>OY856414.1:161241200-161643700 GCA_963693085.1 Alisma plantago-aquatica | reverse complement strand
AAAGAATACATACATCATTTTCAATAATAGTGATACAACTTAATGATTTCATTTTTATGGAGAAAAAACAATAAGTACTTTATGTAATTCAACCATTTTGCTTTCATGTCAGCCTTATGAAAGATTCATTAGACAACAACTAAAGTAACTTCTGACATATAAAATGTCTTGTTATATAACAAAATATTTACCATCTTTACAATTTTATGGTGTGTCTTACAATGTGTCCTTGTGTGTTACTATTTGCTTCTTATTCCATTATCTAATCATAACTGGTAGGCAAACTAATTTGTAACATAAAGAAGGCCCGTAATTGTAACTTTATCTTCCTAAGTAACTAATTGGAATCAAATATGTGAGTACAATTGTTTCTTATCCAATTTTCATTCAATCAAGACTTATAGAGGCCACATGATTAAGAAATCTCAATATCTAATTTGTGTGTTCCCTAAGACACCAAGATATACATAGTGTCCTATAACTAAAAGGAAAGAGCAAAGTTACCATTTGTTTCATCCCCTCCATTTGGATGCCCTATCCACTATATGTTGTCGATGGACTCATTAGATATTAATTGTGATTGAGAGTCACATCAGGTCCTGTAAGGCCAATAAGCACATATACACCCAACAAAGAACTAACTGACCAGAGGTAGGATTCTCATCGTCATCTCCATATGTGAAGGGCTTGAGCATAGATATAAGGTGACCAGAGGGTGTTTAGCATTATTTCAACCAAACTTCCAAAAACCCAATGTCGACCCTTAAAATCACCATGATCGAATGGATCAAATATTATGATATTAGAGCACACAACTTCTCCTTTGACTACATGATGGTGGATGTTAGGAGCACGGCACCATGATGTGTGAATGGAAATGGCCACATAAAATTATTAGGAAAATTATAAGCAGATGAATTTATGGATGAAAATCAATACAAACCTTGTCCTTTTTCTTCACTTATCGCGACGCAGCTCAATGCAACATTTGGGGGCATAAGGTACATGATAAAAATGTTATTTGTTATTAAACAACTCAGTTGTATAGCTGCACTCAACATCGCTCCAACCACAACCGCCCACTAATGTGATTCGAGTTTTCTTCCAATTTCTCCTCCCATATTCTTTCGTCTTCTTTCTCGTCCCCTTCTTCTTTTCATCTAACCCTACTCAGCTCCGATCAACAAGCAAGTTCCATTCACCGGTGTACACGGTCAACATGATCAACTTTGATCACTGTCTCTAACTAGTGTCGTTGTTCTTCTTTTGTCATTGTTCTTCTTCTGTGGAGGGTTTTGCTGAGTCTGTGGTTGTTACTAGTCGATTGCATGTATAAGGGGACAATGCCAAAGAAGCCAGTGATGATGGGATGTACAATGTTGAACAATGGTGGATCGGGCAGTGAATACCCAAATTGGGGAAAAGGTCAGTTGTTTACGGTATGTATGTTATCGATTTCTTTAGTAGCATATTCCCCTTGTTATATTCATATGCCAATTATGTGAGAGATAGTACTTGATGATCTGCTTATGTTATGAACTAATATCTTCTCACTTTATCTTCCTACCCACTAACACATCAGTATCACATAAGGATGCTTCTTAGCAGATTGGGGGTAAATGTCTACCAGGAATGGATTTCATGTTCCAAATTGGGAAAAAGCATGTTATTCTCATTTTTCTTTTTATAGACACTTGGGGCAACACCAGATTTCACTTCATTTATTCATCTGCTATATGGACACATTTTCCGTGTTTTCTTTTCCAAAATTCCTTCTATAGGATAATACATGTTGTTTTGTTATCTTGAATTACCAAAATGTATAGAAACCATGCTATTCTCCTTATTTTTAAGCCTTGGGGAACACCAAGTACCCTTGCCATATTCATCTACTATATGGCTGACTTCCCCCTATTATCGGGTTCAAAATTTCCAATACTCGGTAATTTTTAATTTTGTTTCTCTACAACATGTGCTTTGTTACTCCTTTGTATGCCATTTCAACTTCTCAAAAACTTATTACCTACCATCTTTACTATGTTATGACTAGAGAACTCATTGTACATTACTACCCATCCACTACCTTCCCCATTAACACAGGACAAACATTCCAAAAAATTCCACATCAATGTCATCAAACCAGCTGCATAGCAACCCCTTGCAAGTCATCACAAAACGAAACATTCCAATACCACATAGTGCTCTTCTCAAAACAAGATATACTCATTTGCATATACAGTCACGTCTGAAATGCTATACTCAATAATAATCCTTTGTAACTCAATAACAATCCTTAATGCTATACTCAATAACAATCCTTTTAACTCAATAACAATCCTTTGCAACTTAGTAAAAATCCTTTGTTAGTCAATAACAGACCTTAATAAGATACTCAATAACAATCCATTGTAATTGTGGTATTTACATATTCTCTATAACATTCCTAACAACATTTATTTGGTATTCACAAACAACACATGCTCGGTGCACCAACATCATGTACCTCCTTATTACCACATATCATGCAAGAATGCTAAGCAACTTAATCATTCCTGTGATCTAACCACCTATTTTTATGTTCAGTAAACTACCTGCTTATTTTGCCGTTGTTGCACTTAGCCCTTCACTAAAACCTTGTTAAGTGTGCACATGTTGCTTAACCACCTTCTTCAGTCCATTATCTCAAATCACTCACGGATGAACTACATCTATTTATTCTTCATACTCAAAACAAAACACACTTGTTCAGTATACCTAATAATGTTGTTTCCACTCACATAACAAAACACCAACGGCACACTATTAGCATGACAATATCTTCTTTTTTTAATTATTTATGAGCATCTAGTATCACTTGCCGTGAACAATTCTTGGGTGTGTGGTGAAAGTCACCATTTTATTTTGTGTTATTGGAAGTACAAAAAGGATTTCAAATAAATTTGTTTCCAGTGCCTTAATTGTTCCATATAACATTATACTCTTGCATACTAAAAGTCTTTCAACAAAAAAAAATAGTTTATTTTATTTAAATCGTGTCAGCTACTTGTGTTTTAACATAGTACCAGTCCATACTATATTGTGCTCAGTTCTCTTGTGCCAACTACGAATTACTACAAATACCTTTTTTCATATAAAGATGTACATTAGCATTACAACACTCCCTTAACAGACTGACTTTATTGATTTTGAGCTTATCTTATTTTATGTTGAATGGGTTTCTTTGCCAAACATTATTTTCCATTATACTACTATTTGTACAATAGAAAGTTTCTTAGATTTTCTTGAGATTTTCTTGAATTAAGTCACAATGAAGAGAATTATGAAGCCTTAATAGAGAAATCCTAGAATTAGTGATCCTGAAACGCTACTTATGATGTTGAATGATGACTGTGAAAATATGTCTTATCTAAAGGTTTAGTTGACCTACCCTTTATACCTTATGACTTTTTGGTTTGACAATATGAATCTTAGGGTTGTTAGGTTAGAGATGCAAGGATCAAAAGCTCAAACCCTTATTACTTATGAATTTTTAGTTGGATACATGAACAACATAAACCTCTAAAATATTCAAAACTAAAATATGCATAAGTGACCATAGTACCCTGATGATGTTTTGTTTGACTTGTTAGGTAAAAACTTTTGAGGGGTGAGAGTAGTTGATTGAAGATGTATGGATGATTAGATTTGAAAGATGAAACCATTTTAAGGGGTGGAGTGTTGTAACAAACTGAAACCTAGCCTCTAGACCCATATCTTATGACTTGGAGGATTTAAAGTTTAGTTTGTTGGGCTTATCCAAACAAGGATAACGATATACACCATAGTAGCTAATTGTAACCCTAATATGATAACGCTTGAATAAATCACATTAACATTTATGCATAAAAATAATCATGACCTAATGCACTCATTTTTAGACCAATAAAATATGTCACATGAGAAAATGATGATTAAGGTATGAGGTATAGAGAATAATGTGCATAGAAGGACTAGGTGTCCATAATTGAGAATATTGATACATAATTCAACTAAATAAGGAATTGATAAATTTATTGAGTTAAATAATAAATGTAAATAATTTTGTGCACAATAATAACTTATAATTCTTTGGTTGTAATGTGGAGATATGGGACACAATTGGAAGAATGATAATAATGATGATGTAATATTGTGTTAACTAATATAATAGTGAGACACAAATTTTAATTATGTAAAACTCATAAAAGGAAGACTAGTTGGATAAGAATAACTTAATATTTTTTTCTTTGGGTTTGGTTTGTCTTGGAGGCCAACTTTACAATTTTGGGGTAATACTAACTATATCTCTTTTATTTTGAAAATAAAAGGCGCTTTTCCTCCAAAATATTAAATAAATTATTTAATAATCCCAAAAAAGAAAACTAATCTTGGATTTGTTATCTACACATTAAATTTAGACTTTGTGTAAAAATTTCAACTAATTTGGATAATATTTAATATACATGTGTAGTTTAGGAGAGAGAAAGTATGTAAAAGCCCAAAATATTAAATAATGAGAAAAATAATCCCAAAGGATGATATTAATGGCCAATTAGTATTCCATATGTTTTAGCTTGTTCAAAAGTGAAGTTTCATGATAATTGATGGGATCTAGAAGTCTCTAATGTGATCAGAAAATAGAAAATATAAATTTCTTTAAAAGAATTAAATATAATACTTATTAGAAAAAACTAAGGTCATATTTAGATTCATCATGTCCAAAATAGACTAGGTGCAAAATTTCATTAAATTTAGAGTTTGTTTGCACCCTCAATTGAGGAGAGAGAAAAGCGAAATAAATATACATGCCACTTTAATCAAATTGGATTAGGAATGAATTTATTTATGTAATGCATGCTTCCTTTTTATCTGTGGATGTGTACTTATTTTGAGTCATTGGATCTTAAGTAGATGTCTTCAGTTTCATCTCCTACCTCAGGTAGGAGATGTTGGCTTGGGTGAATAGTACCTGTGGTGACGTGGCCTGATCTTTTACAATTTTCTCAATCATTTCTCGACTATTCTTTGAGATTTCTTTTACGTTAGATTCATGATATGAGTCTTGCTCCATTGATATATTACTTGTGTCATTTTTGGAGTAATTTGGAAATGCCCAAAACCAGCCCAAAGCTCTTCTCAGGGCCACATGCATGTGCCTTATACCCATACCCTATATATATAAAAGACAACCTAAAGATCTTTTTTGCTTCGAGAAACCCTCCTCTTCTCTCAATTTCTTCATACATGAGTGCTTCGGCCATCGATGACAAGTTCCTTTACTTTGGTTTCTGGCATTGTGCATGTGACCTTGGGGGCACCCACATTTGAATTGACTAATGTGGTGAGTTCGCAGGACTTTGCTCCTTCCTTCTTTGCTCTCATTTTCTTGAATATTCGTATGTTTGAGTTTTTCACAAAATCCACCGAGCTTCTTCCTATTTCTCACACAACAATGGTTCTAACAGAGTTGGGGAAGAAACCCCCATGTGTTTTCTCTTCCCTGTCCTCATTTATTGTTTGATGTTCTTTTTCCTCACAGGGGCACTTTCATCTTTTTGCGCCTATTTTGTTTCCTTAAGTGGTGAAGTTGACTTGGAAGCTGACCACACGACATGGTCGTTTCATATTGGGCCATGTCAGTGGGTCGTACCTCTCCCTCTCTCTCGCGGTTTACTGCTTGGGTGGCTTTATCAAATTTTGTGATTGGTCGATTTTGTAAAAATCATATCTTTCAATATACTTGTCCAAAAATGAAGAAAGAATATATTTTAAAATTTGAAAAATGTGTTTTATAATAAAAAGATTTTCAAATCCTGATTTCTATGTTTGTGATGATATATTTTTTGGAATCTAATTAATTAATTTAAAAGCTCTAAAATTGGTAACTAATTCATCTTAACTCCAAATATAACAAATGAATATGTTGTCTTGATTAGGAGAATCTAATAAATCATTTGGTGAAGTTTCTAGAGTCAAAATATGATTTTTTATAGAATGTTCTAGAATTAGGGTTTCATTACACTTATATAAATTTCAAAACCCTAATACATGTGAATAGTTTGTAATTAGGAGAAGTTGATCTTGGAAACAACTAGGTTGGTAGAAAGTGTTTCTAGGACTCTGAAATAAGGTATATTTGCATCCATTATTATTCATATTGAGAAATTAACCTATTTTCTTCTTTCTCTTGTCCCTATAAACAATCAACCTACACAATATTCCTTTCTCTTTTGAGAACATATTTCTTGTGGAATACCTTATTTGTGTCTGATCTTGTGATCAATTTATTATGATGTACAATCTTTTCGACTATATCCTATATATTGTTTCATGGTGAAACTTTACTTGGTGATACATGCTATTTTTGCTCACTTTTGTGGTGGTTGCTTATATTGTCATTTATGTGGTAATAAATCTTATTAATATGACTATACGTTTGCTTGTCTCTACATTAAGCATGTTATGTGACTCAGTAGCCTTGGAGTAGTGTAAGTATATTTATTTTGGGTTATGCACCCTTATTATATTTTTGGGATGGAGGTTATGTGCCCAATACCCGAGTTTCAAGTTTACGAGGCTTGGCCCACACACTTTATATTGAGGAGTTTGGTTATGTGTCATTCTCTATTAGGTTTCAAGTTTATGAGGCTTGGCCACCATTGTTATTTATATTGTTCTAGTACTATGTTTATCTCACATGCATGCAAGTTGTTATTATTGTGATGGGTTTTGTGCCAAAAAGATTATGTGTGCTTATGTGACACTACTTTTATTATTGTTTTAATGAAAAGTATCCCTTTTATTGTGAATCATTTCTCTTGATAGACACTTGGGTAGTTCTTTTCTATTTTATGGGAAGCTGTTATTCTTGTGGTCCCTTATTCTTTATATTTCTTAATATCCTTTTAGTGTGTACATACCAACCATTGCTAATGTCATCTATTTTTCTCTTCTTGCTGGAGTATGCTTCCAACAGTAGGTGAAGGACATGGAGAACATGGTATAAAGATATGGGCTTAGCTTAAGGAGTTAAAGCTTTGAAACAATCTTGTTCCTTAAGATGTACCTTTCTACATGTAAACCCTTTGTGGGAGATTATGATGTACTTTTGTAATCTTGTTGAAAAATTAATTATAGTCATTTCTTTTATTCCCTTTTTATACTTTTTCATCTTTTTATACCATTATATAAGATTCAAAAAATTTACACCCAGTCCAACATACCTTTTAGGTGTGTTTGGACTGGAGGTTCTATTCTTCAAATTTTTAGTAGGGAGTAGATCCCTTATCGGGTCCCACTCCTTAAAAAATGTGTCATCTTTGTCAACCAGTCCACAAGAACCCATATGCAGTCATTTTACTTCTTTGTCTTAAGCAACTCTAGAACAAAAATTGTTACTATAAATCCCATTTCCATTCTGGTACCTCAAGTGGTTGTAATAACCCAACTTGTCTTTGATGTTCAATCTTTACTTATTGCCAAACCAGACATTTAGGAAACAAAATCGGTTGTCCCTTTTCATTCCTAGATACTAGAAACTTCCTTATAGGTCTTTTGAACATCTTTGTGCTTCCTGGAGGGATAGAGAACTTTGACATGTTAGCATTCTTCATTATTTCCTCTCTCAAATTGGAAGTATAGAGCACTCAAAGACGTGTTATAAATCTTACACTCCCATATGATGCTATAGAAAACTGAGATCCCTCTTCCTTAACTGCCTTCATCATCTTCTCTCAGTTATCATCTTCCAGTTGGGACTCTAAAATTCTCTTTAGCAGCTTAGGTTGTGCCATAAAACATGCCATTGCTATCTTCTTTGGGCCTTTGACAGATGGTCGCCTCTTAGAAACATCTTCTAGTAGCTAATGTTCTTAAATCATCATATTAATTAGTCAGTTCCTTGCGTAATAAGAGCATCTGCCACAACTTTTGTCATTCTTGGATGATAACTAATGGAAAAGGCATAATCCTTCAAGAATTCCAACAAAAGACGTTGTCTCATATTCAACTTCTTCCAAGAAAAGATATATTTCAAGATTTTTTGATTAGAAATCACTTAGAATTTCTCCACATAAAGATAATGATGTGATATCATAGGAGCATGCACCACAACAACCAACTCCAGCTCATGTGTGGGGTTACTTTCACTCATGATTTTTCAGATGTCAAGAGGCATATACTACCATCTTACCATGGTGCATCAAAACATAAGCCAAACTAGTACTAGAGGCATAAATATAAATGTTTAAAACCGTCACTGCCACTAGGAAGGATGAGCACTGGTGTTGTAGTCGGTATTTTCTTTAACTCCACAAACTATCTTTAACACTGTTGCATCAAAAGAGCTTAACTCCCTTCTTTGTTAGAATAGTTAGTGGAAAGTCTATAATGGAGAAATTCTCAATAAATCTCCTATAGTAGCCAGTCATTCCTAGAAAACTCATGATCTCTATCATTCTCTTGGGCCTATCTCAATTTATTACATATTCAACCTTCACTAGATCCATAGATATACTTCCATTAGAAATAACATATCCTAAGAACATAACTTTGTCCACCCAAAAATTACATTTAGAAAATTTTGCATAAAGATTGTTGTCCCTTGGAATTTGGAGTACCCTTCATAAGTTTTCCTTTGTTTCTCTTTGTCAGGAGACAAATCTAGAATATCAACTACAAAAGACAATCACAAATTGATCAAGATGAGGTCAAAACACTCGATTCATCAGATCCATAACTGCAGCAAGGGACATTAGTTATCCCAAAAGGAATAACACAAATTCTATAGTCCACATATCTTGTTTGGAAAGCACTCTTAGGAATATCTTGTTCAATTATCCGAAGATTATTATATCATGACCTCAAGTCAATCTTCGAGAAGATAGAAGCATATTGCATTTGGTCAAACAAATCATTAATATGGGGAAGAGGATATTTGTTTTTCACAGTAACCCGATTCAAAAGTTTGTAATCAACACAGAGTCATAAGGATTTGTTTTTGACTTTACAAAGAGTATTGAGCTTCCTAAAGGGATACACTAGGTCGGATAAAATTGTTATCTAGAAGTTCTTACAACTATTTCAGCTGGATCAGTTCAGATGAGCCATCCGAAAAGGTGGTTTGGATATAAGAGCAGTCCAAGTCAATATATCAATAGAGAAATCAACTTCTCTACATGGAAGCAGTCCTGGGAGATCCTCGGGGAAAATATTAAAAAATTCCCTGATCACATCTATATCCTCAAAAGTTTGCAAAAAAAAGGTCACTGTTCACTACACTAGCTTGAAAAGTCATACAATCATTCATCACCATTTTTTGATCCTTCAAAGTTGAAATCAAGTGCCAACTGTCTTTTTCTCACACAATTGATGATCATTCTCGGCTTTGAAATAGGCCCTATCTGAACCTTCTTCACTTTAGAGGGAACACAAGTATCATTCACATCTAACCAATTTGTACTGAGGATCAAGTCAAGGTCAGTCATCTCATTAATTACAAGGTCAGTCCTGAAACTATCAGTCTCTAATGTCATAGGCACATCCATCACAAATATACTACAGTTGTCATGGGGGAAAAGAGGTGTAGATATCACAACAGTGTAAGGTACATAGTTTTGCTTTAAATTAATATGGCACCACAACTTCATATATAAATGCCTAACTGGATCTAGTATCAAATAACACTAAGTGGTCAACAACATTGAACATACCTTGCTTAACAATACTTAGTTGATAATTGTTGATTTTTTTTGGCTCTTAATTGCATACTGGAAACCTTGGGTCTGATACCATAACATGTAACACCCTGAAAATATGATTTAGAACACATATCAATTCTTTGAAAATGAAAACACCCCACTAATATGATAAAACCAGTGATAAAGAGAATATATTTATGTAGAAGAAGTATTTAAATAATAGTAATTCATGAGAATAAAAGTAAAACATAGATCATGCATGGGTATTTTTATAATAATAAAATAATATCTAATTTGAACATAAAAGAAAGAACATATATCATATCTAAATAAAACCAACGAGTCGGTTCCCAGTGTACATCATTAGTGTCAGAAGGATCATCATGTGGTTCATCAGCCAATGTCAATCTACGTACCTGCAGGATCCATATGTAGGGGGGAAATTCCCAGTCACGTATGAAGCCAAAAAGGTGAAATATACACAAAAAGAAAATAGTCTAACTAGTAAGTTCATGTAGGATAAATAATACCTAACATCATCACCACGATAACTAATTTCAATAATTTGATCAGTCAGTGAGAAAAATATGCATCAATATGCATTTAGTAAATCTTGGGTGATAAAGTAATCAAATGTTGCAGTCATACCACGAGGGTATATTCACCATGAGGGTGTAGTTAGTAAACAATCACACCACGAGGGTGCAGTCATTAAACAATCACACCATGAGGGTGCAGTCACCACCAGGGTGAAGTCACTAAACAGTCACACCTAGAGGGTGCAGTCAATCAGTAAGTCAACCTATGGATTTTTCCCACCTAGATGTTTTAGTCAACTCGAAGCCAAACAAAGCTCCTAAATTTTGTTACCCAAGATTGGGTACAGTTACCAGAATGTGGTATATTGGTAACCTGGGATGGACGTCAACAAATGACCCTAAGACAAGGTCATACTTCATCATACAGTCTTGTAAGTATAAGCACAATTTCTTATTTATTTAATTTTGATTACCACTAGTTTCTTATCCCATATTTGCTCATAAAAGAACACATAATTCATGTGAGCATAACCTATAATACTATAATTATCTTCCCTTTTTAGGTAGGCATTATACCTATGTATGGTCACTTTCCCTTTAAGATAATTATGAATCTTATAAGACACTTGGTACATAGTAGGTAGTACAAAATCAGTTTTCTCTCCTACCATATATCATGATTAAAACAACATAACGTTGTCATAAATCTAATTTAAAAATATGACATGCATATGTACCATGAGATTAGGGCGGACGTTTGCCATTTTAAGAGTCATATATGATCCATGTTTTAGGGGGAAACAACTATCTTAACACCAATAACTTATAAGATAAGAAGAACATAATTCATACGATCATGTTCATTAAATAAAGAAGAGAGCTTAACAATGTAGATCTTTCTTTGGTCATAGAATATATATCAAACTATGATTGTTTAGCGAATCAGGATGATCTGAACACAATTTTATATAGTCAATAGGCTCTACTATAGAAAAATTAATATTAGTAAACAATAAATTGGTTCATAAGGACAGTCAAGGCAAAACCTTGGCCATGGATCCGATTGCATACCTTAAAAGGGTGTGCTGAAATGAGAAGCTCCCAGATTAGTACTAGATTGTTACCATGCGTCGAGGAACTAACATGTTGTGTTTCTATGTCTTCCCCATATTGTGAATTCTACGAATTGTGACTACATTTCATGTTCTTGCTGAAGCAAATGTTGCTTTTGGTTGCCCACCTGGTTCTCCTTGATCACAAAAAAGAGAGGGAGAAAGCGGCGCTCTATTTAGTCTCCTAGAGGCAAGGAGTCATAGGGATATATATAGGGATAGAGTAGGGTTTCCATTGCTTTTTGGGTAGGCAAAATCTATCGGTTGGAGTCTCATACCCAATTGGGATCCTAGTTCAATGGGGACTCTTGATATTATAGAAAACAAAAAAGGATTCACCTATCAAAATGCCAAATCAGCAGGGTTTACAGAGTTTGTGTTTGCCATTAGACTCTACAATTATCGATATTAATTAGGCCTTTAATGAATAATCACTCCCACTATTTTGTTCAAATTGATAACCCTCATATACCAATTCTTGAGATTGCAGTGTACAATCTTCTAGTGAACCAAGATCTATATTTTATCAAATCATGAGTCATCTCTGACTGGTTGCCCATTACTTGACTGTTTAGGTAGAAAATATTTGTCAATTGCATCACATACAACTCTTGGATAGATGGTATGTACAACTCTTTGTCATAGTCATCTACATGCTTCTAGGTACTTAATCTCATTAAGCTCGATTAGTTAAGTTTGACCCAAAAGCCAACACGATAAAGTATGTACCCTACTTTAACAGATCTATATACCTACCATCACACTTCCATGAGATAGATGGTGCATCACACTTTGGTGTAGCCTACACTTGGTCAATCAAGTGTTTCATGTTGCCACTTATATAAATCATTTTAGACTTAATATTTATATTGAGAGATTCTATATAAATGCATATACATATCCAATCACTACATTCTTATATATCATATAGATTCTATAACCACAAACAAAAAACATGCAATCAAAAATATGTGAGCGATGGTTATCGCTGGTCTAATGCAATTTTTTGGATCCAGAAGGAATTGCTACCGCCTAAGGTCCACATCATATGTATAACCTATTGTTGGTGAAGATCCATGTTCAAACCAATCCAGGTTGATCAGTTCAATGCTTGAACCAATTGGCTTGCCTCCTTATCGCTCGGTTGGGTTGTTCAAAAGCTTGTCTGGTCTCAGGTTGAATCGATGTCTGGACTCCTTCAGCTGATCAGTTGGGCCACCAGTCGATCTGTTCATCCTCCTATTTTCTATCCTCCTCGGTCCTCCAGCCAATCGGCTCGTCAAGTAAATTGGTTAGTTCGTCTGGTGCAGGACGTTTTCTCACGGTAAAACATAAATTAAAACTATCTTATTTCATATTACATTGTAAAAGGAAAACCTTGGGTTACATTTGAGGGGAAAAAGAAAGAAGAGAATTAATTCATATTTGGAAGGGAGGAGACATGCTCGATACACAAACGAAGATATAAATAAAAATAAACAACCACAACAATGCACACACATATCTAGGGTTATTGGCCATAACCACACTAATTCACCATCAAAACACTTTAGGGCGACACGTATGGATTATAATATATATATATATATATATATATATATACACACACATATATATATATATTTATATATGTATATATATGTATATATTTGTGGAATCATATGTGGTATTAATTAGATGTGCCCATTAACTAGTTTAATATTTGCATTATATAAAATAAAATTAAATCCAATCACGTCGATTTAAATCCGGATACACTATAAATTGATGTGGCTTTAATATGACTGTTGTGAAATTGAGCACATATATAGGCAATGGAAACAAAAACATTATGTCAGATTCCCTAATCAGCAAAGATCACGTCAACAACAATGTATCTAGAAAGGAAGGTTTACAAGGTTATACATGATCCTAGAGCAAGTTTAGCTACAATATCCTTACATTAGCGTGTGGCTTTCTTCTGGGAGCAACACTCGAACAATCGTCACCAACCATAGACAACAGTTGATGTTGTCCTCCTAGCAGGGAAAATTCCTCGCCTCTAGAGTAATCCATGTGAACCAAAGGGAACTCCACGTTGCGCTACTAGAGTCAAAGAGAAGGATTTGTCCCTTCAAACGTCAACCAACTAGGGTTGATTCACTCTCCCATAATTGTCTCTCCCTTTCTATCCCTCCCTTTATCGGGTAGGACTTGATCGGGCTCTCTATTGATTACTACAACTAGAGAGGACAAAATTTTTTATAGCTAATTGTCATGTCTGAGAAGCCCTCAGTACCCATCTATTTATAGGAGAGGCCAGGGTCAGGGTTCTCAGTATGTGCGGGAGTCAAAATAAAATTTATGAATATTTAGAAGTTGCGATCGGAGAAACAATTGGTTCACAAGTGATGCAATCGATTGGCGTGTGAGTAGATCGATTCAACTCTTGAACCATTCGTTTTATTATTTTTCCCAATTGCAGTTGTATTGGTGAATAATATCCAATTCAATACACAACATGATGCCAACACTAATTGACAACATTGTAATTTACATACTTTCTATATATATTTTACACCGCCTTTAGTATAACTTTAGTTAGCTTTTCACATAATTTCTCTATCTTTTTTACTCCAGCCTTGTTTTATTGATTTTAGAAACCAACATGACCTCAGGTCACGGTATTTGGGAACAACGACCATGATTCCAGAGTACCAGACATCTTGAAGCCTCAGGCAATAAGCAGGAACCACGATCGCGGTAATCCAGGAACTGCGACTGCGGTTATTCGATGTCCGCAACTGCGGTTGTGACATGGATCACAACCAACCAGGACCGCAATCATCCAAGACTGCGGTTATCCAGGAACTGCGACAATGATTATTCCAAGACCACGACCACAATTATTCCAAGACTACAACCGCGATCATGCAAAGACCGCGACTATGGTTTCAAAGACTGCGACTGAGGTTTTGGGAAGATCGCGACCAAGAAGGACTGCGACTGAGGAGGAATAAAGAGGAGACTGCGAACGCAGTCTTGCCTTCACTTAAAGGAAAGACCACAACCATGGTTCTAAGTCGGTGGAAGGCACCTATAAATAGCGTCCCCACCTATCTTGTTAAATCATTAGATCATACAGATCAGATCCCGAGGCCACAAAGTGCTGCTGCATTCCAGACTCGTCTGCGACCATCCATCCATCAGTCTTGGATCTCTAGGGTGAGAGCTGAGGAGAGAGAAGACTACCGTTTGCCCCTTCTTCGACAAGAGAAGGCCATCCACGTGGTAGATCTATATCTAAAGTAGTATGTAGTATCACGTTCTTCTCTTCTAGACCTATCGTTTCATCCTGTTGTACCCCTTCCCCTCTTCGTGAACCTTATGGATTTGTTTGTATGTAGAGTTGTCATGTTGTCCGCAAGCATGAGCGGCTAACACCTTAACTTGGATTGGGAGTTGCCACTAAGGCTCTCCTAACATGCATATTGTCTCTTTCTTTTGAATATACATATTCTTATCAAGATTATCTACATGCACCTGTTTTAATGCTTCACTTGTATGCTTAGATACCATCTTGTGATGTTTGATTGTTGATATCTCGAGAGAGTAATATCATTTTTATCCCATTTCATGGAGTGGTATGAATGCACAAGAGTGTTGGAATGCTAAAGCTTTAACCATATGTTTTGTTGCGAGGTTTTTGAGTTGTCATCTCGAGAGAGAGAGGCTTCTTATAGACTTAGATCTATCCACATCTCGAGAGAGAGTGGAATAGATGTTTTAATGGTTTATTGTAATCTTGATATGAGTATGCGAGAGAGAAAGAAGATGTACATGTTGGAGAGGTACCTTAGTAGGTGAACCCCAACCCGGGTTTCCCCCATATACTTGTTTACAGTTCATTTCTTTTTCATTTTTGTTTTTCTGTTCTTGTTCTTGTGCTATCGTTCCTTAGGGAACATCTCTTTACACCCTTTTCGGATGGAGTATAAGAGTGTTAGATTTTGCATTCTTAACACGGCCACCCTTGTCCCTGTGATCGACACCGATCACTACATCGGACCCCGTTCATCGTTGTGGGGGCCTTAGAGTTGGGTTATCTATTTAAAAGTCTGACCACTTTAAATCCACTCCTTTTGGGCATGCAATTTATGCCGGTCAACTTTTTGGCGTCGTTGCCGGGGACAAGGCAAAACGGTACTGTTAAGAATCTGAGTCTGCTTACTATACTCCCATGCCTCAAGCTTAGCAATAAGCTTGACAGCACAGTGATTTTTTACTTTCTAACCTGAATTTGTGCAGGATAGTTTGTTTTACCAGTTCAATTTCCTAACTTGATTGTACGACCTATTTAGGTACCCAGGAAGAAGCGATTTGTTTAACTTAACTCCCATTCATCATGCCGCCTCGTGTGGAAGGTCCCCTTTCAGTAGACGAGCGAAACGTGAGGATTGGACAACACCCACCTCTGCTAGGAACCAATGAAGATAGAAATACTGTCATAATGACGATAATATCTATGAAGAACCAGAAGAACCTGAATAAGAACAACCTGAAGATGATCATCACCACAAGGAGCGTCGTCATTGGCACAAGCACAGAAGAAACCACCATGAGCAAAATCGCAGGGACATCGCTTGCGAAGATGATGAAGAGGAAGAAAAGACTCTTCGGGAGTTGGCAGCAACAAAAGCTAACAACTCAAGATGTCTTGTGATCATCCCAAGGTTCAATACAATGAACTTCAAACTGAAGCCAACTATAATCCCTATGATCCATAACAAAAGCTTTCGAGGGAATTCCAAGAATGATAACCCTTATCATCACATGTACGCTTTAAAGAATATCTGTGACACCATCAAAATGTGGGGAGTTCCACAAGAAGTCATCTATTGCAAATGCTTCATTTTTTCTCTAGATGACAAGGCACTATCCTAGTACCTTAGACTACCGCATCATTCCTTGAATGGATGGAACGCCTTAGCAGATGCTTTTGTGAAAAAAAATTACCCCACAGAAAAGACTATTCGTAATAGGCAGAAGATCACGCCTTTCATGTAGAAACCAAGTGAGAATCTACATGAAGACTGGGAAAGGTATCAGGAGTATCAAAGAAACTACCCTCACCGCAACTATAAAAAGGGTTTCCTAATAATGACATTCTACAATGGTTTAACTCTTGACAAGAGAGTATCGCTCAATGCAGTAGAAGGAAGTGACTTTCTCAGTAAAAAGCCCAGTAGGTCAAAGAAGATCATCGAAAACATGGCCAAGCTGTAAGCTGGGACTGATTATGACCGAACCGACATAGGATATGCTAAGAAAGCCACCAATGAAGGGTCGTCGATCGAGTCGAAGGCTCTCAAAGCAATCACATCTCAAATACAAAAGATAGCCGCTGATGTCAGACAGCTGAAAGAATCAGGTTGGAAAGGCAAGAAACAAATTGAGAAAGTGATGAAATGCACCACTTGTGGTGAAGGTGGGCACGGAATAGATTACTACATATACACCTGACCTGAAGAGTCGAGCGAAAGTGATTCTAAAGAAGAGAAAGTTGAGAATTTCTCTTATCCCAACTTCAAGAGGCCAAATCACCCTAGTTTCAGTTATGGAAACAAGGATGTTGCAGAGAATTCACATCAATTAAATAATCCACCCAAGCAACCACTAGGTTTTGAGAAGAAGAGCAGACAAGGACAGTACACCAAGACAAGCACTTTCCAGAATAAAACCAATTATCAAGTTCAAGGGAAGTATCAAAACTGCCAAGCTACTAACACAAGTCAAGGACAAGCTCAAGGATAGAGTCAGACAAGGAGTAATAGTCAACCTGACTTCATGGGCCAACTATTCAATTTCGTCAAAAGACAGGACACAATAAACAATCAACTTGCACAAAGTGCACTGTCCAACTCTGGCATCCTGAATACGATGCAGGTCCAAATGACGGATATGCAAACACATCAACGCCAGATAGACCAACAACTCACTCAGTTGGCTGAGATGGTGAAGAACCCTTCAGGAAAGATACCATCTAACACAGAGTTTGCCAAGAGATGGTACTTAGATCGGGAAGGTTGGTGGAGCACCCTGAGGCAATAAGACTTGAAGAACCGGAGCCAGAGATTGTTATAGAGAAATCAGCCGAAGGAGAAAACCAACAAGCTCAAGCTAGAGAACCAGAATCTATGGAGGACATATTAGCCAAAAGGAGCCAATACTCCCCAAGATTGTCATTTCTGTATAAAATCATAAAAGCACGTCTCAAAAAGAGGTATGAAAGGTTTATGGAGTCGGTGAAAAAGCTCCACCTGGAGGTGCCATTTCTGGATGCTTTAGAAGAAATGCCAACATATGCCAAGTTCTTCAAAGATCTGGTCACAAGGAAAAGAAGAGGAGCAAGGATTGAAATTGTGCACCTTGCCAGTATGTCAACAGCCTTCGTAAAAGCAGAACTACCTACCAAGAAGAAGGACCCTGGAGCCTTTACTATGCCTTTTGTTGTAGGGGATAACATCGAAAGGAAAGGTCTCACCGACTTGGGGGTTAGCATTAGTCTAATGCCTTTAAGCCTCGTGCAACGATTAGGACTGAATGATATGGTTAGGACTAATATGAGAATCGAGTTGGCGGATCACACCTTCAAGAGGCCCGTGGCAGTAGTCAAAGATGTTCCGATTCACGTGGGGAGATTCTTCATCCCATGTGATATTGTTATCATTGACACTATTGAAGACCCTAAATGCCCTATCATCTTCGGACGTCTTTTCTTGGCAACCAGGAGGGCACTGATTGATGTCGTTGAAGGCATCATAACTCTGAGGGTCGGAAATGACCACATTGATTTCAAGGTGAAGGACACCATGAAATGACCATCCCTACTCAAATCTGCTTACTTCATGGATAGCTACAACCAATACTGTGAAGAAGTAGAAGAAGATATAGTAGTAGTAGACCCTCTTATGAGGGCGTTAAACAATCATGATCTGGAAATCAAAGACCCCGAGGTTGCTGAGATCCTCGACTACCTAAATCGAAACGAAGAAGATTTGAGCAAGGAAGAGGAAGCTATCGAGATAGTCAAGTATGCTTCTTTAGTATGGGGATCGACTACATCGGACCTTTCTCACCATCCCAGGGGTACAAATACATTCTTGTTGTAGTAGACTATGTTTCAAAATGGGTGGAAGCTGTTTCCACCCGAACTTGTGACTCTAAACCTGTCATAAGGCTATTTGATAAAACTATTTTCCCAAGATTTGGTGTACCACGCACTGTTATAAGTGATGGAGGATCCCATTTTGAAGAAAAGCAGTTTAAGAAGTTGCTGAAAAAGTATGGAGTCAAACACAAAGTTGCTACACCCTACCACCAGGTGGAAGTGTCAAACAGACAACTAAATCATATTCTAGAAAAGATTGTTAGCAGAATGAGAAAAGATTGGGCAATGAAGCTGGATGATGCCCTTTGGGTATACAGAACCGACTTCAAAACCCCCATTGGAACTACACCCTATCGTCTCCTATATGGGAAATCATGCCATCTACCTGTGGAGCTCGAGCACAAAGCCCTCTGGGCGATAAAGTTTCTGAATATGGATATGGCGAAAGCTGGTCAAGGACACTACTTACAACTATAAGAATTGGAAGAATTAAGATTGCATACATATGAAAATGCAAGAATCTACAAACAAAGGACAAAGGTGTGGCACGATACCCACCTAAAAAATAAGGATGTCCATGAAGGAGACAAAGTGCTTCTTTTCAACTCCAGTATTTGTCTCTTCCCTGGAAAACTAAGAACCAGATGGTCAGGACCTTTCACAGTGGTGAAAATCTATCCATCTGGAGCAATGGAAATCCAAGGAGATAAAATTGGAATCTTTAAGGTTAATGGACATAGATTGAAAAGATTTTATGAAGATAAGGCTTTTGTGAGAAGGTCTGCGATTGATTTGGGGGAACCAAGCTATACACCAAAGAATTGCAATGAACAACTGCCACACCCTGCCACAGTGCCAGATAGTTGAAGATTTATGAACTCTAGCTAAGAGACTTTAAAGCAAGCGCTTCTTGGGAGGTAACCCAAGTTTCTCTTTCTTAATCTTTGTTTGCTCTTGTTTTTCTTTCAGATTAAGCTTTTCTTCCTTTTCTGGTCATTTTCTTTTTGAATTTTCCTAGTTTTACTCAAGAAGTAGACTTTGGTTTGGTCTGGTCGCGGTTATGACCGCTACCGTGGTTTTTCCTTGAATGAAACCGCGACCACGATCTTCCTCTTAGACCAGGAAAAACCACGACTGTGGTCCCTTCAAGGAAAACCGCGACTGCGATCATAACTGTGACCGCGATCATTATCGTGATCGTGATCTTTTTCCTCGGATTAGTTAGGTCGCGGTCTTGATGTCTATAAATAGCCTTAAACCCTGAATGATTTGGTTATTTACATTCTTACTACTCTCATCTTAAGCCCTAAAACCTCCGTGCCATTTCAAAACCACAAGTATGCCGTTCGACGCCGCCTCAGATTATATTACTTGGTTTGCCCGAGATCATTGCCGCTGTCGCATCTGCAACTGTTAGCAAGGTAACCGTATGTTTTTCTTAAAAACACATATCGATGTTGTTTCGCGGCAGGCGATTATCATATATCATTTTTTCTAATTTTTCCAACCCCTTTCGCTGACTGTTTGTTGCCCTCCAAAAGAGGATAGTTCTTAAAAACTCTAAAAATGTAATAAATGTGTCGATATGAATGGAAGAACAAATGATTAGTCAAAACTGAAGAGTCAAAAGATGACAAACTGGTCGTTGTCATCAAAATTGCAACCACAGTTCCCTTAAGAACAATTATCACGACCCACGATCAAACCCACGACCGTGGTTTCTACCAAGAAACCCAAATATCTTTACAAGTTTACCTCTCCTGAAGAAAATTTTGACTGTGGTAATAATCATGACCGCGATCCTTCTTCAGGAGATTGCAACTGGGGTAAATAATTATCGTCAAAAGAATCACGACCGTAGTTTTACCTTTGCTTAAAAAAAACCACGACCACGGTTTTTCATGTTGTTCTGAAAGACTGTGACCGCACTCTTTCCCTTCAACCGGAAAGACCACGATCGTGGTTCCTTCAATGAAAACTGTGACCGCGATTCTCCCTTATGATTAATAATTGCGACCACAATTATAACCGCGACTGCGGTTCCTATTTCTTAACCCTAACTATCCTTTAAATGAAGATAAACTTAAAGACCTAATTACCTTATATTTTTAACTTAACGAATGTCTTCCCCAACCTCAAGCAACCCGTTATACCAGAAAGCCACCTCCTTGAAGGAAGTGTAAAAGATCGTCAAGAGCTTGTCAGAAGCTCTGAAAAGGGACACCACTCTGTCGGTGCCAAAAAGGGTAGAGATGCAGATACGAATGATGCAGTATTAAAGAATATTGGTGGAGCTACCACAAGAGGAATCCCCACAAGAAACAGAACAACCAGAGGAGACAAAGACTTCCGAATATTGACCAGAAGAGTCGGGAAGCCTGGTGCATGTAAAAAAGAAAAAAGAGGCACCAAGGGTAACAAAGTCCAGCAAGAAAGCAAGGGTAGAGGAGGCAGTAGGACAAACTTCTATGCAAAAAGTGGAGCTGCCATTCGTACCCCAGGATGCAGTACACTAGTTCTCCTACGACTGGATGTCATCAAACAAGGAATGCAGTCTGACACGTTACTTCAACGTGGAGGACTTCAAGAATATGGGGCTCTATGACCGAATGATAAAGTTCCTAGAGGGTGCAAATCTACGAATAATCTACACGCCCAAAGTGAAGTCTTACAGGATGCTGACCTTGGAGTTTCTGTCTTCACTAAAGAAGGTCACCACCAGTAACGAGTCACGGGCAGCAGGAGATGGGGAATTCATGCTCCAAGTATGGCTAGGGGGTGAAACCCATGCGCTGATGGAATTAGACCTAAACATGATCTTCACCACAACAGAAGAAGAATCCAGAACCTGTTCAGCTGCTCCGGGAGAAAGAGAAGTTGTTAAATACAATAGCAACACCATGTGGAACAAATTTACTGGGGAGGAGAAGCACAATACAATGAACTCAAAGGCCTCCTAGATCACCTCCTACTTTATTAGGATAATGCAAAAGATCACTGCCTTCACAATAGATGCCAGATCAGAAACCGATATGGTCAGCAAAGGGGACCTCTTCTTAATATGGTCCATGATTAATAAGTGATCGATAAACATCGGCAGAATCATGATCAGAAGACCGTCAGCGGTAGTAGGAGGTGACCTGAAGAGAAATTCTACTTTCTGCATGAACGATCAAATTACGATGATCGCCGATTACCTGCTGGAAGAAGGAGAAATCCAAAAATATGAAGAAATGGAGGGACAAAAAAGCATAGAGATAAAGTCCCTCTCCAGCATGAGGATTTTGGATGTAAAGGGGGGAAGATATACTTCAAGCATCAAGGATTGAATAAACCCCTCCCCCTTCCTGAGATGACATTTTATGACACCCATAAGCTACGGCCTACTCTCGATTATATTGAGAAGATAAGCTTTGGGGCGCTGCACGCAAGCACACTGGCATATCTGACACCCACAGTAGGGGAAACCAGTGCCCAACCCAAAAAGCAAAGAAGAAGAACCAGGAGCCAAGAAAGGAACTGGCGGTGGAGAAGAAGAATATAGACACCACCATCAAGCTAGCTGAGAAAGAGACAACCACAGAACAACAGATGGATGGAAAAGCTGTAGACCCCACCTCTCACAAGCCACAAGAGGAAATGATTGCAGTGGAGGGGGAGGTGGACAAGAACAAGGCTACAGAAGAGGTCCAACGACCCACCAGCATGCCGAAGACCTAGCCAGAAGGACAAGGCTCCCAAGATGTAATGGAGGAAAAAAAGGGCAAACCTCAGCCAGAAGCCCCACAGCTAACAGACGTACTGGAGGCGGGGCCAGAAAGACAAGACTCCCAAACCGTACCAGAGGTGGCAATAGAGAAATCAAGGGAGATTCCCCACTGCCTCCACCAAAGCATCCAGCCGTACCGAGTTCATCGATAGCACGTGCAGAGCAACAACTGCATTACCAACAATGACAGACACCCTCTTTCGGGGGTGCTTTAGGTACAAGGTTTGACGCAATGTGGGAACACATGCATCAAACCAACACTATTAATGATAAAATCTCTACATCCTTGTCATCTCTGACAACGCAGGTATGAGCGTTGGATGAAAGGACGATGACATTCCCTGACTTCTTCCAAGAAGTCTTAAGCAACTAATGGATGATGATGGGAATGTTGTGAAAGATGCAGGAGGAGATGGCGCTCCTGCAAAAAGAAGGGCAGGCCATCTGCGCAGATAACAAGCAAATGTGCTAAAATACGAAGAAGCAATGGCCGCCTTTGAAGAAGAGCACCAGGGCATACAAGAAGATTGTCGGAAGCTCGACCAGGAGCACACAGAACTCGAGGCCCGGTGGGAGAAGAAGATGGCTAGGCACCAGCCAGCCCTGCGTGCTCACTAGCCATCCCCTCCAGCCACAACGACAATGTGGGGGGGCACAAGAGCCGGCAAAATAAGAACTGACGCAACAAAGGATGGGAGCACAAGCAAGAAGCTATCTCTCGTGGATGAGCAACAAGGAACCTAGTCATCCAAAAGGTCGAGCCCCCAGATTGAAAAGTAGGCAGCACAAATAAAGGGGTTCAACCTCAACTGTGACCCTGAGGAGACATTGGCTGAAGCCGTCGTCAAAAGCCAACATCTGGCGGAACATCACCTCTCCCCTCTGACACACACTCTTACTCTGGAAGAGTATATTGCAACTGCTCATTGGGAGGAAGTGGTCACAAAGCTCAACTCAGCAGGGGCAGCAGAACTGGATAGAATGATTGCTGAGTTGGGGGTTGGGTTCGAATAAAACAACGATTTATTCTTCTTCCCACCTCATGAAGAGAAACACGACTAATTTTATGATGGGAAGATGTAGGCAACATTGAAGATGATGGCAGAAGCCAAGATGGGACAAACCTATGAGGAAAGTGATGCCAAAGACGTTACTCGTGAAGCCTCCTTAGAGGAATCTAGACCAAGAGCCACA
The DNA here is from genome assembly GCA_963693085.1 of Alisma plantago-aquatica. Taxonomy (NCBI): domain Eukaryota; kingdom Viridiplantae; phylum Streptophyta; class Magnoliopsida; order Alismatales; family Alismataceae; genus Alisma; species Alisma plantago-aquatica. The sequence continues at coordinate 161,620,220 of OY856414.1, read as the reverse complement.
GCACAACCTATGTTGAAAGATACTAAGCAAGTGGCCAAGGCTATGCCCACCATACAGGAAGCCTCAGTACCGACAGCACAAGAGGCAACGTCCGAGGACGAGGATGGTGGGCTAGTAGCCTTCTTCGCAGATGAGCTCGCCAGGGAGAGACAAGCTGAAGCCAGGATAGAGTTACATGTAGCAACTCCCCCTCTACCCTGCAAGATTAAGGACATGGACATGTCGGTCGTATCATGCATCTCCTGTAGAGACGTCCATGTCCTGGCAGATGTCCTCGATGACGATCTACCTGGATCACACATTTTGTACAACAACAAGGGTAGACGTTTGACTAGAGATGACTTCCAGAGGGTTTTCTCAAAAAGGCTGTGGGTACACAAGAAAATGTTTAAGGTACTCTACGCCACCCTCCTAGAAGAATTCGTGCACCCGGACAAGCCGCAACCAGTCTTCAACGGGACCACGCGCCTGGCAAGCTTGTTGTATAATGAAGAATACATGGTTGCAGATGTGGCTGAGCTACGAATGGATGTCCGGAGATATGAAACCAGAACTGTGGTGTTGCCCATTCGTAATGCAAAGCATTGGGACCTAATAATCATCGATATTTCATAACGTAAGACGACGATGCTCAACTGCTGCGTAGCTGAGATGGAGAACACCTCGCTTATTTACAAGAAGAAGGATGCCAGGGATGCCTTAAAAATCCCAATACGCCTACAATGGGCTATCAAAGAGGTGGGAACAAGATTCCAAGTGTCCTAGAAGTTGTTCTCTATCAGTAAGAACGTTCCTCAAGAGGCAACTAGTTCAGGGGATTGCACCTTCATCATTCTGTGCATGATGAAAACCATCAAGGGCATCCTTCTGGAAGATCTGAATGCAGAAGACCTGCATGGACTATGAGGCATGTACGTCATGGAGGTCATCTCCAATCGCTGGTTCTTCAAGGATTTGGTGATGGCTACAGATATCGTGCCCCACAGGCTCCACATGGACATCCCTCTCTCTGAGAAGATATCTCGGAGGGAACAACTCAAGACCATGTGGATCGACCCATATGAACCAGCCAGAGCTACAACTTGGAAAGTGGGCTGGACTGCAGAGACTGAAGAAGCTGTGAAGAAAATAGAAGAAAAACAACAGCCTTCAGTAACAGAAGCTCCCAAAGTTTCTCCTACAGAAGCACAACCCACAGAAGTAGAAGCTGAAGAAGACCTGGGGAACGATGGACCAGACGGGACAGTAGGAGAAATTGTGCCTTCTTTTGAGAACTTCGACAGATGGAGCTTCTTCAGTCCATCGATGGAAGAACTCACAATAATTATGAGTTCTCTGAAAGAAGATGACTCATTGGGAGATGTCATATTTCAAAGAGATGACATCTGCGTATTAAAAAACAACCTCTGTGAAACTTTGAAAATAGGAGGGTATCTTTCTGTAAGGACGATGTCGGCCTACCAGGCATTGTTAGGGGACTCAATGCCAAACTCCCACATGTCGTACTTCTTACTAGTAGATGACAACTTAAAGGATAAGAAAACTGGAGAGATGGAGTAGCTGCAATGACGACTTGAAGCAGCCACACCATCTTTCTACCGATTCTTCATGACAACCACTGGACTTCGCTGCATGTCAACCTTCTGAAGAAGATTGCGGTTCTATATAACAACTCTGATGCAACCTTTTCTCTCAACAAAAAGACAAAAATGACAACAACAAAGTCTCCTACAGAAGAAAAGGCAAATACCTGCTCGGAAGCCATCGTCGAGTTGATAAAGAAGCACTACAGAAAGCATGTCATCATGACAGGCAAGGACTTTAAGAAAACTCAGTATTGCCACTGAATCCCTCAGTAGGTACCTCTATTAAATTACTATGGGTTCTTCTACCTGTCATGGATGGTAGCTATTGCCACTACCGACCTCAAGGTGGAGAATATGCAGTACAAGAAATACCATGCACTTAGGGGTATCTAAGACATCATGCTCCTCGAGTCCAAGTGGGCCTTCCCCGCCAAATAAACAAACAAAGAAGGCCCATTTATACAACTTACTCAAATTCTGACACCCCGGGACGGGTGCAGGATAAGTTTGGGGGAGGAGTTATAAACAGGCTACATAGGTACATATACTAGCTCTCATTGCCTTTAATACATTAACTTCCCCTTTTACAGATAAAATTTTGAAATTTTGAAATTTTATAGCAACTAACCTTTTAGAAGCTCACTCTCTCTCACTAAAATTTTAAAAATGTAGTGTTCCAACCCTCTGAGAGAAGGATATGAGCAACATCCACAAGAATGCATGTGTGAAACATCAATCATAGCAACACTGCTATATCTTGCAACAAGACGTTGTAAATGTAACAACCTTAACTTATGAAACCCATGTAAACTAAGAGAAACTTAGTCATACTCCTAAACAACCTTCCCCACCCGATTCTCTCATACAGAAAATCCTAGTCTCTATAGATAGGAAAAATTTGCCCTATTCAAGGAAAATGTCCAAAAAGAGGCTTGGACGCCCAGAAAACCAACTAAAATCCTCAACCCCAAGCTTGAAAGGAGAGGTAAAAAGCCAAAAAACCGAATAAAGAAAAGAATACGAGAGATGTGCCCTAAAAGATGCCAAAAGTTTCTGCCTGGCCGGTATATTGCTGCACTCATGATGCAAATATGTTGTGACCGTAAGTGGAAACTTGAAGCCAAGCTTACACACCTCCAATCCTGAATTGAACCACACATGCCACCTGACTTAGTGTCAGAATCCCAAAACGGGCAACACTGTTCTTACGACAGTTGTGGGTGAGGAGTTTAGGGGGAAGAGGAAACACCTAAAAGCTTCAAGCCTACCTATACACATTAGCATATGGCCCGCTGAAAATAAAGAATAGGTGTGAAAGCTACCTTTTGAAAAGATGTGGCATTAGTATGGATAGTAGCTAAGGGAGGGGTGATGAGTTGAGAAGGAGAAGCCTTTTACAATAGAAGGTTATGATAGATAAGATGAGGTTATGCAACTCCAAGTTTAAAGGGGAAGATGGAGACCTAAGTGATTGAATACACACTACAACAATCTTGATGCAAGGATGATATATTTCAGTCATGCTTTTATGTTGTCTCTTAAGCTTGTTCATTCTTTCTCTCTCTAAGTTCTCGAACCTACATTTATACTAAGGAAAAGCTTGATTCTAAGTTTGGGGGAGTGGACAACACTATACTTTATATACTTTCTATATATATTTTATACCACCTTTAGTATAACTTTAGTTAGCTTTTCACATAATTTCTCTATATTTTTGACTCCAGCCTTGTTTTATTGATTTCAAAAACCAACACGACCTCAAGTCGTGGTCTTTGGGAACCGCGACCACGATTCCGGAGTACCATACGTCTCGAAGCCTCAGGCAATGAGGATGAACCACGAATGCGGTTATTCAGGAACCGTGACCGCGGTTATCCAGGAACTACGACTGCGGTTATTCCAAGACCACAACCGTGGCTGTGACATGGATCATGACCAACCAAGACTGTGATCATCCAAGACTGCGGTTATCCAGGAATCACGACCGCAGTTATTCTAAGACCGTGACCACTGTTATTCCAACACCACGACCACGATCATATAAAGACCGCGACCGTGGTCATTCAAAGACCGCGACTGTGGTTGTAACGTCCCTAAATTTTCACTTTCTCAAAACCCCATGGAGATGAGAAGACAAAATCCGAAAATGTTAGCAATCATATCAGAGAGCGATGCGGAAGCTTAGTACACATACATGAACATACAACCATAACATACTCAACATTCGACATGTATATTTATACAATATGAATTATTACAAAATGATTTACATTTTCATATTGAATGAAAAAAAAGTTACACAGTCTAAACATGTATGCTAACAGGATCTTAACACAATAGGTACAACCTGGACAACTGCTCACTTCCTGTCTTTTATCCCAAGCTAGCTCTGAACCTAAAACATACGTGAAACAATGAATCAACACACAAGGTGTTGTGCACGTGGGTAGAAAGATACAAACTAATATGCTTGCATAATTTAAATAACTTGAGAAAGAAAGATTAATGGAAAACATTGTTTAAAGTGATAATCAGGTAAACATTCCTTTTATTGCATTCACTTTGATGCGGTTGTACTACACATATTTACACTTGACTTACATCTAGTGTGTGCAATATAGTGTCATCATACATCTAACATGGGCCAAGGAATCATACATCCACGTTAGGCAACATACATCCACACAAGGCTATGTGCTCTAGTAGCTACAACCCATCATACTCATTTATGTTCTATTAGATTTGGCAAAGTATAACTCATACTAGTTCAACCAAGCAATCCAAATACGAGCATTGAAGATATTACATATCATAGGCAACTAGAAAACTAGTCTTATACTTAATAAAACCCACGTACCTGAGTTTAGAGATTCATAGATATCTTTGATCATCTAGACAATCTGGTCATCACCTGGTTAATAACAAAATCATATACTAGCATCAGATTATGATCATCTTAACCCTAGTCGTGTTCATTTTAGGGTTACATTCTCCCCTCCTTTTAAAACTTTTATCCTCAAAATTCAAGCATCCTGAAAGAGATGTGGATATTTCTGCTCGACTTCAGACTTGAGCTCCCATGTAGCATCAGTTTGATCATGGTGGCTCCAGAGAACTTTCACCATATCTATACGTCAATTATTGCGAAGCTCCTTTGTCTTTAAATCAAGAATTCTGACAGGTGACTCAGCATACGTCAGATCATCTTTCAGCTCGAGAGGCTCATGATTCAGAATGTGACTGGGGTCCTTGACATAAGGCTTCAGATTAGATACATGAAAGACATTACACATAGAACTATACTGAGGTGGCAAGGCAAGATGATAGGCACATTTTCCAACCCTTTCAAGGATCTCAAAGGGTCCCACATAATGAGGACTGAGCTTTCCCTTATTCTTGGCCAAATCTCGAATCGGTCGGATCTTCAGAAAGACATGATCACCTTCCTTGAACTGACGTTCCTATCTGTGAGCATCTACATATGTTTTCTACCAAACCTGTGCTCGCTTCATTCTCTGCCTGATCAGTGCAACTTTATCTGCATACAGTTTCATCTCCTCAGATTTCATCAAGGTGTGTTCTCCGACATCGTCCCAATGTAATGGAGATCTGCACGGTCGGCCATAGAGAGCTTCGTATGGTGGCATCCCAATACTCGCCTAATAACTATTATTATAGGTGAAATTAGCTAAAGGAAGGTAATGGTCCCACGAGCCTTCCCAGTCAAGCACACAAGCTCGTAGAAGATCCTCCAAGATTTGCACTGTTCATTCTGACTGTCCATCTGTCTGCGGATGGTATGCTGTATTGAAGTTCAGTTTCGTGCCCAATTCTTCTTGAACCTATTTCCATAGCTTTGAAGTGAACTTTGGGTCCTGGTCCGAGACAATGGACGCTGGAACGCCATGCACACGTACAATCTCCCGTATATATAGGTCGGCCAACTCAAAAACTTTCGTAGTAGTCTTTACGGGTAGAAATTAAGCTGACTTAGTGAGAAGATCCACAATGACCCATGCAGCGTCATACCCCTTCCTGGTCTTGGGTAATCCCACTACGATGTCCATAGTGATATGTTCCCATTTCCATTCTGGGATCTCGAGGGGTTGTAGTAGACCACCTGGTATTTGATGATCGACCTTGATTCTCTGGCATGTCAGACACCTGGATACAAAATCTACAATGTCGTGCTTCATGCCTCTCCACCAGAACTGACGTTGTAGGTGTTTGTACATCTTCGTTGTGCCGGGATGAACTGTGTACTTGGACCCATGTGCCTCACTAAGAATGGTTGTCTTTACAGCTGACTGCTCAGGGACCCACAGACGGTTCTTGTATCGAAGACCACCATCAAGACCCACAGACAAATGAGTATGAGATTTGGCTAGGAGAGAGGAGAACTTTGCAAGTTCGGGACTAGCTTTCTGTGTCTCCAGAAGTTCAGAATGCAGGTTGGATGTGATAGAGATGTTATTGACATGCATACGATCAGCCTGGAATTTTGGTCTCCAGCTTGCTAGATCCTCCATGTTCCTCCATTCGGGTACAGACATGGATGCACAAATAGCTCTTTTCCTACTAAGAGCATCTTCAACCACATTGGCCTTACCTGGATGGTATCCAATGGTGAAGTCGTAGTCCTTCAAGTACTCGATCCACCGTCATTGTCACAGATTCAAATCCTTTTGCGTCAAAATGTACTTGAGGCTTTTATGGTCGGTGAAGATATCAAACATTTCCCTGTACAAGTAGTGCCTCCGGATTTTGAGAGCATGGATGATAGCAGCTAACTCCAAATCATGCGTAGGGTAATTCTACTCATTGGGTTTCAGCTGTCTGGAAGTGAAGGCCACTACTTTCCCGTTCTATTGTTGGACACACCCTAGTCCATGTCGGGAAGCATCAGTGAATATCACAAATTCTTCATTGCCAGAGGGTAAAACAAGGATAGGTGCTGACGTCAACTTTTGTTTAATCTCTTGGAAGCTAGACTCACAAGTAGCTGACCAAATGAAATGCTCATCCTTCCGATTAAGCTTAGTGAGAGGAAGTGCCACTTTGGAGAAACTCGGAATAAAACGACGATAATATCCAGCCAGCCCTAAGAAACTCCGTATTTCATAAGGATTATGAGGAGGTTGCCAATCAATTACAGCAGATACTTTAGCTGGATCAATAGATATGTTACACCCAGAAATGACATGTCCAAGAAACATAACTTTGTCTATCTAGAATTCACATCCAGAAAGCTTGCCATAGAATTTCTGGGCTCGAAGAATTTCAAGGAAAAACTTCATATGTTCTCAGTCTTTCTCCATAGAGTCAGAATAGACCAGAATATCATCAATGAAGACAACCACAAACTCATCAAGATAAGGTTGGAAGACTTTGTTCATCAAGTTCATGAATACGCCAGGTGCGTTTGTCAACCCAAATGGCATCACCAGAAATTCGTAGTGCCCATAATGCGTTCAAAAAGTAGTCTTGGATATATTTGAATCCTTGACCTTAAGTTGATGGTAGCCAGAACGAAGATCAATTTTTAGAAGACTTTAGCAGTACGAAGTTGATCAAAGAGTTCATCAATACGAGGGAGATGATACTTGTTTTTAATGGTAGCTTGGTCCAACATGCGATAGTCGATACACATCCGCATTGAACCATCTTTCTTTTTAACAAAAAGGACAAGTGCACCCGAAGGGGAAACGCTAGGGTGGATAAAACCCTTATTAAGAAGTTCTTGTAATTGTTTCTTTAGCTCCATAAGTTCAACAGGTGCCATCCTATACGGTGCCCTAGAAATCAGAGTGGTTCCAGGAAGAAGATCTATGGAGAACTCAATGTCTCTGTTTGGAGGCAGCCTAGGAAGCTCCTCCGAAAATACGTCAAGGAAATCACGTACCACCTCCAGTCTTTCTACAAGCCTGTTGTCAGGACTGGTCTTTGAGACGAATGCGAGGAAGACTTTACATCCTTTAGATATGAGCTTTTTAGCTTTAAGAGAGGAAATTATTATATTATTATAGAATCTGCTTCCCCGAGGGATCACTACAGGAGAAGAATGAGGTTGAGAGAGGACTACCATCTTGTTTCTACAGTCAATGTGAGCATGATCTGTGTATAGCCAATCCATGCCGAGAATAACATCAAAGTCTTCCATGGTTAAGAGAATGAATTCAAAGGGCATGTCATGATTTTCAAATTTTAGAGGGAGGACATCGGTTTTTTGCAATGTAATGAATATTTTGCCACTAGGAGTTGACACATCCAGAATGTATCCCAAGTCCCTTATATGTAAGTGAAACATTGAGGCCAGATTTTGAGAGATAAAAGTATTTGTGGATCCAGAATCAAACAATGCTTTAACAGGATGTCCATTTAAGAAAACAATGCCTACACAATATAATTATACTTTAAATATTTGAAGGCATTTGAACAAGATATTAGAAATATGAAAAAGATTTAAGGTTACCTTTGACAAGCTGGTTTGGATTTACCCTAGCCTCCTCTGATGTTACTGCAAACACCCTAGCATTGCGGTGTCCCTTAGGGGGTGGAGCACCCACTGGAGGTTTTCCAATGATAGACACATTGGGGCACTTGGTAAGGACATGTCCCTCCTTCTAGCAGTTGTAGCAGACCGGCTTGGTGTAGTGACAAGGCCCATCATGTCCTCATCCACAAGTCTTACATTTGTTGCAGTAATCCATCAACTTGCTATTCTTTAATCCTTTCTTCCCAGAATCTCCTCCTTTCCCTGATCCTTTATTATGGTCGGGGTGGAACTTCTTGAACTTCTCTTCCTCGGTGGTGGTCAACCCTAAATATCCCATGCTAGAAGGCTTCTGCAATCCCTGCTCCCTTTCCTGCTTAAGGACCATGTCTAGGGCTTCATCAATGCTTCGGGGATGAGAGGCTACAACTAGGGTTTTCAGGTGTGTGGAGAGACAGTCTACATAATGCTCAGTGAGGCGTTCCTCAGTCCGGATAGGGGCATAGCATTCCAGAAGCCTAAACTTTCGTGTATAATCAGCCACTGAGAGACTTCCCTGCCTAAGCTCCATGTACATCTTCTCTTTCCTCTTCCTCTTAGCTATGGGCATGAAATGGTCAATGAAGAGGGTCTTGAAAGCTTCCCACCAGACCTTTGCCCCTCCCTTAAGCAAATGGGTGGCGAATTGAACTTTCTTTTCTTCGGGTACTTCTAGGGTACGAAAAGCATTCTCTGTGGAAAGGACCCAGGCCTCAGCCTTGTCCATGACTTTGGGTTGGTCTTCCCCCCAAAAGCTGTCAGGGTTGAGCTTAATGAAGTCTATCACCGTCACTTCCTTTTTCCTAGAGGATCTAGGTTCAGGGGTTCCTTTTTTGGTGATGGTTTCCATAAAGTCTAGAAGGATTTTCTTCTGTTCCTCCCATCTTTCCTTGGCCACGGCATCAGGATCAGGTACTTCAGAGGTTTCAGGCTCTTTTCTCTTCTTAGAGGACGATACCTCTGAGGCCTTTGAGCTGCGAGTTTTAGGAGGCATCCTGTAATTAATATAAACATATTAGGTCTATTACTTCAACAATTTTTCTCATCATTATCTTTATTATCATAACATGATATTTCATTATTCTCATTTATCAATAATTAATGTTCTGAATGTTATGATTTATAGAGGATATCCTAAAATCATTATCAGTAGATCCTTAGGACTTTCTAAATAGAGAGGCTCCTTCCTAATCTTATAATAAAGGTAAGAGGCAATTTTTTTTTTAAAACATAGATGAGAGGGAGAAATTTTTCCCTATAGAAGAGGTAAGAAGGAAAATCTATAGATGAGAAGGTTCCTAAATTAAGGTATGCCCAAGAATGGGGGACACTTAGGATATCGGCCAAGTAGACTTATACTACCATTAAGGTAGCCTCGTGATTGCCAAGCTAAGTGGCTCAGAGACTTTAGTCAGACCCATGGCAGATGCTATCCTAGACACCTCCACCCTTCATATACCTAACTCAAGGACTACCCTAGACTCAAATAGGGTAAATGAAGTTCATGTGACTTTATGTGTGAACATTGGCTCTGATACCAACTGTGACGTCCCCCAATTCCTATATACTTTCCATAGTGACATTCATAGATATGTGTGCACTCATATCTATAGATGTCAAAAGGGAAAATATAAGAGATTAAAGGTAATCTACTAAAAATAGAGATTTAGCCAAGATCTAGTCCACATCATCATATAATGCCACACGAACATTCATTCATATAGATAAATAAAGTCATTACGTATGGAGAGAAAATATTGTTCTAGAGAAAGTTAAATTTATTACATAGGATCTCAAGCATCCTCAATATCAACTAAGAAAAGAAATAAACTAACATCTAGCAAGAAATAAGAGAAGTGGAATAGTTCTATCAAATTTATCCTCCATGCTTGTTATTTGTGCTTTCAGGTACTTTGAGCATGTGTTACATTTTGGTTGTCAATTGTTCCTTGTACATAGAAAATACAAGAAACAAAACATCAGTAGAGCTGGTACGTGGTAAGAGTTACACTAATAAGGTTGCATAAAGGAAAATATTTGAACAAGAAGAAAAGAGAGATAAAACCATTTCTTAAGATGAAAATCAGGTAAACATTCTTTTTATTACAATCATTTTGATGCGGTTGTACTACACATATTGCACTTGACTGACATCTAGTGTGGGCAATATAATATCATCATACATCTAACATGGGCCAAGGAAACATACATCCATGTTAGGCAACATACATCCACACCATGCTATGTGCTCTAGTAGCTACAACCCATCATAATCATTTATGTTACATTAGGTTTGGCGAAGTATAACTCATACTAGTCAACCAAGCAATCATATTCAAATACTAGCATTCATGGTATACATATCATAGGCAACCATAAATCTAGTCTTATACTTATAAGACCACGTACCTGCTTGTTCAAATCAGATATCCAAAGATTTAGAATCAATCAAGAATTTAGTCACCCTACAAAGAAACCAAGGGTACAACATTACTATTGGTCCGTGTGACCAAGACTAAGATATGTCTTCAGTTATTATTCCTTTTTATGTTATCTCAATCCAGATCAAGGATTTCCCATATTTTAATTGAGTTTAGAGATATTATCAGGTCTGATCCATCATTAATTAATTTGCTTAAAAGACAGCATTTAATTAATCAATTAGAGGTTTCCATAAACTAGGGTTTATATGATGGTTGGAAAAAAAGGGAAAAGCAACCCTAAACATATTAACCATTCATAAAATCAGGGTTTTGTTATAAAGATTCAGACCAATCATAATCACTAATTATCATCTAGTGATATTAATTTTGTTATAAAGATATATCTTTAATTCCATGTAGAAAGAGAAACTAGATCTAGGGTTTCTCCTAATCCTTTCATCATTTATCATATTCGAATAGGATTTCGAGTTATTTAGAAACAAGGTCTTATCTAGGGTTAATTACACCTTAGAAGGTCAGATATCATCAAGGAAAACTATTATCACAATTTAGTTATAAATAAGGGGGTCATTAAGGCTTTAGGCAACTATTTTTGAAAATGGCAATAGATCTAGGTCCTGGTAACATTTTATTTGGATAGATAACAATTTTCTGATCTAAATGGTATATAGGTTCAACAGGTTATGATATTCCTAGAATTTACTATGATTTTTCTAAAAAAATCAATTTTTCCATTTTAGAAAAAGGAAAAGGAAAAATAAAAGAGGAGTACCTTGATCAACGGCCGGATCCGACTGGATCGATGGCTCTCGTTGATCTAAGGAATTGCAAGGCAGCCCGCGGATCGTTGAATTGGGGCGTTGGCCCGCGACTCCTATAGCTGATATGGCAACAACTTACTGGTCTAGCTGGCCTCTCCCTTGTTGCTCTGCTTCTCCTTGCTCGCTGCTAGCCCAAGCAGCTGGATCAAGCTCCGGCGAGCTCCTGCTTGCTTCTAGGTGGCGTTGTCGCGTGGATGAAGGCTCCTTAGCCTTCACGAGGTTGCTCCGCTCAGAGGCATGAGGTTTTCTGCTTGTGGCTCCCTCTAGAGCTCAGCGCCGCCACAGGAGAGGCGAGGTCGCCAGTGTTGGTTAGACAAGATAAATGGCATTTCACATAAATCTCTTTATGATCTTTTGGACAAGTTAGAATAGTAGTTGATTGAACTATTCTTTGATTAATCTCATAAAAGCTTCTAATGTTACATCAGATAGATGTTTCATGTTACATGCTTACTTCCATGAGAAGGTAAGTTATTAAAGAATTGATTTGGATATATAATTCAGTAAAGTTAATAATTATGTTTGTAAGAATGAGAAAAGAGAAGGAACATGGTAAAATATAAGTACATATTTTCTTACCTCAGTAATCATATACCCTGGCCAGGTATACAATTACTGATGATAAGGTAAATATGGAAACTCTTAAAATATTACCCTTTTATTACTCTGATCAAGTAGTCAATTTGAAACAACATAAAGAGTACCATGAAGAATAAAGAAGGTCAACTCTGATTAGTAAAGGTTGAAAGAATATACATAATGAGTAATGTCCCATGATAAAAGGAAGAAAGAGATATAAAGTTTTGATAACACAAGTAATTAATACTAAATTAAGGATGTTAAGAATATCCCTTGTTAGGGGTTTATGTTCTTAAAATAAACATATCTTCTCTAGAATGTCTGATAAGGTAGTTAATGCATATAATAAAGGAAATTAGTATGCTGATTATCAGATATAATGATAAGACTCAGGGTGAGAGGGCCCTTATATGGTCTCAAATAAATACCAGAGTTTGAAATTGATCCTAAAGAATGTTGATCAAATTCTATAAAATCTCCCTGAAAATGGTATGTTACCTAAGGATGTAACAAAGTGTGTAATAAAACAATATCTGCTTTCCCCTTTTCTTCCTGAGATTTCGGGGACGAAATCCTTGTTAGGGGTTTATGATTTGTAACACCCCTGACCTGGGTTATGAGCTAACCCTAGAAATTTTGCCTAAATATGTAATTATACACTTGTGAATACTCCCTGGCATGTAATTAAGTTCCTCAGGATCATAAATTTTCAATTCTTGCTCCTTTTTAAACAAAGTTGTAGCATTGCATTGTATGCAGTGACCTATGTGCAAATTACCCAATTTAAGGGTTCAACTTGCAAATTAACAAGGTTAAGATGTTCCTCTGATGTTGATACATCATGAGGATGTCTATGATGAAATTTGAAGGATTTCCCAAGCCTGAGCACCAAGGTGCAGCTGTGGAAGCAATCCTTATGCTTGAAAACCCTAATTTGGAGTAAAATAGAATTTACCCAAATTTAGGGGTGCAACTTGTAATTCTCACCATCTAGAGTATATTTTATAACTCTTGTCATCATTTAGAGTAGAAATGATGAAAGGTACACATCAATGAGTAATCAGATGAGGAAAATGATCTTTGTGATAAAAGTCACCTAATATGGGTATGGAGATCTTTCATGTATGTACCCTAGTTGTAGGTTGTCTTTCTTTACACTTAGATCTTGAGATTTCATTAGCTTTGCATAAGGAAAGATGGGTTTGGACGTGCCCTTGAACAAGGAGGGACCTAGATGTGATTTCCATTCTTTAGAGGTCCTTATGGTGTAAAAAGGGCTAAAGTATATAAGCCACTTCCTTGCAAGATAAGTGAACGGATCCCTTGTTTCCCTCACTTCTCATCTTCTTTCTCAAACGACCAAGGATAGCTATGGATCTCAGGGGGACGACCAACCTGTTCTAGGTAAGAGAACACCATCTTCTAGCTCGAATTCATGGAGGAATTCATCCTTTAAGGTTGGTTTTGTGGATAGCTTACTTATTCTTCTTGTTCTAGCCGATCAACCCTACGTTTCCTTGGAGAATTCACCTCTGAACGAGTTGTGGAAGCTCAAGGACGCCATTAAAGCTTGGAGCTTGAAGGCTTGGAGCTCTAGAATCAACCTTTAGGCGGGTTTTATAACTCTAAACTCTTGCTTTATAATGCATACTTTGTTCTTGCAAAATTTACTTGCTAGTTCTTCTTCTACCTTCCTTCTTCCTTGCACTTTTGCAAGCAAAACGGTGGGAGAACCGACCTTGACAGAGGTTGAAGATGAGGGGCGTGAATCCCTATGTTACTTTTTCAAACGACCTTGGACCTTTTGGTCCAAACGGTTGCAAACCGTTTGGGGTCAAACGGTTTCAAACCGTTTGCCCTCAAACGGTCTTGCAAAACCGTTTGGATTGAAACGGTCTCAAGACCGTTTGATAAAGTTGACCAAGGGACGACCGTTTGAGGGTCTGTTGGTTAAATATTGAATTTCATTCCTGCAAAGAATCAAAGTTTAATTCTTAACCAATTGAGAGTTGAAGGCACTTCAACATCTAAACCCTAATCGGGTCAAAATTGCTGATTTGATACATAGATCTTGTTGAGTTTTGGGTTGAAGGACCCAAACGGTCTCAAGACCATTTGGGGGTTCCTCCAAACGGTCTCAAGACCGTTTGGGCACAACCCAAGACTGTTTGAAGGTCTAGGGTTGAGATAATCTAAGCCTGCGTTTGGCACATGACTGGGATTCTGGAATCTGGACTGGGTTAGTCAGGGTTAGTCTGGATTCCGGTGCTGGGGCAGTCAGGATGCAGTCTGACTTTGTTTGGCAACGCAGTCAGATTCTGGTCAGCTGGTCTGATTGCAGTCTGACTGCAGTCTGAATCTGTTTGGCTGGAAGTCTGATTCTGTTTGGCAGCGTAATCAGTATCTGCTTATTCTGTCATGTTCTCCTCATCACTGTTTGAACAAGTACGCAGAATGTATATTTTTGATGTCATTTCAACGTAAGTTTAGATATATTAAAAATATATTTTATTTGTGTTGTGTGAGTGTTATCTTTTATATTTATAACAGTGCAAATAAGATATGATAATTATAATTAATGAAACGTTCTTGCATCGCTGTATGAACAAGTACGCATAATGTGTATTTGTGATGTCACTTCAACCTAAGTTTAGAATATATTAAAAATAAATTTTATTTGTGTTGTGTGGGTGTTATTTTGTATATTTTTAACAGTGCAAGTAAGATATGATAATTCTAATTTTACGTAGTGATTAAAAATTAATGCAACGTTCTTACATCACTGTTTGAACAAGTACGCAGAATGTATATTTTTGATGTCATTTCAACGTAAGTTTAGAATATATTAAAAATATATTTTATTTGTGTTGTGTGGGTGTTATTTTGTATTTTATAACAGTGCAAATAAGATATGATAATTATAATTTTACGGAGTGATTAAAAATTAATGAAACGTTCTTGCAACACTGTTTGAACAAGTACACATAATGTGTATTTGTGATGTCACTTCAACCTAAGTTTAGAATATATTAAAAATATATTTTATTTGTGTTGTGTAGGTGTTATTTTGTATATTTTTAACAGTGCAAATTAAAATATGATAATTCTAATTTTACGTAGTGATTAAAAATTAATGCAACGTTCTTGCATCACTGTTTGAACAAGTACGCAGAATGTGTATTTGTGATGTCATTTCAACGTAAGTTTAGAATATATTAAAAATATATTTTATTTGTGTTGTGTAGGTGTTATTTTGTATATTTATGAATACAAGGTTATCTTCAAAGAATAAGGTATGTGTAGTTGTGTTGCCACTTAAGCAGAAGTTGGCTGAAGTGTATTATATACTAAATAACAAATACATAACATAATTAATGTATTTAATATGCCTAACATGCTATGTTTAATACCCCAAGATATGAGGTAACCCCGTCAGACCAAGAAACACGTTCCAAAAATAGCCAAACATGAACATCATTTTTAAAGTAAAACAGATTCAGCTACATTCGATAAATATAAATTGTCTTAGTGGGCATGCACCCATAACAAGCCTGTAATGCTATATAAACAAAATAAAGATAATACAGAAAACAAAAAACTAATAATTGTTTGTTGATGCAACAGATTCAACATCAGTTTCATCATCACTAGAGGAGATTATGATTGGTGGTTGGTGGCAGTCTCTGACAATCAGGTCATCATCCGAGTCTGAAGTAGATGATATAAAACCCTCTGGTCTCGGGAAAATATACCTGAGCAATTCAGAGTTGTCCCCATCAAAATAAATCCACAAAAAAAGCTTGTAGGGCGAGTGTCGTCCTTGGGTTTTGGTTGTAGGGTCACGGTCCATTCTGGTTTGGCTTCTAGGTTGTCCAACATTTCAGCCCAACCTTCATCCATGATTAAATATTTAGCTTTCTTATTCCATATTCTTTCTTCAGGTGTAGACCACCTGATCTGTACATCAAATTTGATTCTGCCAACCTCCACCATAGCATAGCCAGGAGTTATCTTAAATGGCTCGCACCTCCATGTTAGGGGAAGGGAGACGCGTCTCATAAACTCCCTGTTTGAGAGATCATACTCCTTTGTAGGGAAACGAGATCCCATGTTACCTGTAATAAACAAGAAAAACAAGAACAACAAGAATATAAGAAGAAGAACAGAAGAAGAAAAATAACAATAAGATAAGAAGAACAAAAATAACATTAAGATAAGAAGAACAAAAATAACAAGAAGAACGATAATAACTCTTATGTTCACCTAAGTTCACTACTCATATGTATTAGGATTATTATCATTCTATGATTTTGCCTCCATCCAAGCCTCTATCGTATACACTCCATCAACACACCTTCCGAAATCATATTGGGTTCTCATCCTACCTCTGAGATCCATATCATGCTCCGAACACCACACAAAATGAGGAGGCGTCGAATGACTTAGCACGGGAGAAAAATGTTTTCAAGAAACAACAGAGCATGGCATATCCGTTTTCAAGAAACAATCACTTCAACCTAAGTTTAGAATATATTAAAAATATATTTTATTTGTGTTGTGTGGGTGTTATTTTGTATATTTTTAATAGTGCAAATAAGATATGATAATTCTAATTTTACGTAGTGATTAAAAATTAATGTAACGTTCTTGCATCACTGTTTGAACAAGTACGTAGAATGTGTATTTGTGATGTCATTTCAACGTAAGTTTAGAATATATTAAAAATATATTTTATTTGTGTTGTGTAGGTGTTATTTTGTATATTTATGAATACAAGGTTATCTTCAAAGAATAAGGTATGTGTAGTTGTGTTTCCGCTTAAGCAGAAGTTGGCTGAAGTGTATTATATACTAAATAACAAATACATAATATAATTAATGTATTTAAATGAAATAGTAGCAAAGGTGTGTAGCATGTCTGTAGCAGAACGTAATACCACATAAATTAAAAGATAATATATTTGTGGTTCTCAGACAAATACATATGTAACATAGAAAATGAAATGAGAGGTCTTCCCTGGACCTAGACAATGACATAGTGACACAATATAAGCTAGTGATCAAGCAGGAAACTTCATGCCTCGTCGTTCTTCATGGCCTCGTCGTACGCCTCGTCGTACTCTTCCCACGACACAGGACAGGGTTCGTCCAACACCTGATTTGTTTCCTGTTTGTTGGCGTCTTTTGGCCAGTCGAACAGCAACGGCAGATGGTGAGTAGGAGGAAACAAGGCTCGCAACATTTGGGCCCTCATTTGGCTTGTTCCTTTGGATTTTTCGTCTCTCTCATTTGGGCCCTCGTCGCGTGGAGGCTCGCAACATGGTTTTTTGCATACAAGGTTATCTTCAACAAATTTATGAATTTTTGACGGTGACATCAACATTTTTTCAAAATTTTCCCTTGCCTTTGCCTTAGCACGCGATGTCGACATCTAATATTAATAAAAACCAAGGTATGAACAAATAAAAGAATTTGTAAAGTAACTGTGGCAATAAGATAATAATGAAGTAGGATATTTGATCGCATTATGGTAGCAACATATAATAATGCAACACATAAGCAGACAATATAAATTGTTTTGACGCAAAAACACAACTACAGTTAGCACAAATGTTACAAGTTCATTTGTTTATTTCAATTGTCAGTGCTAAACAAAATCCCTGGTGGGTAAGTGCAACACGTCGTCAAGAAGTTGCGATGAATGCCTTGTTGCGCGGGCAATGTGGGGGGAGGCAATAAATCTGCCAATATGAACATATTATCCCTTACAAACTCTCTCTTGATGTATTGCCATCGCCTTTGCAACTCGGGCAATGTAATGTAAGGGCTTTCTATTATGTATACGAACTGGTGCCATGCCTCCATCCAAGCTTGTGTAGAGTAGACTCCATTCACACATCTACCCACGTGATATTGGGTTCTCATCAAACCCCTGAGAACCATATCAAGCTCGTATGACCAGATAAAAGACGGTGTCGGCGGTTGGCCAGCCATATATCAGATTCTGTAAGTAATATATTTTGAGGTAAAGTAAGGGTGTATGTCACAATTAATTGTATGATTTCGTTTTAGCTAACGTTAAGAAAAAATTCGAATAATAACATACATCATTAATAAAACACTCATCAACATGAAGAAAATTTTCTGACCACTTAAAATGTAATATGACGTTTATAAAAGTGCCTAAAATAAATGAGTGTATGATGTTCATAACATCCATTGATAGTCATTCTAAACAAACAACACAATGTAAATGCATTTGCCATTCAACGTTATGGAGTCATTTGAGGTGAAGGGATGTCCAGAAGCAGACGACAATCTTCCTCCAGACTGGCAACGTTGCGTTCTAAAACCTCATGCTCATACTTTTTGTTAGAGTATAATTCATCGTAGTCGTAATGCATTTCAACGAAGTCCTTCATGTTCATCGCCTGACCCCACACTGACTTGCACTCAACAGTTAGTAACATAATCTCCGCTTTCAATGAATCAATTGTTGGGGGGAGATCGACTGCCCAATGGAAGTATTTGCATCGGTCTTTTCCCTAAAATGTAGTACGAGGTACAAGTTAATGGCAAAGAATGCGGAGCCTCGACAAGGACAGTATATTAATTATTGATGTACTATGACACCTCACGAGTAGGGCATATGTAATACATTTCGCCCGGCCTTTGACTCAGAATGGCAAAGTCATTTAACCCTGCATCCTCTGTGTTAAGCCGTAAGGCTGCATTTAGCCCACAATCACACCTCGGAACCTCAGATGGAATCATCGACATCTAAATAAAACAGAAATGACGATTAATAGAAAAATATCGGGTTCATGACATAGTTTTAAAAGATAATATGAAGACTGAGTAGGTCATTGTTGCAACAGACAAGTGCAGATCATTTAGACATATCATAATATGGTATATCTATGGCGTATTGTATCCATCTTCTTCTGATGAAGAGTCATTATCGCTCGTAATTTGAAGTCGGTGGCGAAGATATCGGCACCTCTCCCGCATATTTTTAATTTCTTCTTGTAACCTATCTGTGTCTGCTCTGGTTGAACAGACAAAGGCAGCATGTTCTGACCAGAACTTTTGTTTGCTACGTGCATATGCGAGTTGTGATACCATTGCATCCCTAATTGCAGTCAGTGTAGCCACTGTAGGTGGTACTTGCTGCGCGGGCAACCTCATATGACATCTGGTTTGTACAAGACCCCTACCACATGTAAAATATGGCCTGTGGGGATTGTTGTCTTCAAACCGTCCATTTGCCGCATCTGTTGCATCCATGTACACTCGTACGGTGCACTGCAGACCACATGGGCACGACGGCATGTCTTTGTCCATTTTTAGATAGAAAACCTAATGAGACATAATTTCACATTGTTCATAAGTGGGAAAATAAAATGGTGAACAATACAGTTTGAGAACAATAGTTGTCCGTTAGGTTACACAAATAAATGAGTAAGTGAAACATGTTGTAGAACATGTCTCAATGTATGCAAGTTACAAAAGAAATGTATAAATCACTGATTTGCCCACATAGAATTGGCAACAGTTTCGCGCAAGACATCTCCCTCTCTAGCATCGACCTGGCTTGTTTGTTGCAGAGAACTCAATTCGTTGGAGATGTCAGTGGTAGTATGAGGCTCATCCAAGTTTTCATCCATCATAGGATCGCCATCATTTTGGCGCCGGATAAAATTGTGAACGATACAACAAGCCATTACAATCCGGGACTGAGACTCCACGGGAAAAGTTGCTCCTTTACGAAAGTAGGAAAACCTCTTCTTCAACACACCAAAGGCTCGCTCGACAACGTTACATAGTTGAGCATGTCGGTGGTTGAACATTTCCTTTTTGCTTGTGTATGAGCATATGTTGCCCCGATACTCTGCTATATGGTAAGCAACGTTTCTATATGGTGCAAGAAATTGCCTGGTGTTGGCGTACCCTACATCAACAAGATAGTACTTCCCAGCAGGTACTTTGAACCCGCCTGTGGTTGTAGCTGCCTGAAGTACCCTTTGGTCAGCAGCAGATCCCTCGCAACCAGTCATGATATATGTAAACTCCATTGAGAAGTCGACTGCAGCCATGACATTCATGGAAACATTCCCTTTTCTATTTCTATATCGGTTCTGCTTTTCGCGCTTCACCAAAATGGGAATGTGTGTCCCGTCAATTGCCCCAATGGCATCCTAAGACAAGTATATAAGAAATACTCAAGTAAATACCAAACTCAACGATGACGATAGTGGTGGAATGGACAATGGTCAACTAAGTGATGGTCATACCTTGAAGTAAGGGAAAAATCTTGGACTCTCGCCGATGCGGCGGTGCGGAGTTGTGGATGCAGTTGGCATGACAATATATTCACTGCACAAAGCACACACTGCATCTAACACCTCGTTAAACTTTCTACTTATGGTCTCACCACTGTGAATGTAGTCCTCAGCAAGAACACGGTTGGTATGGCCATGGCCAACCATCTGAAGGAAGTAGCAAACTGCCTCCACTGATGACACACCTCTTGTACTTTTCAACAAACCTCGGCCCTCAAGTTTGTCAACAAAGGCTAAAACCGAGTTGGGTAGCATACGGTACAGATCGTACGCCCTCCTTTCATGGCCGGTTATTATTTCTAAAACCTTTTGATGGCCGCTCATAATACTAACCAATCTCGGTATTGGTTGGTGTGTGGTTGAGGCGTCTGAATTTCCCATGATATTGTGGGAAATTTGGTCGGCTATTTGGTAGGATATTGCGTTAGCAATGTCATAAGCCGGAGCAGACATAACATGCAGTACTTGTAGAATGTCATCAGTTGTTTCATATGGATGCATACCAGCCATCACGTCTAAAATTAAAAGCGATTATCCACATCAGGGAAATATCGAGATATTGCAGAAATGAAATTAGGGCTTGTTCCATTAAAACCATTACACAGTACTAAAGTTCAGAGCTTGTTCCCAACATAATAAAATAGTACAACAACAACTGAATAAAATAGTACAACAACAACTTCTGATAAAGTTCATCAAATAAAAGGCAGGATACTGATATACTTATTAAACTAGTCAACCTCAAAAGTAAGGTGTAGATTGTGACGGGAAGGGTGATTGTGATGCAGAAGCTGCAGAAGCTGGGTTCTTCATTTCCCACAAGTCTTGCAACCAAATGGTAATTTTGTGTGGGGTGTCCATAAGGCTTAGGTAAATGTTACGGTTAGATGGATCTTTTATGGCGTGCACAAGAGTGGTAAAAACTGGGACAGGGGCGTCAGGGTAGGTTGCATGAAAGTGGTGCAAAATGGTTTGGTATTCGGTTTTATCATTACACCTACCAGCAATTCCGCTGCCCATCTCATGTACCTTGGAAAACACCTTTGTGAATTCGGACACAACATCATTAGACAGGACACAACTGTCCTGTGAGCTTGACGCTCGCTTCCTACGCCTCATCGTGGTGGGAGTCGTTGCACCAACACCTTGGTTGTGTGATCCGCCATTGGTGTCCTCACTTTGTGTCCCTGAATTAACCACGTCTTTAGGGAAACCGGCTGGACCGGTTGGTTCTGGGCTGACAAATGAATCAGATGCATCTAGGTCAACAGCAACATCATCTTCAGATGCAACATTGGAAGGAGGTTGTCTATCGGTTGAGGACATTGCATGATGGCCCCTAGCTATGTTCCTCCCCCCATCAGCTCGACGTCGTGGTAGTGGTAGAATGGTCTGTTGATCAGTCTCGCTAGTTCCCTGTTTGCCTAAAATAGGGGACAACTACTGATTAGGTCAAAAGTAAGAAGTTTAATTGAATATATAATAGTCAGGGGAGTATATATTATTAGACATACCGCAAGTGCCTCCCTCCACTCCGGGGTGTCAGGCAATATTGGCATGTGCCTGTTGTCATCCCATCCAACACCACTTTTGTTGGTTACAAGTTTTATCTTTGCATAGTCTCTCCTGAGGTTCTTCCACCGAGTTTTTAACTGATCCAATGTACCCTCATTCCTCCCCATCCTGATATGCCAATCACGTAGCGTCTCCCTCCACGCGTCCCTAGTAAATATTCCATCGACGCACCTACCCATGTCATATTGTCTCCTCAATGCCGCAACCAAAGCCTCATCCAACTCTTTCGACCATACAATACGGAACCTCGGGTCGGGTGCAGCCATAGTAGCAATGACACTGCGATATATCAATTTTAGTGTTGGTGTTTAAACGAAACCGTCATACAAATATAGTTTGAGACTACACAGTGATAGCCGAAATAGTGATATTATTTGCAATATAATCAGCAGATGTACATGTGGCATCCACGTAAATGTGGCAATAATGAAAGTTACATACATAATTTTGAAAGTTATACTTGTATGTACAGATGTAAATGTGGAAATAATTAGTATTTGAGGTTCCACTAATATACAAAACAGATTTGTATAAATTCTGTAATCCACTATACAACAGCAGTTTTGGGGGCTGTTTTTGAAATTGTAATACATTGTCTCAATTTTAGGTCCATGTCAACAACGTTTTGAAATATTTAACAGATTGTCCTTCAATTTTAGGTCCATGTCAACAACCTTTTCAATTTATTCAAGTTTACACTCTTCTCTATATATGAATTCATATTTCTCCTATACATCACTGAACATAAAAATTCAATAAAAACAAGCAATAGGGAGCATAATCAATAAACCAAATAGAAAATGTGTTAATCAGTAAACAATACCATAGAACTTGACTGTGTGCTACCATCTTCTACTGAATATTTATAATCATCACATGGTTATTGTGTGTTATCATTATAATCTAAACTAGGATATGGAGTACCACAAGATTGTAAATCATTTCTCAACAATTCAAGAGCATCCGTATTGCAGTTGTATGGTCTTTTAATAGCAATTAACCGAGCTTTTCATTGAGTCAAATCTGTTCTTAATCCAAAGATTTCTTGTCAATGTTTAATCTTGATCATTTGTATAGTTTTCTTCATTCAGAGGAATTCTGAATTCATTTTATTAATGATACAATAAAACTAGTAAGATAGAATTAAGAAAAGAAATTCAACTGTAGATATATTTAAAAATTAACTATTTTAGTTTATATCAATTAGAATTTAGAATTAAAATATTGAATTATCCACTTTTACATTATCAACCAATAATTTATTAAATTTATATATTTGCTTTAAGTTTTATGCCCCCATAAGCATGTATCACTGTCACATTTCAATAATACAGGGACAGACTTAGAAGTTATTTGAAGTATCAAATTAATGTTTCCAAACATGTCTCAGATCAAGAAGATGAATCATATTTCAGTTTGTATTTTTCTATCAAAAACTTATTCTTTACTTTTAAAAAATGGAACTTTTAACCTCCCAACCATTTGTTTACTGTATAGGTGGTAGACAGATGAATATGCAATGGTTGTATAGAAGGCAGAAGACAAAAGCAACAGATTTATATAAATTCTGTAATCCACTACACAACAGTTTTGGACTTAAGTATAGCAGTGCTTAAATAGCAGCAGTAGATAATTTTGTATTTCAGTAGAAAATTTTCATTAGTTTAGGGTTATATTCAACTTATATACAGAGCTGTTGCAGCTAATATGCCTAGTTGAAGCTTCCTAAAATAAGCAAGAAGGGAAAAATATAAACATGATGGATATAGACTAGTTTCAAGTGCGAGAAAGAGGGATACAACCACATTTGTCAGCCCATTTAGTTGACCATTTAGCTTCCTAACATAATGATGTTTAAGTTTATTGTGTTTCTACAAACCTGAAGAATATGAAGCATATTAGGTGATAGAATAGACAATTACTTTATCCCAATCCATGGTTGCAAACCTGAACAACATCCATTAGCCGGACCGATATAGAAATAGAAAAGGGAATGTTCCAAGACAAGATCCATTAGCCGGACCAGTCATAAGATCCAAAATGTGTACAACAAATTTAATAGCAAATGGTTGTAGCAAACACATCATCAAATATGTTCATTACAGCAAAACTACTTAAATAGCAAGCATTCAACATGGCATTCACATTAAACGTGTTTGTATTGCTCATGAGATATACCTGGTAAGCCCAAGTGAAGGTTGAAAAGAGTTGCACGGCCAGCGACAGGGTCAGGAACGGTACATACAAGAAATTCAGAGGGAACACAGATTAGCCGAAATAGTGGTATTATTTGCAATATAATCAGCATAATTTGTGTGTACAATAGTAACATTGTAAAAATATTGGTATATGTCTGATGTATCACAACCCTAGCACAACAACCACAATTTGCAGCATGTTACAAGCATGTTTACTAAAAATACAGACACTGATTAAAATCTCTTGTTGATTTAGAATTTTTAGTCCAAGCTTGCCCATTAGTTTAGCATTATATTCAGCTTATATACAGAGTTGTTGCAGCTAATATGGCTGCTTGAAGCTTCCTAAAATAAGCAAGAAGGGAAAAATATAAACATGATGGATATAGACTAGTTTCAAGTGGGAGAAAGAGGGATACAACCACATTTGTCAGCCCATTTAGTTGACCACTTTGACAAGACGACAGTGGAGTAATATAAACAACATGATCAACACCTAACAAATGAACTTCCTCACAAGGTACATGAGTGCCACATTTAACTAACATAATGATGTTTAAGTTTATTCTGTTTCTACAAACCTGAAGAATATGAAGCATATTAGGTGATAGACAGTTACTATATCCCAATGCATGGTTGCAAACCAGAACAACAAAAGTTCCAAGTCAAGTATGTTATTTGTGATACCTCTAAACTTGTCTGAGACACTATTTATTGCTTATAGGGTACTAAGGTACATGGATTACTTTTGTAAAGGCACACAATGTAATAGTAAATTGCAAGTGATATGACATCCTACTCAATGGGATGTATAAATTTAGAGGAATGCTTAATAATATATAGGATTTCATCAATGTAACTATTGAATACTAAAACTAACTTACACATTGTTGCTAATTATAAGATCACTGACAATGTAACAATGTAATGCTTATTCATTAAAGATGTTTTATGAGTCAAATATGATTCATAATTCTACATGTCTACCAAGTGAAGGATGTCCAAATCATGCTTTTAGTATGGTTTAACAATAAATAATAAGATACATACATAGTACTTCAATACCAATAAATAATTAACTTTTCAAATAACTTGAGGAGCAAAAATATCATGTAGTATTTCTAAAAATGTTGAAAGCTAGTCATTTCCCTCATGGGTAGAAGATCATCATTGTAAAGCAAAAATTTTGTGTGTAACAATTCTGAAAAGGGAAAAAATGAGTTGAGTAGTTTGATTTTGTTGTATTTTATTTTGAGTAGTTGTTTGGTGGTTCATCAGGTCATAATACAGATTGAGAAAGTTTCAGGGGCTTATCATTTAGACACATGAACGGATATCTAATAATATTGTAGAATTCAATGTAATCAGCAGAATTTGTGTGTAAAATAGTAACATTGTAAAAATATTGGTATATGTCTGATGTATCACAACCCTAGCACAACAACCACAATTTGCAGTATGTTAAAAGCATGTTTACTAACAATGCAGACACTCATTAAAATCTCTGGTTGATTTAGAAATTTTAGTCCAATCTTGCCCATACTACCTATCCAAATTAGAAGAAGCTCAATCATCGAGTAAGGGTCACATTTTGATCAACAGTTTTTTATTTCAGTCATAATCTAATAACCTTTTACTTACATATTCATAAGTAATACAACCGACAATATATATAAGCCTGATATATACAGGGATTCCAGTACAACATTGAGTTGTTCTGCTCATACAGTGAAAAAATATCACAAATTAGCTAATCAGGAGCATGGGTCCTGAAATATAGAAGGTAATATACAGAGAAGCTTCGAGAAAAATTAAAGTTTTGTACAATTTACTTATGTCTATACATGTGTTATGAATTTTATAACATCCCCCTTCATGTATATGTTATTTTTACCTATATCAATGCACATCTTATGATCTTTATATCATTTCCCCTTTCATATATATGTTATATTTCAGATACATAAATGTAGGTCAATCCAAAAAATTTTACACAATCATCAGCAACTAACATCGTTACTAAAATCAGTGTTACACAATCATCAGCAACTAACACATTTCAAAAGAGCAACAAGGATGTGGCTAATATACAGAGAAGCTTCGAGAAAAATTTAGCCTGTGTTTGGTTACACATTTCGAGAGCAACAAGGATGTGGCTAACATATTGTTACACAATCATCGTTAGAAGACAGAACTTAATACAATCTATAGATAATGCCCATAGTACAAAACACATTTCAAAAGAGCAACAAGGATGTGGCTAATGCATTTCATTCTATTGAGCAAGTACTGGGCATTCCATCCAGCAATAAGATCTACAAATAAACACGTTGAAGTGATGATTATAACATTGAGAAAATGGGCATCACATGATTACTGCGATCAATAACTTGTTTCCTATCAACCACCAAGCACTCGTGGCTGAAGCTAGCATTGGAAAGGGGCGGCGGATAATAGCAAGATCATACAATTTTTTACACTCGTGGCTGAAGGTTACTGACGAGATCGATGAAAAGGGGCGGAAGATACCTACCTTGCAAGCAGCTCGACGACTTCCCACAACAGCAGCTCGGCAGTGGCGGCAGCGGCGGAACAGAAGAGTGTATGGAGGCTCCGAAGGTGAAATGCGACCAGATCGATGATGAAATACAGAAGTATATAGCAGGCAGGACACTGGTTGCCCTTCGTAGGGTTTACTGCACGGCGATTTGATGCGAGTAGACAACTCGGAAGTAGCTCGACGTTTGCAGACGAGCTTGCAGACGAGCCACCACAGCTTTGCCGCTTGATTGACCTGCTACGCCGCCTACTCCACTGGCCAGGGCTTAGGGCACGCCAGTCACCTGCCATTATTGCCGGAGAGAATAGTAATGGCGAGGACAGACAAATCGTCTCGAGGTCTCGGGAGAGGAGGGGTCTCGGGAGAGGAGGTATCAGGAGGGAAGAGGGGAAACGAGACGAATGTCGGGATGGGTGTCACGCGAGGGGAGGAGAGGATCGCGTAAACCGGGTTGTGAACCGGAATCCCGCCCCTCGTGGGACTGGGACAACCCCGATTTGGGGGTTCCGTTATCCCGTAACGGACGAATGTCGGGATTTTGAACCAAACGCAAACCAGCCGTGAACCGGCAGATGTTTGGCAGGGTTGGCACTAAAAGACAGCATGAAATCGGGTTTCGGTCCCGTGCCAAACGCATGCTAAGGGTTTGAAGGTCCAATTACAAGAAGTTGATGAATTGATACAAATGCTGATTTTTGACCTAATTGGAGTTCAACCCTAGTCAAACCGACTTATTTTTTGGTCAAACTTTGGGAAAATGGTCTCAAGACCGTTTGGATGATGTCCAAACGACCTCAAGATCGTTTGGGCCAAGTTTGAGCCCAATTGGAGGTCAATTGATAGGTTCAACCTTGAATTGATTCACATTGTTGAACATTGATGACCATCCGATTTGAAACCCTAATTGAGTTTGATTTAACCCTAATTGGCTTTCAATTGAGGGTCAATTTGATGTCCAATTGACTAAGGCTAACCCTAATTGACTCAATTTGTAAGGGGTTAACATAGCTTTGACCAATTGAGGGCAACATACACTTTCATGAACAATTGCAACCCTTGAACCACTTTGGAGGTCCAAACGGTTTGAGACCATTTGGACCAAATGGTCTCAAGACCATTTGGATCCAAACGGTCTCAAGACCGTTTGGGCTCAAACGATCTCAGGGTCATTTGGTCCAATCGATCTCAAGTTGTCTTGATCAAACGATTTCAAACCGATTGAGCTCCAAACGGTTTGGAAAGTCAACCCTTCCAAACGGTCTTCACATCCAAACGGTCTCAAGACCGTTTGGAGCAAACGGTCTCAAGACCGTTTGGAGGTTGAAACCGTTTGAAGGTTGAAACCGTTTGGAGGTGTATATGGTGGTTTGTACTTAATCAATTGATGATGTAATTGGTTCAATGGTGATCTAATCTAAACCCTAATGGTAACCTAGGTCATTAAGGGACTATGAGATTAATGAGTTGACCCATGATGGTGATCATGAGGCAAATTACCAAAATACCCTTGAAGGGTTTAAAGGGGTGAAACCTTGTTCTAATCAAACCCTAATCACAAGATAGTGATGTTTTGGCTTGTATTAGTCAATGATAACTTAACCCAACCTGATCTAGAGTGGAGTTATCACCATGTACTAGTGAGAGGAGAGAGAAAGTATCCTAAGAGAGAGAAAGTACCCTTTTAAGGTGGAAACTCAAGTAAGTTACTTCTAATACACATGAATGTGCATGATTAGGGAATGATCCATCTATGTGAGGTCATGGAAACCCTAATTATGATATCTAATGAATCTTAATCTTATTTTAGAGCCTTAATGATGATGTTTCTCTTACATGATGATGTAATGAGTACAATTCACCATGGAGTGAATAGTAAACCCTAATTTTAGGGTGATGACATGAAGGATGAATAGTAAACCCTAATTTTAGGGTGATGACATGAAAGATGAATAGTAAACCCTAATTGTTGAATTGTTTACTGTTATCAGTTGGATTAACCATGCAGGTTGTCATGAGATGATGGTCATATCCAGGTATGGAATACCATATTATATTCATTGAAAGCATGCCTTAAGCTTTATGAATAAGTGAATTGTCTTGATGCACTGTTAGTGACATCTTTTGTGATTTATGGGCTGTAAGAGCCATAAATACCATCATGGTCATGCTTGACAGATGACTTGTGATGAGATGACTGAGAACTGGTGATTGAAAAGAGTTAGGCCTACTACATTTTAGTATTCTCGTATATAGCTGTTATGCTAATGTTATTGTTTGAAGAACAATGTATGATGTTAAGAATACTGAATGTACCTAACTAATCAATCGAAATGTAGAGCCCTGATCATAGATCCATCATTGTCAGAGTCTAAATGATGGTGGAACAGGTTTTCCCCAGGGAACTCCTGGATCACATACTCTTGAGTATGTGGGGTACATGGATGTGTAGAACCTTACATCCTAGTGTAGGAATTGATGTAGATTTTTATAGTCCATCAAACCTGCACTACAAATGCAAAAGGTGAGAGGATTTGATGTAGATTCTTGTAGTCCATCAAACCCCACCACAAAGTCCAAAAGGTGAGATGTATCACTATTCTCCCTTAAAGACACAAACACCGCATCGATGAAAGATAAACAAGAAATCTTCCGAAGGCGAAGAGAGTACAGAACGCCACTGTAACTCTAAAAATAGCGAAGGACCAGTTTACCCTGGTAAGCTATTACAAAAGACATCCCACCAGATGTCTAACAAACAATCCTCTAACTGACTGAGGAAGATGAGTCCATAAGAATCCGGCTCTTTTAATGACCTATGTATGATACTGATGTGACTTCTTAGTGATCAGTTGGAGTATGAGTGGTATGCCTCATCTCCACATGGCATAATAATGTTTGAAAAACATAATCAATAGCATAGTATATCTGTAGAGTTAACTACGAGTTACTTGATTGATGTTACTAAGAATAATGTAGATGTTCTTCATATTTTAGAAATGCTGAACTCTTATTCACTATCAAAACTGCCATCGAATACTTTGAAAGCTTTTATTGCTTAAGTTATTCTTTGTTTTGCTTATAAAGCTTCTAGTGGAGAGTTATAACTCTCACTGGGGCAATTATGTATAATTGTCTCACCCCTTAGACTTCAACTTTTTAGGTGGTCGTCGGAGATGGAGGAACAAGAATACATGTGACCAATCCCAGCAACAGTAGCACTAGGAGCAGTAAATCTCAGGTGGAGATTTAGCCTGCTTTATGGTGTAGTTAGAGTCAGTCCTATGTGTCCTCTGTACTCTCAGGTCTTGAAGTGTTTTGGTTATGAGTTCTTGAGAATTTTGTATCATGATGTATATAATTACTCAAGAAGTAATTTGATAGAGTTGTATACAGTTTAAATCCTTTTTCTATGGAAAAGGTTTGTGGTTTCAAGCTCTTGTCTCAAAAAGTTTTAATTTCCCGTGATTTTTGTCTTCCGCTGTTTATCGTTTGCTTCCGCACATGTTTAAATCAGAATTAATTCGTGATTTGGAGATCGGAGCCCACAACTATGGCAAGGCAAGACGATAGGAACATTCTCCAACCCTTTCAAGGATCTCAAAGGGTCCCACATAACAAGGATTGAGCTTTCCCTTATTCTTGTCCAAAGCTTGAATCGGTCGGATCTTCAGAAAGACATGATCACCTTCCTTGAACTGGCATTCCTGTCGGTGAGCATCTGCATATGATTTCTGCCTATCCTGTGCTCGCTTCATTCTCTGCCTGATCAGTACAACTTTATCTGCATACAACTGCATCTCCTCAGATTTCATCAAGGTGTGTTCTCCGACATCGTCCCAATGTAAAGGAGATTTGCACGGTCGACCATAAAGAGCTTCGTATGGTGGCATCCCAGTACTCGCCTGATAACTATTATTATAGGCGAACTCAGCTAAAGGCAGGTAATGGTCCCACAAGACTTCATAGTAAAGCACACAAGCTTGTAGAATATCCTCCAGAATCTGCATTGTTCGTTCTGACTATCCATCTGTCTGTGGATGGTATGTTGTACTGAAGTTCAGTTTGGTGCCCAATTCCTCTTGAACCTATTTCCATAGCTTTGAAGTGAACTTTGGGTCCCGGTCCGAGACAATGGACGTTGGAACTCCGTGCAGACGTACAATCTCTCGTATATAAAGGTCGGCCAACTCAGAAACTTTCACAGCAGTCTTCACAGGTAGAAAATGAGCTGACTTGGTGAGACGATCCACAATGACCCATGCAGCATCATACCCCTTCCTGGTCATGGGTAATCCCACTACGAATTCCATAGTGATATGTTCCCATTTCCATTCCGGGATCTCAAGGGGTTGCAGTAGACCACTTGGTCTTTGATGCTCAGCCTTGATTCTCTGGCATGTCAGACACTTGGATACAAAATCTGCAATGTCGTGCTTCATGCCTCTCCACCAGAACTGACGTTGTAGGTCTTTGTACATCTTCATTGTGCCGGGATGAACTGTGTACTTGGACCCATGTGCCTCACTAAGAATGGTTGTCTTTACAGCTGACTGCTCAGGGACCCACATACATTTCTTGTATCGAAGACCACCATCAAGACCCACAGACAAATGAGTATGAGGTTTGGCTAGGAGAGAGGAGAGCTTTGCAAGTTCGGGACTAGCATTCTATGCCTCCAGAAGTTTAGAATGTTGCTTGGATGTGATAGAGATGTTATTGACATGCATATGATCAGCCAGGAATTGTGGTCTCCAGCATGCTAGATCCTCCATGTTCCTCCATTTAGGTACAGACAAGGATGCACAAATAGCTCTTTTCCTACTAAGAGCATCTGCAACCACATTGGCCTTACTGGATGGTAGCCAATGGTGAAGTCATAGTCCTTCAAGTACTCGATCCACCGTTGTTGTCACAGATTCAAATCCTTTTGCGTCAGAATGTACTTCAGGCTTTTATGGTCGGTGAAGATATCAAACGTTGCCTCGTACAAGTAGTGCCTCCAGATTTTGAGAGCATGGATGATAGCAGATAACTCCAAATCATGCGTAGGATATTTCAACTCATTGGGTTTGAGTTGTCTGGAAGCGAAGGCCACTACTTTCCCATTCTGTTGTAGGACACACCCTAGTCCATGTCGGGAAGCATCAGTGAATATCACAAATCCTTCATTTCCAGAGGGTAAAACAAGGACAGGTGCTGATGTCAAATTTTATTTAAGCTCTTGGAAGCTAGACTCACAAGCAGCTGACCAAATGAAATGCTCTTTCTTCCGAGTAAGCTGAGTGAGAGGAAGTGCCACATTGGAGAAATTCGGAATAAAATGACGATAATATCCGGCCAACCCTAAGAAACTCCAGATTTCAAAAGGATTACGAGGAGGTTGCCAATCAAGTACAGTAGATACTTTAGCGGGATCAACAGATATGTTACCTTCAGAAATGACATGTCCAAGAAACATAATTTTGTCAATCCAGAGTTCACATTTAAAAAGCTTGCCATAGAATTTCTAGGCTCGAAGAATTTCAAGGATAGACTTCAGATGTTCTCAATGTTTCTCCATAGAGTCAGAATAGATCAGAATGTCATCAATGAAAACAACCACAAACTCATAAAGATAAGGTTGGAAGAGTTTGTTCATCAAGTTCATGAATACACCAGGTGCGTTTGTCAACCCAAACGGCATCACCAGAAATTTGTAGTGCACGTAACAAGTTCAAAAAGTAGTCTTGGATATATCTGAATCCTTGGCCTTATGTTGATGGTAGCTAGAATGAAGATCAATTTTTGAGAAAACTTTAGCAGTACGAAGTTGATCAAAGAGGTCATCAATACGAGGGAGAGGATACTTTTTTTTAATGGTAGATTGGTTCAACATGCGATAGTCAATACACATCTGCATTGAACCATCTTTCTTTTTAACAAAAAGGACACGTGCACCCCAAGGGGAAACGCTAGGGCGGATAAAACCCTTATCAAGAAGTTCTTGTAATTATTTCTTCAGCTCCATAAGTTCAACAGGTGTCATCCTATACGGTGCCCTAGAAATTGGAGTGGTTCCAGGAAGAAGATCTATGGAGAACTCATTGTCTCTGTTTGGAGGCAGCCTAGGAAGCTCCTCTGAAAATACGTCAAGGAAATCATGTACCACCTCCAGTCTTTCTACAGGCTCGTTGTCAGGACTGGTCTCTAAGACGAATGCAAGGAAGACTTTACATCCTTTAGATATGAGCTTTTTAGCTTTAAGAGAGGAAATTATTATATTATTACAGAATCTGCTTCCCCGAGGGATCACTATAGGAGAAGAATGAGGTTGAGAGAGGACTACCATCTTGTTTCTACAGTCAATGTGAGCATGATATGTGTATAGCCAATCCATGTCGAGAATAACATCAAATTCTTTCATGGTTAAGAGAATGAATTCAAAGGGCATGTCATGATTTTCAAATTTTAGCGGGAGGACATCGGTTTTCTACAATGTAGTGAATATTTTTCCACCAGGAGTTGACACATCCAGAATGTATCCCAAGTCCCTTATATGTAAGTGCAACATTGAGGCCAGATTTCGAGAGATAAAAGTATTTGTGGATCCAGAATCAAACAATGCTTTAATAGGATGTCCATTCAAGAAAACAATGCCTACATAATATAATTATAATTTAAATATTTGAAGGCATTTGAACAAGATATTAGATATATGAAAAAGATTTAAGGTTACCTTCGACAAGTTGGTTCAGATTTTCCCTAGCCTCCTCTGTTGTTACTGCGAACACCCTCACATTGCGGTGTCCCTGAGGGGGTGGAGCACCCACTGGAGGTTTTCCAAGGATAGACACATTGGGACACTTGGCAAGGAAATGTCCCTACTTCTTGCAGTTGTAGTAGACCGTCTTGGTGTAGCGACAAGGCCCATCATGCTTTCGTCCTCAAGTCTTACATTTGTTTCGGTAATCCGTCAGCTTGCTATTCTTCGGTCCTTTCTTCCCTGAACCTCCTCCTTTCCCTGATCCTTTATTATGTCCGGGGTGGAACTTCTTGAACTTCTCTTCCTCGGTGGTGGTCAACTCTAAATATCCCATGCTAGAAGGCTTCTGCAATCCCTGCTCCCTTTCCTGCTTAAGGGCCATGTCTAGGGCTTCATCAATGCTTCGGGGATGAGAGGCTATAACTAGGGTTTTCAGGTGTGCAGAGAGTCAGTCTACATAATGCTCAGTGAGGCGGTCCTCAGTCCGGATAGGGGCATAGCATTCCAGAAGCCTAAACTTCCAGGTATAATCAGCCACTGAGAGACTGCCCTGCCTAAGGTCCATGTACATCTTCTCTTTCCTCTTCCTCTCAGCTATGGGCATGAAACGGTCAGTGAAGAGTGTCTTGAAGGCTTCCCACCATAGTTCTCCCACCATATCTTCGCCCCTCCCTTAAGAAAATGGGTGGTGAATTTAACCTTCTTTTCTTCGGGTACTTCTAGGATACGGAACGCATTCTCTATGGAAAGGACCCAGGCCTCAGCCTTGTCCATGACTTTGGGTTGGTCTTCCCCCCCAAATCTGTCAGGGTCGAGCTTAATGAAGTCTATCATGATCACTTCCTTTTTCCTAGAGGAGCTAGGTTCAAGGGTTCCTTTTGTGGCGAGGGTTTCCATAAAGTCTAGAAGGATTTTCTTCTGTCCCTCCCATCTTTCCTTGGCCGCGGCATCAGGATTAGGTACTTCGGAGGTTTCAGGCTCTTTTCTCTTCTTAGAGGACGATTCCTCCGAGGCCTTTGAGTTGCGAGTTTTAGGAGGCATTCTGTAATTAATATAAACATATTAGGTCTATTACTTCAACAGTTTTTCTCATCATTATCTTTATTATCATCACATGATATTTCATTATTCTCATTTATCAATAATTAATGTTCTGAATGTTATGATTTATAGAGGATATCCAAAAATCCTTATCAGTCAATCCTGAGGACTTTCTAAATAGAGAGACTCCTTCCTAACCTTATAATAGAGGTAAGAGGGAAAATTTTATTTTAAAACATAGATGAGAGGGAGAAATTTTTTCCTATAGAAGAGGTAAGAGGGAAACTCTATAGATGAGAAGGTTCCTAAATTAAGGTATGCCCAAGAATAGGGGACACTTAGGATATCATCCAGGTAGACTTATACTTCCATAAAGGTAGCCTCGTGATTTCCAAGCTAAGTGGCTCGGAGACTTTAGTCATACCCATGGCAGATGCTATCCTAGACACCTCCACCCTTCATATCTCTAACTCAAGGACTACCCTAGACTCAAATAGGGTGAATGAAGTTCATGTGACTTGATGTGTGAACATTGGCTCTGATACCAACTGTGACGTCCCCCAATTTCTATATACTTTCCATAGTGACATTCATAGATATGCGTGCACTCATATCTATAGATGTCAAAAGGGAAAATATAAGAAATTAAGGTAATCAACTAAAAATAGAGATTTAGCCAAGATCTAGTCCACATCATCATATAATGCCACACGAACATTCATTCATATAGATAAATAAAGTCATTACGTATGGAGAGAAAATATTGTTCTTGAGAAAGTTAAATTTATTACATAGGATCTCAATCATCCTCAATATCAACTAAGAAAAGAAATAAACGAACATATAGCAAGAAATAAGAGAAGTGGAATAGTTCTATCTAATTTATCCTCCATGCTTGTTATTAGTGCTTTCATGTACTTTGAGCATGTGTTACATTTTGGTTGTCAATTGTTCCTTGTACCTAGAAAATACGAGAAACAAAACATCAGCAGAGCTGGTACGTGGTAAGAGTTACACTAATAAGGTTGCATAAAGGAAAATATTTGAACAAGAAGAAAAGAGAGATAAAACCATTTCTTAAGACAAAAATCAGATAAACATCCTTTTTATTACAATCATTTTGATGCGGTTGTACTACACATATTGCACTTGACTTACATCTAGTGTGGGCAATATAATATCATCATACATCTAACATGGGCCAAGGAAACATATATCCATGTTAGGCAACATACATCCACACCAGGCTATGTGCTCTAGTAGCTACAGCCCATCATAACCATTTATGTTACATTAGGTTTGGCGAAGGTGTTGGAGGGGTAGGATTTGAGCGAGGAGTGATGTGGTGGCCCGACGGTGAAGAGAGCCGAGGTTGAAGAAGGTGGGCTAGGGGAGCAGTACTCGGGGTGACGATGCTTGCAATCGAAGGTGTGAAGTGAGTAAAGGGAGCATGGTGGAGCTAATGAAGGCCTTATATAGGCGTGAGGGAGGCTAGGCAAGGAAGCCCTAAAACCCCACCGCCGGAGTGAGAGTAGGTTGCGGTCAGGTTGTTGGGTTGGCGCAACGACGCATGAGACCCAGTCAAAATTGGTATGGCCAGCCACAGATTTGCAAGATGAAGATATCTACGCGAACAGATATTCAAAAAGGTGGATGTGATGGAGCCTGGATGAGGCCCGGGTTGCTTCCTGTCTCCCCGCCCTTTGCGGGAGGTAGGAGACGAAGTCTCCTACGTTGGATCGATGATCAAGGGTCTAAAATTCACTGCCTGAAACTAGGTCCACGCCCTAGAGCTTAATGGGTTGCATGACACATTAATGTGTCCATTTAATTGATAACTAAGGTCCTAGATCCAAAAATGAGTGGAATATGTACCAATTTCAATTGGTCATATCTCCCAATTGGTTGACCCAAAAGCAACAAAATTGTAGGGGTTGTTTTATGAGGATGTTATGAAACTATAGTATAAATTACAAAACCAAATTCGAATATTTGATATGTTCATTAACTAAATACATTAACATATGTATTTTATCATCATAGCATATTAGGGTTTGCATTTTCTTTGCAATTTGTGACTCATCTTTGTTCAATTGAGTTAGGAAAGTGTATGAGGGTATTTTTGTCAACAATTTTTGATAATAAAACTTTTAAGAGAGAGAAAATACTATAAAAACTCACCTGGACACAGTGGTTTTGGGAGGATCGCAACCAAGAAGGACCGCGACCAAGGAGGAATAAAGCGGAGACTACGACCGTGGTCTTGCCTTCACTTAAAGGAAAGACCGAGACTGCAATTCTAAGTCAGTGGAAGGCGCCTATAAATAGCGCCCCCACCTGCCTTGTTAAATCATTAGATCATACAGAGCAGATCCCGAGGCCGCAAAGTGATGCTACGTTCCAAACTCGTCTCCGACCATCCATCCATCAGTCTTGGATCTCTAGGGTGGGAGCTGAGGATAGAGAAGACTGTTGTCCACCCCTTCTTCGACAGGAGAAGGCCATCCACGTGGTAGATCGAGATATGAAGAAGTAATGTGTAGTATCACATTCTTCTCTTCCAGATCTATCGCTTCATCTTGCTGTACCCCTTCCCCTCTTCGTGAACCTTATGGATCTGTCTGTATGTATCGTCGTCATGTTGTCTGCAAGCATGAGCGGCTAACACCTTAACTTGGGTTGGGAGTAGCCACTAAGGCTCTCGCAACATGTATATTGTGTCTTTATTTTGAATATACATATTCTTATCAAGATTATCTCCATGCACCTATTTTAATGCTTCACTTGTATGCTTAGATACCATCTTGTGATGTTTGATTGTTGATATCTCGAGAGAGTAATATCACTTTTATCCCGTGTCATGGAGTTGTATGAATGGACAAGAGTGTTGGAATGCTAAAGCTTTAACCGTATGTTTTGTTGTAAGGTTTTTTAGTTGTCATCTCGAGAGAGAGGCTTCTTTTAGACTTAGATATATCCACATCTCAAGAGAGAGTGGAATATACATTTTAATGGTTGCTTGTAATCTTGATACGAGTATGTGAGAGAGAAAGAAGATGTACGTGTTGGAGAGGTACCTTAGTAGGTGAGCCCCAACCTGAGTTTCCCGCATATACTTGTTTACAGTTTGTTTCTTTTTCTTGCTTGTTTTCCTATTCTTGTTCTTGTGCTACCGTTCCTTAGGGAACATCTCTTTACACCCTTTTCAGTTGGAGTATAAGAGTGTTAGATTCCGCGTTATTCACACGACCACCCTTGTCCCTGTGTTTGACCCTGATCACTACATCGGACCCTGTTCATCGTTGTGGGGGCCTTAGAGTCAGGTTATCTATTTAAAAGTCCGACTACTTTAAATCCACTCCTTTTGGGCGTGCGATTTAGTCCGGTCACTAATCCTTAAATCAATAAAATTGACCCACCAATTGATTGGTTCACAATTTGAGTCGGTCGGTTCATGGACCTGAGTCGATCAGTTCACTTTCTGAATCAGACGGTTCATGGACCAGATTGCCAATATTGATTCTATTGACATAAAACACTAAAATGATCAGTTAAACACTTGAGTCAATCAGTTCATTTTTCAAGCAGTCAATATTCAACCAATGTTGTTTAAATTAAATACCTAACTCTTTAGTAATCAAGTTTAAACTATATTCATGAATGAACTCCTATTCCAACTGTATCATATGGGTATGACCCTATAGGTCTCAAATTAATTTGACAGTGAATGTTTATAACCACTTATGACATCACAAGCAATGAGTTGTATCTGGATACACATCATTTATACCCAAGTCGTTTAGAAATTTGAAAAACAAATTCAACCTACAATCCATGATTAGTGTTTTCATGATCGTATAGTTCTTTTGTCTATGGCATTCGGATTAAACTCGAGGTATAGAATTTTCATCCTCTTCAACACACAATTCATGTTCCTTGAACTAGAGCAGGTTGTCTAAGATGCAAGTGAGGTCACATATCACAGATAGAGTCACATGAGTATGACCATAAATTTCTTAGTCTCGCTTATCAAGAGGCATGGATATCAATCTCATGTAGGAGGAACAAATCTCATCTACATCACTCACACTCAAACCCCATGTGTCACAAAATTCACATGAGCATCACCTTTATGGCAACCCTTATCCAAGGTCACATTGGATGATATCTAAGTACATTGAATGACATGTGGTTAGTATAGTGACTTTAGATCTAAGAGCCACAATCACCACTATCACTATACTATCACTATGAGAGTTGATTGTGACTATCATTCCATAGTCTCCATGTATGACTCTCATAGTGGGTATGTTTGATACATTGTTCTCTAACATCTACATGTGTGATTGGCTTGATATCACATATCATGACTAATGAGATTTTGTCATTAGTCAACACACACTCTAATTTTTATGTATTACTGTTGTCAATTTTACTTCTATAGTAATATCTGACTAGGGAGATAACAAGAATGTATGTACTATTATCATACATATGATCTTATTGTCAAGGTCCTTAGCCTAAATACATATGTCATTGAGTAACATCATTCTTTAGCCATCTACTGTGTATGTATCATCACCTCATGACTGAGACAAACATAGATGAAATAACCTTTATTAATATCAAATTAGGTATCTAATGCCACATTCAATCATCAGATGATTGGCTCTCTAGGCATACATAACAACAGATTGAACCTCTAGTCCACGAGACAATCAATCTCCTTTGATGGGTCAACCTCTATTAGTATATCCTCTATAATAATCCATCAATTTTCTTCAATGTATTGTAGCATCTAAAAGTTCCAAATTCTACATGGTTTTTGGAATGTTGATCACAAAGTTCTCTTGCTCTATGTAGGTGAGGCACCTTAAGATTACGAATGAGATAAGATTACAATAAGGTAGTGAAACTTCCCCAAGCATTACATGATTGTAGCTATGCTAGTGCCCAATGGAAGGACATAGTTCCAATACAAGATCCTCCAATGGGTCTCTCTATCTCTCTCTATCTCTCTCTATCTCTCTCTCTCTCTCTCTCTCTATATATATATATATATATATATATATATATATATATCATCATCATCTAAGCCTCAATCCCAACTATGTTTGGGTCGGCTACATGGATCCTTCATTTCCATTCAGCTCTATCATGGGCCATATTCTGATTGAGATGTAGAGATTCAAAATCTCTCTTTATAAGCTAATCCCATGTTAATTTAGGCCTTCCTCTTCTTTTATTTATAGTGTTTGGCTCAATAGCATTGCTTCGTATAGGTGCACTAGTAGGTCTGTGTTGCACATGTCCGTACCATCTGAGTCGGCCCTCACGTAACTTGTCCTCAATGCTCGCCACCCCCACTTTATTCCTGATATAGTAATTTCTCAAACGATCTTTTCTTGTCTTCTCACACATCCATCTCAGCATACGCATTTCAGCCACGTTCATCTTGTTCAGACCTTGTTTCTTCACTGCCCAACATTCACTCCCATAGAGCATGGTTGGTCGTATAGTTGTTCTATAAAACTTAATTTTTAACCTGAGAGGGATCTTCTGATCGCATAAAACTCCAGTTGTACTCTTCCATTTCAACCATCCTGCAGTGATCCGGTGACAAACATCATTTTGGACATCCCCGTCTATTTGAAGAATAGAACCTAAGTAACAAAATTTGTCACATTTTGGTATATCTACTCCATCCAACTTGGTTCCATCATTCACACTGTGAGAATGGCTGAAATTGCAATGCATATACTCAGTTTTTCTCCTGCTAATCATCAATCCATTTGATTTCAATGCCTTTCTCCAACATTCAACTTTATCATTCAATCCATCTTTTGTTTCGTCAGTCAAAACAATATCATCAGCAAATAACATACACCAAGGAATATCATCCTTAAAATTCTTTGTTAACTCATCCATAACCAAAACGAATAGATATGGGCTGAGTGTGGATCCTTGGTGTACCCCAACTGTAATAGGAAAAGTTGGTGTCTCTTTTCCAGGAATCTTGACACTTGTAGTAGAGCTATCATACATGTCTTTGATCAAGTCAATGTATTGGATAGGCACATCATTTTTCTTCAAAACCATCCATAACACTTCTCTGGGTACTCGATCATAAGCCTTCTCTAGATCGATAAACACCATATGAAGATCTCTTTTGCTTTGTCTATACTTCTCCATAAGCCTCCTTATCAGAAAAATATCATCTATTGTTGATCTTCCAGGCATGAAACCAAAGTGGTTGTTTGATACCTACGTTATAGATCTTAACCTCTGCTCAATAATCCTCTCCCAAAGCTTCATCGTGTGACTCATCATCTTGATACCTCTATAGTTTGTACAGCTCTGAACGTCACCTTTGTTCTTGTAGATTGGGACTATAATACTATTTCTCCACTCATCCGACATCTTCTTGGTCTTCATGATATTGTTAAAGAAATTTGTTAACCATGTAACTCCCTCATCCCTCATACTCTTCCATACATCAATGGGAATATTGTCTGTTCCACATGCCTTTCTCATTTTCATCTTTTTCAAAGCATTCTTGACCTCAAATGGTGAAACTCGTCATGTGTAAATGATATCTCTTGTATTCATGTCACACGAGTCGCTAACATTATATGCAGTATCTCCATTGAAAAGCTTATGGAAGTAATTTCTCCACTGGTTTTTGATATCATAGTCCTTCACCAATACTCTACCATCTTCATTTTTTATGCATTTTACTTGACTCAAGTCTTTTCCTTTCTCTTATACGAGCCATTTTATATATATCTTTTTCCCCTTCTCTAGTGTCCAACTTCTTATACATATCATCAAATTATCTAGACCTTGCCTCCCGAACCACCTTTTTAGCTTCTTTATTTGCTTGCTTGTATCTTTGGAACGTTGCATCATCTCCAGATTTGGGCAAGCTCCTATAGATCTCCCTTTTCAGTTTAATAGCCTTTTGTACTTCATCATTCTACCACCAAGTCTCCTTCTGTGGAGGTCCACAACTTTTAGACTCCCCTAAAACCTCTTTGGAAATTTTTGTTATGCAGGAGCTCATGTTATGCCACATAGTGTTAACATCAGACTCCAAGTTCCAAGTTACCTCCTTGATGAGTTTATCATGAAAAGTCAATTTCTTTTCTCCTTTAAGATTCCACCACTTGATCCTGCTATCTTGGTTTCCATTATGTTTGCCTTTATTTATCTTCATGTTAATATCCAAAACTACCAACCTATGTTGGGTCATGAGTTCTTCACCAGGAATCACTTTACAATCCTTGCATATGTTACGATCCACCCGCCTTGTAAGGAGGTAATCAATTTAGCTACAGTTGTGCCCACTCTTGAAAGTAATCATATGAGATTCTCTTTTCTTGAAATGGGTGTTTGCCAAAATCATATCATATGCAACTGTAAAATCTAATATCCTCTCTCCTTCTCTGTTCATGTTGCCATATCCAAAACCACCATGAACTCTCTCAAATCTAGCATTACCACTCCCCACATGGCCATTTAAATCACTCCCAATAATAATCTTCTCCTCAATTGGTATTCCTTGCATCAATTCATCCATGTCATCCCAAAAATCCTTCTTCGCATCCTCGCTAAGGCCAACTTGGGGGACATAAGCGCTAATAATGTTAAAAATATTTCCCCCAAGAACAACCTTGATAACTATGATTCTATCACCCATCCTTGTAATCTTGATGACGTCATCCTTCAACATCTTATCAACGATAATACCTATGCTATTTCTATGTTTATCAATACATGTATACCAGATTTTGTATCATGTGTCTCCAATCTCTCTATAGCGTTCCCCTGTCCACTTGGTTTCCTGCAAGCAAGCTATATTGACTTTTCTTCTCATCATGGTATCCACTATCTCCAAAGATTTCCCTGTCAAAGAGACAATATTCCAAGATCCAACTCTAATCCTTTTTATTGAACTTGCTTCTTTACTTGCCTTGGTCGAAAATATTGCCTCTGCACATTTTTCACTGCATCTGGGCAATGATGCGGCGGGAGTAGCTTCTTTACCCACACCCGTCCAAGATGTGAAAACCCTTGCACATTTTTCACTACATCCGGGCGATGATGCAGCGGGACTAGCTTCTTTACCCACACCCGTCCAAGATGTGGAAACCCTTATTTATCCTTCAACACAACCGGGCTCTCTCTCTCTCTCTCTCTCTCTCTCTATATATATATATATATATATATATATATATATATATATATATATATATATATATATATATGGGATTAAGAGAGAAAGATTTCTCCCCCCTCTCCCATACCCGTGGCAGAGGCCGAACGTCTGGGAGGGTGGTAAATCAAGGCAGCAACTGGGATTTGAACCCGGGTCCCTTTGTTAGGAGACACTGTGCTTGACCACTTGAGCCACT
Organism: Alisma plantago-aquatica; assembly: GCA_963693085.1. Lineage (NCBI taxonomy): Eukaryota > Viridiplantae > Streptophyta > Magnoliopsida > Alismatales > Alismataceae > Alisma > Alisma plantago-aquatica. Next base: position 161,577,387 of record OY856414.1, on the reverse strand, counting down.
CATTGTCGGCATATATATATATATATATATATATATATATATATATATATATATATATATATAGCCTAGTTCTTTATATGTAGCCTAGTTATAGTATGACGGTGAAGATCAACAGTTTACATTTTGTAAAAAATAGTCTTGATATGTAAACACACTTGAGTGTATTCGTGCGATCCGTACACTCGAGTGTATTCTAGCCTGACTCTATATATATATGTATGTATGTATATATGTATGTATGTATATATATGAGCTCATATTTAATACCCCTCGCGGGTAGCTACCCGCCCCAATTTTGGTTTATTTTTTTGGAACTTTCTTACTTTTGACATGTAGACGGTTACTTTACCTTGTAAACTATCATTTTTCATACATAGATAGTTACATTTACAACAACTATAACAAATATACAATAATATATATATTTGTAGTGTATTCTATCCAGATTTCCTTTTTTCGTCGTATGGTTACTTTTTTATCAACAATTACTTTTTTGTCCGACGAGTTACTTTTCTGACCATGTAGTTACTTTTCGGACTGACGGTAGCGAAAATCCAGACTACCTACCGGATATTTTATGAACGCCATATATGTGTAGGATATTTTATGAACGCCATATATGTGTAGATCTATGTGTGTGTGTTTGTGTTATGTGTGTGTGTGCGCGTGCGTGTGAATCTGTGTGTGTTCCCTATAATAGTCACATCCACCTCTTTTGATGTGTTGTAGTATCCAAAATTTCAAACATATAATATTGAATTAAGATTAAACGCTTGCCAAACAAATCTTGGCCGCTAAACGAGACGGAACTTCACCAAATCGTACAATCTAATCTGGTATGGATAAATAGTGTTGGCAAATTTGGTTAGGAAATTCTTCAAATTAGTCTTACATGGTCATCTGGGTGACTAATTGACTTGTAAGAATAGACCAAATCTACATAACTGCTATAAAAAGATACATATATATTTCGTTGCGATCTACATAACTGATATAAAAAGATACATATATATTTCGTTGCGATAAATACAGTTCACAATTCGTTATTGATTTACAATTTTCTTAACACATACAAATTAGACAATATCGGTAACAGCAGGGATCAAAAGTTTAAGATAAAATATGGCGGGTTGAATGATGAACTAATGCCAGCATCACGGCAAACATTTTCACTAGCGGATTAAAATTAACCTAGTTTCTAGACTTTAGTTCATTGAGACATGCCCCCACTTCCTGCAGATATCGGATTAGTTGTACACTCATGTCTAATCTCAAATATTTCCGAGACCACCGTGTACTTTTATCAGGATTAGGTCAGACCATACTTGCCTAGACCGCATTCGTTCCTAGTTAAAATGAATGCCCAAATAGAAAGGCTGAAACGTCTACTATAGAAGAAATTCAACCAGGTCGGTAGATTTCAACTACTACGGAAATGAGCTCACAGCAATACCGAGCGACATGCAATATTAAAAAAAACGATGCAGATTGTTTTCCTGTTGGAAAAGAAAAAAACTAAAGTACCATGCACCTTAAAAGATGACTATCCCCGACTGCACTGATAGAATAAAGCATCGATTGGATCGTCTTTGAGATCCCAATGGCTAATCATTATAAATAGGAAAAAAAAATCAAAATAATACACTTTGACAAAAAATATTCCGGGTATAACATTCTTTTGAAAATAATTCCCAACATAGTTCATTTTAGTGAGAATATGCTACTTGAATTTGCGTTTTATAGATGCAGAAGGTGAAAATGCCACTCATTTTGGAGCTTTTAATAAAAAAAGAAAAAAAGGTGAAAACGCCAAAACAAGTGGCATTTTCACCCCTGATGTTGGGTGAAAGCGCCACTTACTTTGACATTTTCACTCTTTTTTATTTTTTTCAATTTTTTATTAAAAGCTCCAAAATAAATGGCGTTTTCACATTCGGGACTTTAAATACGCCGATTTAAGTGGCGTTTTCTGACAGAAGTGGGCTATCTTTGGAATTATTTTCAAATGGGTGTTATACCCACAATATTTTTTTCGTCAAAGTGTGCTATTTTAATTTTTTTTCCTTATAAATACTGCATGTTATTGACAACGTGCACACAAAAATTGGGTCTGGAAAATAATAACAGTTCCAAAACATGCCTAAACGTCCCATATTAAAAACATATACGCACAGTGATCAGTTTTTAACTCCTAACGAAAATGCATATTGTGTGACAACTGTCAAGATTGTGTTACCCAAGGTAAACGCCTAATTCATTCCATTTCCAAAGTGAGCGACGCAATCAACATACTGGTTTCGTTGCTAAACGTGTGTCCACATCATATACACAGCAATCTCAGATGCCGTTTCGAAGTTTCTTACATTCCTCTCATCTGATTTATATTCTTGCAAGTATTCTGAATAGAAATTCGATTTTCAAAGCGAATTGTGCAATCAACTTGTACTAAACCTGCCTTGACAACAAACATATCACACTTCTGAAACACCTAGTACAAACAGTACTGCCTGTTTAGCCAAAATTTGAAAAGGGATGGATAAAAACATCCCCAACTTTTCAAGTAATCTATATTTTAAAATACATTAGACTACAGTGTCACTTCTAAAAAGACGCTTGTAAGATATAGTCTTCAAATATAAGTGGCAACTTGCAATACAGTTTGCAAATTTCTGAAATTTTTAAGTATGAATCAATAAAATAGATACCACAAACAGGTATTGCGCCCATATTTTCCCCAAAAAGGTGATAGGTGGGGAAACTATTACCTCCTTACCAGACAGACAGAAGCAAGACACATCTGCTTCCATGAATGTTTCTATAGCCTTGTTGTTACAACCTCAATTTTTCCATATGTTATAATTGAAATATAATATTTTAGGAATATGGACTCGCATTGAAAAGGCTGTATGCTTTGTTTCAAAGGGTGGGCTTATTTGCAAAATATCCCCTTTGATAGGAATTTCGTAATTTCTACTGTATTATTAATCCAATAATGGATATAAAAGAAAAGAAAAAAAGTTCAAATAATAGAGAAAGATAAAAGATAATGGATTTTTAAGTAATGCATTTACGAGAAATGTATAGAAATCTCTAGAAAGTGGCATTGATAGCTTGATTAGATTTCATTTAAAAATGATTACTAATGTAAAGGATAGTCAAAATAAAGAAAATAGGAAAAAAGGAAAGAGAAAATATATGTTTTAATGCATAAAATATGCCTTATAAGTCTTTGACTTGCATATGAAGAAAAAGGGGTTTTCCTTTCTCTTTTTTGACTCAAACTTTGTACAATGGTAGATTAAGTCTTTATAGACTTTTTCTTAAACTTTGGGGTTAAAAGGGTACACAGTTTGAGAGATATTGATTTTACAAATATCCCAAAAGTGTGGGCATTATAAAAGGAAAGTATTAAATGTCACAATTTTGTTTTCTACTGGGATTTTATTTGATAATGTGTGTGGCACAACAGTCGTTGATCTTAAATCCAATGACATTCGCACCATCACCCACCTTGAGCTAATATAGGAAACTAGGCACCAGTGCATGGGAATTTTCGAGGGCGATTTCCTCACAGCCTAGTGCGCGAGAGAGTTGGGAAAGCATCCCAACGTGTTCGGGAGCAAAATCTGCACCTAGACATCCTAGATCTTACCCAGTTTGGAAAAGTGTAGTGAATATGCCCAATCTACAGGCTCCCAGGCGGCTACCCCTATACCCATACTCTATATAAGGGCAAACGAAGCCAAGGAAAGGATACAATCACGTTCACAAGACTTCTTTGAGTCTAACTCATGTTTTATCAGCCTCTAATTTCCCAGAGATCTTGCTCTTCTCCGCTCTCCTCCTGTACTGTAACACCCCTGACCTGGGTTATGAACTAACCCTAGAAGTTTTGCCTAAAAATGTAATTATATACTTGTGAAAACTCCCTGGCATGTAATTAAGTTCCCCAAGAACATATAATTTTCAATTTTGCTCCTTTTTGAATAAAGTTGTAGCATTATGTTGTATGCAGGGACCTTTGTGCAAATTACCCAGTTTAAGGATTTAACTTGCAAAATTCACAAGATAAGATGTATCTCTGATGTTGAAACATCATGAGGATGGTTATGGTAAAGTTTGAGGGATTTCCCAAGCTTGAGCACCAAGGTGCAGCTGTGGAAGCAATCCCCATGCTTAGAAACCCTAATTTGGGGTAAAGTGCAATTTACCCAAATTGAGAGGTCCAAGTTGTAATTCTTAATATCTAGAACACCTTTTTTGACCCTTGTCATCATTTAGAGTAGAAATGATGAAAGGGATACATCATTTAATAAAAAGATGAGAAAAAATGATCTTTATGATAGAAATCACCTAAAATGGGTATGGAATCCTTTCATGTATGTACCCTAGTTGAAGGTTGGATTTCTTTACCCTTAGATCTTGAGATTCCATGAGATTTGCATAAGGATAGATGAGTTTGGACGTGCCTTTGAGCAAGGAGGGACCTAGATGTGATTTCCAATCATGTAAGGTCCTTAGGGTGTAAAAGGGGCTAAAGTATATAAGCCACCTCTTTACAAGATAAGTGAATGATCTTTCCTTTACTTCATTCTCATCTCTTCTTCCTCAAACGACCAAGGATAGCTCTGGAGCTCAGAGGGACGACCAACCTGTTCTAGGTAAGAGAACACCACCTTCTAGCTCGAATTCATGGAGGAATTCACTTTCTAAGGTTGGTTTTGTGGTTAGCTTACTTAGTCTTCCTGTTCTAGCCGATCAAAGCAACATTTCCTTGGAGTTTTCATCCCTGACCAAGTTGTGGAAGCTCAAGGACGCCATTAAAGCTTGGATCTTGAAGGCTTGGAGCTCTAAGATCAACCTTTAGGCGGGTTTTATAACTCTAAACTCTTGCTATATATGCATGCTTAAATCTTGCAATTTACTTGGTAAATTCTCCTTCTACCTCCCTTCTTCCTTGCACGTTTGCAAGCAAATCAGTGGAGAAACCGACCTTGCTAGAGGTTGAAGATGAGGGGCTTGATTCCCTATGTTACTTTTTCAAACGACCTTGGACCCTTTTGGTCCAAACGGTTGCAAACCGTTTGGGTTCAAACGGTTTCAAACCGTTTGCTCTCAAACGGTCTTGCAAGACCGTTTGGATTGAAACGGTCTCAAGACCATTTGAAAGAGTTGACCAAGGGACGACCGTTTGAGGGTCTGTTCCTAATATATTGAATTTCATCTCTGCAAAGAATAAAAGTCTAATTCTTAACCAATTGAGAGTTGAAGGCACTTCAACATGAAACCCTAATCGGGTGAAAAAGTGCTGATTTAACATATAGATCTTGTTGAGTTTTGGGTTGAAGGACCCAAACGGTCTCAAGACCGTTTGGGGATTCCTCCAAACGGTCCTAAGACCGTTTGGGCACAACCCAAGACCGTTTGAAGGTCTAGGGTTGAGTTAATCTAATGGTTTGAGGGTCCAATTGTAGGAAATTGATGAATTGATGAAAATTGCTGATTTTGACCTAATTGGACTTCAACCTTAGTCAAAACGACTTGGATTTTGGTCAAACTTTGGGAAAACGGTCTCAAGACCGTTTGGATGATGTCCAAATGACCTCAAGACCGTTTGGGCCAAGTTTGAGCCCAATTGGAGGTCAATTGATAGGTTCAACCTTGAATTGATTCACATTATTGAACATTGATGACCAATCGATTTGAAACCCTAATTGAGGAGGATTGAACCCTAATTGGCTTGTAATTGAGGGTCAATTTGATGTCTAAGTGGTTAATGCTAACCCTAATTGATTCAATTTATAAGTGGTTAGCATAGTTTTAACCAATTGAAGGCTTCAACACACATATCCATGAACATTGGTGACCTTTGAACCCCTTTGGAGGTCCAAACGGTTTGAGCCCATTTGGACCAAACACTCTCAAGACCGTTTGGATCCAAACGGTCTCAAGACCGTTTGAGACCAAATGTTTTCAAGACCATTTGGGGCCAAACGGTCTCAAGACCGTTTGGGCTCAAACGACCTCAGGATCGTTTGGTCCAATCGATCTCAAGCAAGTTTGATCAAACGGTTTCAAACCGTTTGAAGCTCCAAACGGTTTGGCAGTCAACCCTTCCTGTAACGACCGGCACTTTTGAGTGTCTAAAAGACCTTAAAGTCGCAGATCGTTAATCTTAACTTCCAGGATCAGATTCATGAAATAATACAAAATAGTAAACAATTTCCATTAATGATCAAATATTTACATGTTTAGATAAAAAGCTCCTCTAAGGAGTTACATAACTTTTAAATAGAATTAACTTTTACAGGTGTGAAGATAAACCATTAAAACTAAACCTTCATGACTAAACTGTAGTGTCTTCAACATCTCTATCTGTACCTTCATGTCCACGAATCAAGTATATCTGATACCTAAAACGCCGACAAACAAATACGCGATCAGTATATTTCTATACTGGTACATGGGTTCAAACAATAATCACAAGTACATATATAAGCAAACATATTTATCTTGAATATAAACTCATTTTCATATTCTAACCCTTATCTGGTCCACTACCTCAGGTGTAATCACTGTCCCTCTAGGGCTCGTGTGCATTACCCTTAAGATCAGTCTGACCCAGGGTTCAGAATGTAGTTATTTACTTTACATGATACTCTTATGAACGTTATAGTTTGCAAGAACTAAATAAACCAGCAAGCAGTTTATTTGTCGTTCAATCTCATCGAGAAAACATCGGCAATCTCAGAATTCAATACATGTATTCATAAGCGTAACCACGTACCTTATGCCATCACAGAAATAATGCAGAATATATCCCTTGTACTTTAAGAGTGCATCCAACCAATCAAGCAATAAGGCATTCAATCAACAGTATCTGAAACACGCATACTACATATGTGTCACCATGTATTCGCATTACATTAAACTGATCTAGATTCTCTCCTAAACTAGGGTTTAGGGTTATTTCTCGTGTTTGGACTATAAGTTAGGGTTACAAACCCTAACTCCTTACGTTATGGTTTCTAATATTACAAATCCAGTTATGCATATTAGGTGAAACCCTAATCGTTAACTTAAGCATATTAAACTATTCATGACATCTAGGTTACATTATCAACATTAGATCATAGCAAGATGTTGATATTGATTTTAACACCCTAAATAGCAGGAATAATATTACTAATCTAGAATCATCCATTACTCATCATTAATAAGGATTTCTTCATTATACATAACAAGATCAGGTATTATCTCAACATAACCTAATCTACTCAATTGAGCATAAGGTTAAAGCAATTATAGGTTTTCCTTTACATTAAACACATGTAAAGATGTATTATATATACTTTTGAAATAGGAAGATTAATCAGATTCTGATTATATTTTATTTGGATTCCTATCATTTTTCCGATCAAAAAGATATATAATTTTACTATTTTTCGAGCATCCTAGCAATTTATATAATTGTTATAAGACACTTACCTTTCAGCCAATAAGGTGCTGCCACATCAGCGGATGCATACATCTATTTTCTTATTTACTTGGCTGGCTCAGGTAGGGGAAAAGATGGCCGTACCCTTATGCTAACAGCCTCTGCTCCAGGGTTATGTGGGTCATTTGACCCCTTACTTTCTCTTCCTCGCGCAGACGTTCTCCTGTGTGAACCCGCCGCAGGGGTCACGATGTTGCGGAACCGGACTCCAGCGCCCTGCGCCGCCGGAGGCGCCATGGCGGCACACTCCTCCTTCCTACCCTTCTACCTATTCAGTCTAACTCCTTTCTTTCCGTCGGTGATCCTCCTCCCTTGTGCTACTCTCTCTTTTTCTCTACTTCGCTACCACGCTGTCGGAAGCGCCACTGGCGATCACGACGCCTGGCCGCCGGGGTGGCTGTCCCTACCCTTGACCTTCTACGTGAACTACATCCCACCGCCAATAAGAGAGTCGCTGGGCCTTCCTCCTATGGTGCCTTGCTTTGCCTTCCTCGTGCGTCGAGGTTGTTGTGCTTGGTTGCCTGCTGCGTCGCAACCAGGGCTTCTCCCGTCAGAAACTGCCACGGCATGCTGTTGTCTTCCTTCAACCTCCTCATGGAGTCTCCTCCTTGTCTCTCCTGGAGGTTTTGTGGGATGCATGGGTGCCCCTACGTCGTAATCAGAGTTCACAACGACCTCTCATCTGTCCTTCCAGGGACGTTGCTGCTGCAGCTAGATGCTAACTCGAAGCTATGCTAATCCCTCCGTCAGAAGGAAGGGATTCGAGGCGGTTTCCAGGCTGATGATCAAGGTTTTCTAGGAATATGGGTTCTTTGTAGAGACTCGCCATGTCTATCCTGGTCATGGTCGTGTTCTTTCATTGATCCGATCTCCCTACTCATCCCTCCCCTTTATATGTATCTTTAGGGGAAACCCTAATGGTTTCTATTGAGGAATAAATAAATAGAAGTTATCCAGAGTTACACGAGTTTCCTTCTTGCATTTCGTAGGGAGAAATATCCATGGTTATGATCCATAGGTATGGAAAGTGTCTCCATACACGTTACTAAAGACAATATATACCTTGCCTTCTCGCTTTATTTTCTTCTATAATATATTAACATTATTAAAAGGTTGATCTAATAAAGGGAGAGTCACTAGGACTCCCACGAGACAAAACTCCCATCTTTCTCTCTCTTCAACATCCTTCAAACCATGTTTCCTATTTCTTTTAGAAAACTAACATATTGTTTCTTTATTTGGCTTCTAAGAAAAAGGTGGATAATCTTTTAATTAATTATCTAAGCCACACATTATCTTGGATTATCCTTGAAATCCTCTTATTATTTTATATTGTAATTATCTTTCAACATACCAAAAAGGCAACCCAAGGTAACACTATTTGGTGTCCCAACTATTGTGTTTCCAATAATGGAAAGATAAGTATTCTTTTAATTATCTAACACATTATTAACTTTATTCTCCTTTGGAAAACATTTATCAATATCAAAAGTCATTACTATTTATTAATGCATGAATTCCGTTTATCTATTTGTCTTGTGCCAAAAGCACTTGTGCGACAAAGGCAATTAACATTACTATTCCACCAATAAAATCATTGAGGAATTATGCATCATATTTTATAGTTAAATTTTTACCAAAATTTGAGGATATTACATTCACCCCTCCTTAAAAGGAATTTTGTCCTCAAAATTCACACCCAAAAGAAAAAAGGTGAATTATAACTCATCTTAGTTTCAAGTCTTAGGGTTAGCACCCTACTTAGACATCTTTGCAAATTCCACACATTAAGACTAAGATTGGTACTTGAATTCAATTCAATGTATATCTACATCTTTAGTATACACGTCTTATCATCACTTGATGATTTCATTCTTACTTTTAATTTTATTATGACTTGGTGATTTCTCCCCTTTTTTTTCCACCTAGGTTTCCAACCTATTGTTCATTACTTTTAACACAAGGGTGAGGCAACACCTCTAACCCTAGTTCATGTCATTAAACATTAATTGTAGGATACTCATCCCATTTATCTCAATTTTAAAGCATGACATGTGTCTATGCAATCTCCCTCCCTCATAATGAGATGAAATAAGCATTTGGCTGCAGTCCAAACACGAATTTCATTCCATTCCAAGAGCAGAGATGGTACATCCACATATTACCTTTCAATTTCATGCATTAAGTTGAATCATACTCTATATGACTCTAAACTTACTTGTTATTAATTTCACAACATTCAAGTGTCCCTTTTCTTACTCTTAAGTTAGGGCACAACTTATGACTTCATTACATCTTTATATTTACATCTCATGTATCATTATGAGCCTTAGCCAAATCCTTAGGGTCTCTAGGGGTATATGTACTCTTTTTGGAGTGATCTCATCCTTATGCATCAAGGGAGTGTCTTTACATTCATCCTACTGGGCCACATGAACATCAAGTAGGTGGCCAACCTCCTGAGACATGGGCCTAGGGCAAACCAACTGTTACCTCCCGACCACTTGGTCATGTGCATTCAAGATTTATCAACTCCCAACCCATCGGTCCTATGTACCTCTAATACACCCTACTTGACCCTAGGATTGCATTAGGACTCTACCCTCCCTAAGGGTTTCTTTTGAGATGTCACAACTTTTAAGCACATTATTCTCTTATTTAATTCTTTAACCAGAATTGCCTTCATATCTCTCTTTGGAGTACACATAATGCAGTGTTGTCCCATCATTGGGCTCGGGCCACCTTCCCTCCAGGGCTTGGTGCCATGTTGGTCTTCCCTCCTGGACTTGACCTATGTGATCTTCCCCTCCAGGGGCTTGATCCTAAACAACTGCATTGTGGACTTAGGCCACCTTCCCTCCTGGGCTTGGTGCCTGTTGGTCTTCCCTCCTGGGCTTGACCATTTCATGACCTTCCCTCCTGGGCTTGGTCGTCCACTTAGGCCACCTTCCCTCCTGGGCTTGGTGCCTTACTGGTCTTCCCTCCTGGGCTTGACCAGCTGTGTCACTCAGAGTTGGCATCCTTGGGTTCAAAGAATTTAAGTATTTTTTTATATCTTTAACACTTCTCTCTTCTAGGTGAGTATTAAGGTTATCTCAATACTTAATTACATTTATCCACTTACCTTTTAAGGGAAAGTCCTAGCCTAGGGCACCTTCTTGGCTCATAGGAGGGGGTTAGGCTCTCTAGCCACAACCTGATCCCAAGATCTAGGTTTTGCCTCCCTCATAGGTCATCTTCCCACTCTTTGGGTTGACCCACCCCAGGTTGGCTCACTAACCCTAAAGGTTTCTTAGACATATTTTTTTTTTCTTTTATTTCATTAGGCATAACTTTTATCATCAACCCATGTTTACTCAATCTCTGGAATACCCCCTCATGGTCTCTGTCCATTCAATGGACTTGGTTCACCTTCCCTCCAGGGCTTGGTGCTACCTCAACCTTCCCCTCCAGGGGCTTGGTCACCATCACTAATCTTCTAGAGACAACATGAGGAGTTTGAGCAAGTTATATTATAACCTTTCATTTTCTTATGTGTACATCTATTGTTTTTTTTTATATATCTTTTAAGACTTATCGCATAAGTTTTATGCTCCTCATGCCCACATGCATGGGAGATTGGGTTACCTAAACCATCCCTTATCTTTCTCATTCATGATTTCAAATTTTACATGGGTAGTGTCCCATACCACCACACCATGTTGATTAACTATTTTAGAACTTCACATGGGTAGTGTCCCATACCACCACACCATGTTGATTAACTATTTTAAATTTTCACATGGGTAGTGTCCCATACCACCACACCATGTTGATTACTGATTTTAAATTTCACATTTACCAGAGATCAGACGAAAATGTGAGATGAGAAATCTAATTTTTTTTTCTCTTAACATTTCTAAGGATTATTTGAAATTATAAACTATTATGTATTAATTGATGAATCTGTGCTCTGATACCAAATGTAACGACCCGCACTTTTGAGTGTCTAAAAGACCTTAAAGTCGCAGATCGTTAATCTTAACTTCCAGGATCAGATTCATGAAATAATACAAAATAGTAAACAATTTCCATTAATGATCAAATATTTACATGTTTAGATAAAAAGATCCTCTAAGGAGTTACATAACTTTTAAATAGAACTAACTTTTACAGGTGTGAAGATAAACCATTAAAACTAAACCTTCATGACTAAACTGTAGTGTCTTCAACATCTCTATCTGTACCTTCATGTCCACGAATCAAGTATATCTGATACCTAAAACGCCGACAAACAAATACGCGATCAGTATATTTCTATACTGGTACATGGGTTCAAACAATAATCACAAGTACAGATATAAGCAAACATATTTATCTTGAATATAAACTCATTTTCATATTCTAACCCTTATCTGGTCCACTACCTCAGGTGTAATCACTGTCCCTCTAGGGCTTGTGTGCATTACCCTTAAGATCAGTCTGACCCAGGGTTCAGAATGTAGTTATTTACTTTACATGATACTCTTATGAACGTTATAGTTTGCAAGAACTAATAAACCAGCAAGCAGTTTATTTGTCGTTCAATCTCATCGAGAAAACATCGACAATCTCAGAATTCGATACATGTATTCATAAACGTAACCACGTACCTTATGCCATCACAGAAATAATGCAGAATATATCCCTTGTACTTTAAGAGTGCATCCAACCAATCAAGCAATAAGGCATTCAATCAACAGTATCTGAAACACGCATACTACATATGTGTCACCATGTATTCACATTACATTAAACTGATCTAGATTCTCTCCTAAACTAGGGTTTAGGGTTATTTCTCGTGTTTGGACTATAAGTTAGGGTTACAAACCCTAACTCCTTACGTTATGGTTTCTAATATTACAAATCCAGTTATGCATATTAGGTGAAACCCTAATCGTTAACTTAAGCATATTAAACTATTCATGACATCTAGGTTACATTATCAACATTAGATCATAGCAAGATGTTGATATTGATTTTAACACCCTAAATAGCAGGAATAATATTACTAATCTAGAATCATCCATTACTCATCATTAATAAGGATTTCTTCATTATACATAACAAGATCAGGTATTATCTCAACATAACCTAATCTACTCAATTAAGCATAAGGTTAAAGCAATTATAGGTTTTCCTTTACATTAAACACATGTAAAGATGTATTATATATAATTTTGAAATAGGAAGATTAATCACATTCTGATTATATTTTATTTGGATTCCTATCATTTTTTCGATCAAAAAGATATATAATTTTACTATTTTTCGAGCATCCTAGCAATTTATATAATTGTTATAAGACACTTACCTTTCAGCCAATAAGGTGCTGCCACATCAGCGGATGCATACATCTATTTTCTTATTTACTTGGCCGGCTCAGGTAGGGGAAAAGACGGCTGTACCCTTATGCTAACAGCCTCTGCTCCAGGGTTATGTGGGTCATTTGACCCCTTACTTTCTCTTCCTCGCGCAGACGTTCTCCTGCGTGAACCCGCCGCAGGGGTCACGATGTTGCGGAACCGGACTCCAGCGCCCTGCGCCGCCGGAGGCGCCATGGCGGCACACTCCTCCTTCCTACCCTTCTACCTATTCAGTCTAACTCCTTTCTTTCCGTCTGTGATCCTCCTCCCTTGTGCTACTCTCTCTTTTTCTCTGCTTCGCTACCACGCTGTCGGAAGCGCCACTGGCGATCACGACGCCTGGCCGCCGGGGTGGCTGTCCCTACCCTTGACCTTCTACATGAACTACATCCCACCGCCAATAAGAGAGTCGCTGGGCCTTCCTCCTATGGTGCCTTGCTTTGCCTTCCTCATGCGTCGAGGTTGTTGTGCTTGGTTTCCTGCTGCGTCCCAACCAGGGCTTCTTCCGTCAGAAACTGCCACGGCATGTTGTTGTCTTCCTTCAACCTCCTCATGGAGTCTCCTCCTTGTCTCTCCTGGAGGTTTTTTGGGATGCATGGGCGCCCCTACGTCGTGGTCAGAGTTCACAACGACCTCTCATCTGTCCTTCCAGGGACGTTGCTGCTGCAGCTAGATGCTAACTCGAAGCTATGCTAATCCCTCCGTCATAAGGAAGGGATTCGAGGCGGTTTCCAGGCTGATGATCAAGGTTTTCTAGGAATATGGGTTCTTTGTAGAGACTCGCCATGTCTATCCTGGTCATGGTTGTGTTCTTTCATTGATCTGATATCCCTACTCATCCCTCCCCTTTATATGTATCTTTAGGGGAAACCCTAATGGTTTCTATTGAGGAATAAATAAATAGAAGTTATCCAGAGTTACACGAGTTTCCTTCTTGTATTTCGTAGGGAGAAATATCCATGGTTATGATCCATAGGTATGGAAAGTGTCTCCATACAAGTTACTAAAGACAATATATACCTTGCCTTCTCGCTTTATTTTCTTCTATAACATATTAACATTATTAAAAGGTTGATCTAATAAAGGGAGAGTCACTAGGACTCCCACGAGACAAAACTCCCATCTTTCTCTCTCTTCAACATCCTTCAAACCATGTTTCCTATTTCTTTTGAAACCCTAATTGGCTTGTAATTGAGGGTCAATTTGATGTCTAAGTGGTTAAGGCTAACCCTAATTGATTCAATTTATAAGTGGTTAGCATAGTTTTAACCAATTGAAGGCTTCAACACACATATCCATGAACATTGGTGACCTTTGAACCCCTTTGGAGGTCCAAACGGTTTGAGCCCATTTGGACCAAACGGTCTCAAGACCGTTTCGATCCAAACGGTCTCAAGACCGTTTGGGCTCAAACGACCTCAGGATCGTTTGGTCCAATCGATCTCAAGCAAGTTTGATCAAACGGTTTCAAACCGTTTGAAGCTCCAAACGGTTTGGAAGTCAACCCTTCCAAACAGTCTTCACCTCCAAACGGTCTCAAGACCGTTTGGGTGGTTGAAACCGTTTGAAGGTTGAAACCGTTTGGAGATTGGTGATGGTTTGTACTTAACCATTTGATGATGTGATTAGTTCAATGGTGATCCAATCTAAACCCTAATGGTAACCTAGGTCATTAAGGGACTATGTGATTAGTGAGTTAACCCATGATGGTGATCATGTGGCAAATTACCAAAATACCCTTGAGGGGTCTAAAGGGATAAAACCTTGTTCTAATCAAACCCTAATCACATGATGTTGATATTTTGGCTTATGTTAGTCAATGGAGACTTATCTCAACCTGATCTAGAGTGGTGTTGCCACCATCTACTAGTGAGAGGAGAGAGAAAGTATTTCTAGAGAGAGAAAGTATCCTAGAGAGAGAAAGTACCCTTTTTAGGTGGAAACTCAAGTGAGATACTTCAATTACTCATGAATGTGCATGATTAGGGAATGACCCACCTATGTGAGGTCATGGAAACCCTAATTATGATATCTAATGGATCTTAATCTTAACTAAGAGCCTTAATGATGATGTTTCTCTTACATGATGATGTAATGAGTACAATTCACCATGGAATGTATAGTAAACCCTAATTTTAGGGTGATGACATGAAAGATGAATAGTAAACCCTAATTGTTGAATTGTTTACTATTATCTGTTGAATGAACCATGCAGGTTGTTATGAGATGATGGTCATATCCAGGTATGGAATACCATGTTATATTCATGAACCATGCAGGTTGTTATGAGATGATGGTCATATCCAGGTATGGAATACCATGTTATATTCATGAACCATGCAGGTTGTTATGAGATTATGGTCATATCCAGGTATGGAATACCATGTTATCTTCATTGAAAGCATGTCTTAAGCTTTATGAATAGTAATACATATTGATGCACTGTAAGTGACATCTTTTGTGATTTATGAGCTGTGAAAGCCATAAACACCATCAAGGTCATGCTTGACAGATGACTTGTGATGAGATGACTGAGAACTGATGATTGAAAAGAGTTAGGCCTGCTACATTTATGTATTCTCATTATAGCTGTTGTGCTAATGTTATTGTTTGAAGGACAATGTTTAAAGAATACTGAATGTACCTAACTAATCAAGTGAAATGTAGAGCCCTGATCATAGATCCATCATTGTCAGAGTCTAAATGATGGTGAAACAGGTTTTCCCCAGGGAACTCCTGGATCACATACTTTTGAGTATGTGGGGTACATGGATGTGTAGAACCTTACATCCTAGTGTAGGTATTTGATGTAGATTCTTGTAGTCCGTCATACCTTCACTATAAGAGAAAGGGTGAGAGGATGATGTAGATTCTAGTAGTCCATCAGGCCCCACCATATAGTCCAAGAGGTGAGATGTAATACTACACTCCCTTAAAGACACAAACACCGCATCGATGAAAGATAAACAAGAAATCTTCCGATGGTGAAGAGAGTACATAATGCCACTGTAACTCTAAAAATAGCGAAGGACCAGAGTACCCTGGTGAGCTATTACTAAGACATCCCGCCAGATGTCTAACAATCAATCCTCTAACTGACTGAGGAAGGTAAAGGTCATGAGAATCCGGCTCTTTCGATGACCTAGTATGATACCGAGGCGACTTAACAGTGGTCGGTTGGAGTATGAGTGGTATACCTCATCTCCACAGGGCATAACAATAATGTTTGAAAACATAATCAACAACGTAGTATATCTGTTAGAGTTATCTACGAGTTATTTGATTGATGTTACCTTGAATAGTATAGATGTTCTCATATTTTAATATTGATTGAACTCTTGCTTATCATCAAAACTGCTAGTGAATACCTTGAAGGCTTATATTGCTTTAGTTATTCCCTGCTTTGCTTATAAAGCTTCTAGTGGAGAGTTATAACTCTCGCTGGGGCAATTATGTATAATTGTCTCACCCCGTAGACTTCTACTTTTTAGGTGGTCGTCGAAGACGGAGGAACAAGAACTCAGGTGACCAATCCCAGCAACAGCAGCATCAGGAGCAGTAAATATCTCAGGTGGAGATCTAGCCTGCTTCATGGTGTAGTATAGAGTCAGTCCTATGTGTCCTCTGTACTCTTAGGTCCTGGAGTGTTTTGAGTATGAACTCTTGAGAAGTTTTGTATCATGTTGTATATAATTACTCAATAAGTAATTGTCAGTGATGTAAACAGTTAAATCCTTTTTCTATGGAAAAGGTTTGTGGTTTCAAGCTCTTGTCTCGAAAAGTTTTAATTTCCCGTGATTTTTGTCTTCCGCTGTTTACCGATTGCTTCCGCTCATGTTTAAATCGGGATTAATTCGTGGTTTGGAGATCGGAGCCCACATGTACGCTGTCGGCCAACGAGTCTGGTGTTTTTCTCTATTTGTACCAGCTCAGACCAAATCAAAACCAGCATTGGCTTCGGAAGGGCCAGGCGAAGGCGGGAACATGTTTGTCTGCTCCTCCGACGCCCCCAAACACGAGGTCAACCCCCCAGTTGACCAAGCGGGTGCCTGGTTCGTGAATTGAACTACGAACAAAGGTAGAAGACGGTGGAGTCAGACCCGGGTCTCGGGTTAGGTGGATCTAAAGGAGGATCTGCAAGCCAATCGCTAGAAAATAGAATAAGAGAGCAAAGAATGACATGGCGCTCTGTGATTTGTCTGAAAGTAATTATTTTAGAAAATTCATATCTAATGATCGGTAACTCAGAATCAGACATGTTATATATGAATCTTACTCAAAATAATACAAACAATCCAATAAAAATACTAGTATAGACTAGTTTTGATTCTAGTTCGAAAAGTGCACAAAGTTAGTAACTTTAATGTTTTTTATGAATAAGAAACCCTAGTTTTAATATTAGGGGATCTAGTAAATTGATGTGCATGGTTGAAAGGGATATTAACATGTTGTTAATAAAAATGGAAAATTAGATCAAAAAGGATGATCTTTATGCCTAGTTGGTTTAATTTAGGGATTCCACGTACATGAATATGCTTTAATGGGCCTTGAAACCCTAATGTTAGTAATTAAGATTCTTAATGGTTTTAATGGATCAAATTCATGTATAAAGCTGAGATATGATAGTTCTAAGCTATTTTGAGTATAAAAGTTCCTAATTATGGATAAATACCCTTAATATGGTTATTAGGGTTTTCTAATGGATAAATGTGGAATTAGGGATAAATAGAGTTCATATATGAATTGAACTATAAGAAATATGGGTTGTCAATTCGAAAGAAACCAAAGATGATAATTGTCCTTAATGATCGTGTCATAACTTAAAAGGATAAATATGGTAGTTTTAGTGTAAAAGAGTTATATTAGACTTAATTTTCATTCAAGTATGCTTATGATGTTTAAATTAGGGCTTGTGGACCAAAAGGGTGTCAAAAGTAATAAATGCACGATGGAGGCTAAAACCCCAATAAAACCCTAAAGTTGGCCTAGAAATCCTAAGGTGGAATCCAAGTCAATCTTGAGGATGTTTTGAATAAAACAATGACACTTGGATGTTATGCCTTAATTTCAGGATATTGTTGATTGCTTGATTGATTGTTGTTGAATATTCTTGCTTGGACATCAAGTTACATTGGATTAGGTATGTGTTTACGCTTATGGTTAATCGTTTTAGTTTCACGGCGATTCCCGAATGTTTTATCGGTTGCCTGAAAATAACTACTTGGATGAATTTTTTTCATGCAACTATAAAGTGACTATGATTATCACCTAAAATATCTATACCTAACTAGATCAGATCCTAGTCCTCCTCTGTGGCTTTGCTAATGATGAAAAGGGTAATCTGGTATAGGGCCTACTTATTAAGTAGGACATCAGGTTATCATGAGTTAGGAATTGGGCTACCCACGTGTAGTGCCATTCGACTCTTTAGCACACCATGATTTAAGGAGTGGGCTACCTATGGGTAGTGCCATGCGACTCAACCCTAGAAATTGATTCTCCTGTTAGGTAGGATCATGAGGGGTTTAATGGGGATCTACCATAAGGAAGGTAGCATCCAGGCCCACTGCAGGGACAACGCAGAGGCTAGGGTATGTATGGATTGAGCAGTTATGTTTAAAATATAAAGTTATTTGTTAAATCATAATTGACTGCAATATATTGTTATATTTAATTGCACGATTATTGTTTCCCCCACATACTGGCATATTCATTTATGTTGACCGATGTTTTGTTTGTCGTCGTTTTAGGTACAATTGAAAAGGACAAATAGTAAAGTGGCATATTTAAAATTAAGAAATAAAGTGTAAGGAGGATTAGTTAGAATAGAGTCCAGATGAGGATATAAATTAGATATCCAAGTTTTTGAAAAAGGTATGCAGGGTTTTGTTTTATTTCAGCTTTCAGTATAGTCATGGTAGAATTTAATAATTATTACTGATTATTTGTCAAACCTATGATCTTGGAAGTTGAGATAACGACTCTAACCTCTTGGTATCCCTTAATTGGGGGTTACCGGGAGGCGGGGTCGTTACATTTGGTATCAGAGCATTGGTTCGTCATTTAATCCTTAGTAATTATTAAATTTTACAAACTCTGTAGAACCCAAGGGAGTTATTAGAGGATTTTTTTATGACGGAGGTGTCTAGAAAAGGATCACGGTCTGGGGGTTGACAAGATTTTCCTCCGCACCGCTAGTCAGAATATGAGGACTCCCGGATCTGTGTGACTGCCTGGTCAATGTCTTAGGATCTGACTTGAAATAAGATACCTTTAGGACTCTCTCATCTATTTTCATCCCTTCTCAACCTTATTTAATTAAGATTTTAAAGTTTAGGGTTTTCTCTCTCTTCCTCACCCTCTTGAGGATAGGGTATGTATGATAAGGTTAAGGAATCCACCACCAAATTAATAAAAATCATATAAACAAGATGGCGTGGACATAAGCTTAATAGTTTAAGCATAAACTAAAGAATAGTCACATGCCTAGGTTGTATGACATGTGTTGTCATGCCCTCAGGAGAGACCTGAGGTTAGACCTTCTTATTAGGAGGATGAGTAGAGAGAGTTAGTCTTGGAGGTAGAGACATGGCACATCTTATGAGGATGATGCTAACTGTGACACTCCGCCATCACACAGACAACGAGATGACACACAAAAATGTGTGGAACCGTATATTACCAAAAACACGGGTTAATTAAAACTGATTACGGAAAGCATACATACAAAACATTTGCAACCAGGCCCTACAAGAAGATCATGTCATATATAGATATATTCAATATCACCTGCCTGATATATTCACAACATAAAGCCACCCACTGTCGCAACATCGCATATTAGTTCATCACTTGTTTATACATACAGAACGACCACGTACGGCCAACAACAGGGTATAAAAAAATTACAACCACTAAACATCGTGAAACGTCATCAAACACCTCCAAAGACCTGAGAGTACATGTATGAATCTAGGACTCTACTACAAAACCACCAAAATAGTAGCATGTCCATCTCTTGCCTTCTACTGCTCTCCTTGTTGCTCAGCTGCAACCTCAAAACCACCACCACATCTAGAACGATCACCTAAAAAGGGTGTAAACCAGTGGGGTGAGACACACAGTCCCAGCGAGAAACATAACTCCTCGCCAAAACTATTAAACCTCAAAAGGTTAAAGCAGATAACAACATATAACTGATAAAGCATATAACAAGAGCAGCATACTGAGAAAATCTATCATTACTTTCAATCTTACCAAGACATCCGAGAGGCATATAACCAAGTATTTATGTATGGAACATGATTGATCAGATAAGCTTTATAAGAACTTATCACAAGATATATGGATCATACGCACAACTACATAGTTCAACTAGATCAGCTATACAAGCAAGGCATCAATCAATGTTCTGTGTTTTGCTTTAAGCAGGAGATATAATTCAGCTGGATTACATTTTATTATGCCCTGAGGAAGTGAGCCTTCCCTTCTCAAATCCAACCATTGTTTGTGAAGCCCAATCCAGTTCCATAAAAGGTCTAAGGAGATCCAGACTCCATGACCTCACCTTACCATGGTCAGTACACAAATCATCAAGCAAGATCGCAGTCTTATGCTTATAGGGCCTCAGCCTCCGGGTCAGCTCCACAAGCTACCCATCTCTATCTCACCTCATCATAGGTGCTAGTACATCCATCTGAGTCATGAACGCATCATGCTCATAATCTTATATCCTGAGCCATGGGTCTGTTCACCATGCTCCATATATCCTGAGTCTGCAACCGCAACTGCACTCAACCATCCTATTTTAGGCTAGGGGAAAGCTCGCATATTCAACAATATGTGCTCCAGGTAATCCCGTAGGATAAACCTATTTCACCATCACCAAATACCGACGGTAATGGATCTATGGCCAAGGAAAACTACATGATATGTTCATCTATAATTGATTAGTATATTTTAAGCCAATTGTTGAGGCAAAATAAAGTATAACATAGACTTATAGAATTACATCATTATTGCCATCAACATACTATCTTGGGACCTCAATCCCTCATGATATCAACTACTGCCTCTCAAGGCATCACAATCATGCATCAGCATCCTGGGAACACATCCCTTATCTCATCATCAGAGGATAACACCTCAACTAGGCACTCAGTCTTATATCAGGTCCTCAGACCTATCAACTTGTTATTTCATTAACAAGGATTATCATCACATTGTGCTAGTCAAAGCACATCTACCTCATAGCTCTTACCAGGCTATGAATCCACATGAAATGCATGCATGGTTAGTATACACATTCTTAGAGATTACTGAAGCCATCATGGATTAACAAGATTATTATTATAATATCAAGTATAAAGAAGCATCCATGAGTACATCACACATAAACCTTATCATTCATAGTATTATTATAAATCATGGGCATATATTATGCCTTATACTTGTGACCATATGCATGTTTCATATCAACATGTGTAGCAACATCATATGCTTCCAAGCTTCCTGGTTCACAATCTATTATTTTAACTCATCAACATATTTGCAGGATTCAAGGTGATTACATCATATCACTTGTATTATCATTATTAAAAGAGAACTGTCAACTATATACATTCCGGGTTATCAGAACCATCATCAAAACTCCTGCAACCCTCACTATAAGCATGGCAAGCAGCACCAACCCTCATCAAAGGGTGTAACGGCTAGGGTTTCCAACCCTAAGTCAACTCACCACCATATCGGCCAACCACTGCACATCCTCTATCATGCATCAAGGTTCCATTAGCACTCATGGTGTCGGGCAGCCATCACCAAGGTGTGCAACACAACCATGGCTATCGTACAAGGGTCTAACGTGCACAAAGCTAGGGTTAGGGTTAGGTTTCACTATTGTCTAACCTTCAACACGAGCCATATAGACCAAAGGGGTGTCGCCCAAGGTGCCCCTATTGAGCAACCATCTCAGCATCATCCGAGGGTTAACCCTATCGGCCAGGGTACCCATGACGCCCAAGAATGGTGTTGTGTATGGCCATGAAGCATCATAACGACCAACATCTAGGGTTAGCATATCGGGCATGAAGCCATATCGTCCAACACTTCATATAAGTCAAATCTCAACTAAGACATTGTGATGACATGTCTCGGGAAAATGAGATTAACGAATGTGGAAGCGATTAATTAGTAGCGGAATTATTAAAAATCACTAAAAATTAAAACTTTTTGTAAAGAGATCTATTAATGGTAAACTCTTTCATAAGGAAACATGATAAGTTATTTACAAACTGATCCATCATTACATCTCTATAATATCACATCTCGAGGATTACAAATATCAACTTCCCTATTATCTGAACAGGGCAAGGTACAAAAATCTCGAGGCATTACACTAAAATCTCAGATATATATTAAACATGTATTGACTCCTAGGACCTGAGAGTACAGAGACGACACATAGGACATTCTATCTACAAGACTTGACAGACATTATCTCCACCTGAGGATCACTATTGTCCCTGATGTTTCTGCTGATGTTGTTGCTTTTGCTCACCCACTGAAGGGTTCCTTCGTCCTCGACGTCTACCTAAAAAGTTGAATCCCGCGGGGGTGAGAAAATTGAATAATTGTCCCAGTGAGAGTTATAACTCTCCACCATAAGCATTGTTATTGCAATAATGGAATAACATTGAGAAGTAGAACTATAAACATTCAACAACAGGTAAAACATTGTATAAGATAAGTAAAGCAACATTCTTTTAAGCAATCATTTCAATTATAACTTGATTGAATGACAAGACATATATCAATAAGAAATATGAAGAACATGTATACTAGTTATTCAACTAGAGCACTATAAATAATGTATCATCAATCATTATTTCTCATAGTTCAACCTAAGCAATTATGCTATACGGCTGATTACATTTTACAAACATACTTATGCCCTGAGGAGATGAGTTACACCTCTCATACTCCAACCGACCATTACGAAATCGCAATCGGTACCATACATAAGTCATCAGAAGAGTCGGATTCCTATGACCTCATCTTCCTCAGTCAGTGTGAGGAACAACATGCAGGACATCTTGTGTCTCCGTTATAATATCTTTCCAGGGTATTCTGGCAACTTCGCTATTAGAGTTACAGTGGCATGTTGTACTCTCTTTGCCATCGAGGGATTTCTTATTTATCTCTCATCGATGCGGCATTAATAACATCATCGGGAGATTAGTGATACATCATCCCGGCATAAACATATAATGAAGGATTGAGAGATTAAATGTAAATCTCACATCAATTCCTTCATTAGGACGTAAGGATATTCGTGTCTATAACCCCCACGTACTCAAAAGTATGCTTTCTAGGAGTTCCCTTAGGAAAATATGTTTCACCATCATTTTAACTTCTGACAATGATGGATCTATGGTCAGGGCTCTACATGATATCATTATACTTGATTATTTAAGTACATTATGGCATTATTTTAGCATCAGGCATGTTTTTAAACATAAACCAATAAGACAATTGATATAAAGAAAGGGTATTGATTGTATCAAGTTCATATCACATATTGTTAACATTGGGATACCAATCCCTAACCATCTCATCATTGTGATTCAGGAATATGGGTGTTCAAACCCTTAGATCATCAAAACACTTGTTACCAAGTAACATATTGCCATCAAGTCATTTAACATCATGAACATGATTGTAGCAATGCAGATATTTCTCATGGCTCATACAACCTTTCAATCTCATATGTTACCTCTTACTAGGCAACATATCATGTCATTACTTTCAAAGCTCATAAAGTTCTTTCAATGAATATGGTATCATAACCCTTACCTGGCTATGCTCACTTCTTTATAAAGACCTGCATGGTTAACACAATTGATAACATGCATATTATATCTATATCAGCACAATACAAATTATTTCCAAGTCAAACATAGAACACCACGGCTGTGCTATCTTGCATGGTCGTGCAAAGGAAAGCTGCCACGGTCGTGCTACCTTACACGGTTGTGCTACAGAAGATTACCACGACTGTTTTACATCACCACGACTGGTTTCTATGGTTAGGGTTTCCTATTCAATTCAATTAGGGTTATTCAACCCCTTTAGGTTAATAAATAATAATGATTCCTCATTTCATAATTCAAGTATAGAGTTTCATGCTTAAAAGCATAACCCAAAATTAGGGTTTACTGTTCACATCATCACATTTCCCTAGATTAGGGTTTACTATTCACATTACATCACATTATCCTAGATTAGGGTTTACTATTCATATTACAATGAATCAAGATCATGCCATCATCATGTCTGAGGATTACTTCCATTAATGCCCTCAAATTAGGTTAAGATTCATTAACCATCATAATTAGGGTTTTCATGATCTCACTATGAAGGATCATACCCTAATTAGATATATTTATACATATTGGACGTTTATTACTTGATCCTCATTCATATAAGGAGTCTTCTCTCTCCTCTTTCTATCAGATGATGTTTACATCACCCTTGATTAGGCTAAGTCAAATCAATCTTGACATCATGGGTTATGTCACTACTATTGTGATCATTAAGGCTCACTTGTTCAAAGAGTATTAGTCACTTTATCCCATCAAGGGTACCTTTGTAATGTTCACCATTGATCATAACATGCATTAATACACTAATTACTTGGTCCCTTAATCACTTTAGGTATCTATAAGGTTTAGGTTAATCAACCACTAAACCATCTTGACCACAACGGCATCAAACGATCTTGACCTTTTTAGACCTCAAACGGTCTTGCACACTAAACCCCCAAACTGTCTTGGACAGACCTTGAAACCGTTTGGAGTTGTTGACCATTTGGTTTTGTTGAATTTTGAAACCGTTTGGTAAAGTGCACACTCAAGACCGTTTGCCCAAGATGAGGTGAAGACTATTTGGTCATGAAGACTGTTTGGTCAAGTTTGACTTTGAAACCGCATGGACATAACCGATCTTGAAACCGCATGAGATCAAACGGTTTGGGGCCGTTTGGTCCCAAACGGTCTTGAGACCGTTTGGTCCAAACCACCTCAAAACCGCATGGACCAAAAAGTGTCTCAACCACTTCAATTGAGTTAGGGTTTCCAATGTTGAACCCCTCAATCGATCATGTACTTGTTAGCCACTCATCAATTGAGTCAATTAGGTCAACCCTCAACTGTTTTGACACTCAATTGACCCTCAATTGATCATCAATTAGCGCTTGGATCAATTGAATTAGGGATTGGAATCGATTAGCCTTCAACATGTTTCAACATGAGTCTAATTGATTTGAAACCATTGAACCATCATCCAATTTGGTCATGACCTGACCCAAAACGGTCTTGGGATCGTTTGGATGACCTCCAAATGGTCTTGAGACCGTTTTCTCAAATCAACATCAAAAACTAACTCAACCAATTAAGGTTTGGCTCATTGAATTGATCACTAGGTCACTAATCAATTACACTTCAACTTGTTACCTTTAGATTTTCAACCACTTGACCATAGTCAACCCTAGACCTCCAAACAGTCTTGGGTGACCCCCAAACGGTCTTGGAATGGTTTGGATATCCTTCAAACGGTCTTGAGACCGTTTTACCCTTATTTTATCAAAAACCAAGTCATTCACTTAAGGTTTGAACCCTAGGTTTGGTCACCAAATCAGCAATCAATTATTCATCAACTTGATATCATTGGACCCTCAATTGGTCAACCCTACTTAACCCTAGACCTCCAAATGGTCTTGGGTGATCACCAAATGGTCTTGAGACCGTTTGGGTGATCCCCAAATGGTTTTGAAACTGTTTGGGTCACTCAACCCAAACTTCAACTTGATTCAATTATTGAAATCAGCAATTAACCTGATTAGGGTTTAGACGATTGTTGGGCCTTCAATTGGTGATTCACTTGGAATTAATTGATGATTTTTGGTAGGTGATTAGTCTACATTATTCAACACAGATCTCCAAATGGTCAATGCCTGGTCAACGCATCCAAACGGTCTTTTACCATTTGCTTCTATGCGGTCTTGTGAAACCGTTTGCATTCAAACGGTTTCAAACCGTTTGCATTCAAACGGTTTCAAACCGTTTGCTCCCAAACGGTTTGGGAAACCATTTGAGAAAGGGTTGGAGACCGTTTGCTAAAGTAGGTTTTTGGATAAACATAGGAATTAACGTCATCATCTTCTACCTCAAGAACAGGGGCTGTTCTTCACAGAAATACTAGCAAGAACACACAAAGGTGTCTAAAGAAGAAGAATAAGCAACGATTCTAGGAGAAGAGGATGCAAAAGCAAAGCTTAAGGGTTAGAGTTATAAAACCCACCTCTAGGACTGATCCATAGCTCCAAGATTCATAGATTTAATGGTGAATGAAGCTCCAAGGGTTGTTTAAGGTCCGTTCTTCAAGTTTTGGATGGAGAAGATGGCTAGAAAGAAGAATTGTGTAAAGAAAACCAATAAACCAACCTTGTTTTAGGGTTTCCACCATGAATTCAAAGTAGATGATGATACATACTTACCAAACCAGATTGGTCGTCCTTTCTCTGATCCAGAGCTCCTTCTTGGTCGGCCAAAGCAAGAAGATAAAGAAAGAACTAAGGGAAACGATCCCTTGCATTGTGGAAAAGATACACTTATATATTTTTGGATATTTTCAAGGAAAGTGAAAAGATTGTTATATCTTTTATTTCTTAAACATATCCACCAAGGATTGCTCCATCCTTGGCCACGTATCTTCCTCCTAATCACATGAAAAACTCCTCCCTTATCCAAGGTTAAAAGGAAAACATCTTAATAAATTGTATATATATTAAAGGACCATTTGTTTAAATCTTGATTATTTTAATATCAAGATTATCTCTCCTCCTTGATCATTCAAATGAGACGCCCCTCTCATTTTCTTTGCTCTACTTGATGCCAAGAAACATGAGAGATACTCCAGAGGATATATTTTACATGTTGGACCCTAGGTTTTGGGTAAATTGCACTTTATACCAAAACTAGGTTTTAAAGCACAAGGATTGCTCTATAAGCTATATCTTGGTGCTCAAGCTTGTGGAATCCATACCACCACATCATATTCATTCTTATGATGTCTCATCATCAGAAGAACATCTTAACATGTGCAGTTTGCAAGTTAACCCCTTTACTTGGGTAATTTGCACTTTAGTCCAAAATTAACAAAATAATGTTTCAACATGATTCAAAAAGGACAGAAATAGAAATATAGGTTCCTCAAAAGCCTTAATTACATTTCATAAGATAACCACAAGCATCTAATCACATATTTAAGAGAAACACCTAGGGTTAGTTCATAACCCAGGTTAGGGATGTTACAGACATGGTGGTATCGTCCAAAACCATCCTGGGCACCATACCATATCGCCCAAGTTCATCTAAACAAAGATAACGACCAAGGCTATTCCGGACACCAAGCTATCAAAGCCTATCGGACAAGACTATGTCGGGCACTAAGCTAACTTCACATAACGACCTAGATCATCTCAAGACAAGGGGGGTGCATCGGGCATCCACTGTACATGGTGTATCGTCCCATCTTCTCTACTAGGTGTTCCGGCAGCCACCTCTACAAGGTGTATCACCCATCCATCATCTCCACAAGGGATATCAACCAAAGGACCAACACCACTAGGATACTCACTAAGGTGCACTACTCAAATCATATCGGGCATCACCACTACTAAACCCTATCGCCCAACACAAGGATAGCCTACTAGGCTCCATATCAGCCAAAGCATAACGGGCACCAAGCAACTAACTCAACAAGGTGTGTCACCCAAGGGTACAACTGCAAACAAGGCTATCGGGCAGCACAACTCCAAGGTCATATCATGCAAGGCACAACCCAACAAGATCATCTTCAACCTCAAGCACAAGGGCACCAAACCCTAATTGATCAAGAAGATCGGCTCACCTCTCAACAACCAAGAGAGAGGGGTTTTGCACAACCTCTATCACAAATCGGGCAACCACACGGATCCACCTCAACATAAGTCATCTCATATCCAAAATCTCACCTCTCTAATCCATGGTGAGAGAAGGGTGTTGCCCAAGAAACTAGGATGTAGGCTCACCTCTCAACAACCAAGAGAGAGGGGTATTGCCCATATCACTAGAGCTCAAACTCACTTCTCAAGAACCAAGGAGAGAAAGGGGTGTTGCTCAACAAAGAAACCCTAAACCATGGTTCGTCCAACTAGGTGTAAAGGCACATAAACCATCAACAACATCAATAACATCATGCTCATATATCCATAAGATCAACAACATATACTAGAGCAAGAAACATAACATGCAATGGCCGATCATCAACATATATGAAACATGCAACGTAGAGAAGGTAGTATAGCTAGGGTTAGAAGTTATGTAACCCACCTCAAGCAAACTCCTCAAGCTCCAAAGCTCCAAGCTTCTAGCTCATAACTCTAAGCTCACCACTTCGGCCACCTTAACAAAAGGAGCAAGGATCATAACCACCATGGCCGAAAGGTAGGCAAGATGGAGAAGAAGATGCTAAGGAGAGAGGGAAGATGCTTACCAAAGAACAAAACCCACCTAGGGTTTGGCCACCAAGCTAAATGAAGAAGAAAGGAACTCCTTCAAGGGGATCGACCACCAACCTTAGATCCTCCAAGGGTATTGGCCACCAAGGTTGCAAGGGAGAGGTGTATCATGCACACAAGGAAGAAAGGAGCAACAAAGAGCTAAAGGGTTCCTAAGGAAGAGAAAGGCAAGGCCTATATAGATGAGGATCAAAGGGGTACCAAGGCAAGGTGTCACCTTACCAAGGGACACTTGTCCACACGTTTTACCACCTTACAAAACTCATGCACATGCCATGCCACCACTCAACCAAGGTTCAGCAACATGTCCAAGCTAGGGTGACACAACCAAGGCAAGGAGGTCGACAAAGATCAAAGGTTGACACACCCCCATGGGCGATACCCCCATGGCCGATACAAAGAAACCTTGCCCGATACAGGGCTCAACCAAGCAAGGCAAGGCCCAACAAGGGAAAACAAGGCCCAAAAGAGCTCAACCAAGCCCAAAAACAACTCAAGGCACGAGCCAAAACCTTCCTCTCACCCTAGAGGAAGCAAAGAGAGAGAGAAAAAACATCTCTCAAGGTGACAAACTTGCTCTTCAACCCTAACTCAGGTTATTTTGCAAGTAGCACCTCCAGCTCTCAACTAGGCACAAGCAAACCCTAATCATCACTAAAGATGATTAGCACGCAACCAAGCACAAGGTTTAGGCAAAACAAACAGGGTAAGTCCAAAATGAAGGACAGGGTCCTTACACTAACCCTAACCCTAAGTGGTAGTTAGAGAGAGAGATGGCATGATGAGATGGAAGTTTTGAATCCCTATGATAGTTGGAGCCATGTGAGGTTGGCTGACCTAGTACCTTTGGTGACCCAACTCTGGGAAGGGTCGTGCAAGTTAGAGTGAAGGATAACTCCTTCTGAAGAGGTTAGTGAAGAAACCTATAGAAACACTATGGGCTTATATGAGCGTGGAATCGTATGCATCCAGAGTACGTTAATAGTACCGGCAATAGGTTAAAAACTCATGCCTAAAGGGCATAATGGATAGCTTATGAGATAAGCATAAAGAGCTATGGGTAAGCTTGAGCGAAAATAGGTTGATCATATGTTTCACCCTTGTAGGTGTATGCGTGCGAGCTTGATCCACCTTCATGGAGGACCTCTAGTAGTAAGGGTGTTTGTAGGGTTAGCTCTAGAGAGAGAGAGCAAGACCCGAGCCAGAAGGATGGAATCTTAGACACTGGGATATGAGGAACCCTGAAAAGTTGAGTATGTTATGACCTAAGTGGATGGTTGTGGTTGCCCTGTGCAGGGTCCTTGTGGTTTCTTGGTTGTCTTTAGAAGAACTAAACCCTAGAAGAAGGATGAGGCTTCTAGTACCTATGTGCAGATGATATAGGTGCTTATCTTCTAAAGATAGGAAGAAGAGTTCCTTAGACCCTAGGGAGGTTTAGTAACAAGTTGTGTGGCCTTATACCTAGTTGGTTGTCCTTAAGGAGGAATCAACTATGAGGTGTTGCTTGAGTAGAAGGATAATAGGAAGTGCATGCCATACCTTCTACATGCTTGGTTCATGGTTAAAAGGTTGAGCAGGCAGTTGGGCATCTGAAAAGTGAACCTAGGGTTCCTAGACCTAAGAGGGGAAGTAGTGTACCTGATGCCCATGATGAGATTTGAGTTTCTATAAATTCGAGCATGGCACTCCTCATGTTTAGAAGAAAGGGAAACCCCTCGGATTAAAGTATATGTTTGATGGAAACCCCCAACTTATAGGTTGGTGACATATGTATGTATGTTGATGATCCAATGTTGAGGAACAAGAACAAGTATGGCGTATCATGGAGACCTAACATGGTGTAGTAGGTGGTCTGCTTGTTAGCTACGTACCTTAGTAGCCTGCTAGGGCTAAGCATGCTCATGTTGAGGTAAACCCTAGACATAGGGGCATTTGTAACCTTGGTTGCTATCAAGAGATAGTTTCCTCCCATCCTGGGAAGGGACCCTTTTGAATGGCATGAATCAACTTTTGTAGGGTTTAGGGTAACCTAAAAAGGTATCATAGGATTTTGAGGAGCTAAGTGGAGAGTACATAGTATGAGAATGAACCTATAGACCCATAGATGATCATCCCTAAGTGAATGGGGATGGGGCATGACTAAGGCATGTAGGTCGCCATGATCCCTATTAAAGGATGTAAGTCAAACCACGAATGCCGAGAGAGATGATGAAGACTTGGGTACGCTTTCAAGTTAGATATGTGCTATGTTAGAATCCTAAGTCTATCCTAGGGTTAGGTGGGGATAAGACTGATGGGAGTAGGAGTTGCCTAATTCCCTAGTTGCACGTGACCATAGGTTAGGGAGGTAACAACTGTCATTGTTAAAGGGCCATGGGTTAGGAGATTGATCACCTTCATGAGCTCATGGGACTCAAAGGGCAAATGAAGAGGGCACTCTCTGATGCATAAGGGAAGAGGGATGACCCCAAAAGTGTTGGCACCCTATAGACCTAGAGGAGATGACCAAAGATGGAATGATGACCCAAGTGAGTTCGAGACCAGTTTAGAGATGACGAAGATTTAAGTAAGGATTCAAGATTGAGTTGTACCATGATAGAATCCTAAGTCAATACTGAGGTTAGGTGGGGATAAGACTGATCGGAGTAGGAGTTTACTTATCCCTATATGCACAAGACCATAGGGTTGGGAGGTAACTACCATCTTTGCCTGAGGACCATGGGTTAGAAGGTTGACCACCTTCATGAGTTCATGGGGCCCAAGGGGTAAATGAGGGAGGCATTAAGGGAATAGGGATGACCCCAAAAGTACTGACACCCTAGAGACCTTGAGGAGATGACTAAGGATTAGGTATATATATGAGTAATATTAAGATCCAAAAGTGTTTGGCTACAACCTTCCATGGATGTAAACCTAAAATCGAGATGTTCATGATGTGGAGACATGTGATGTACGTTTCAACTTAGATTGGAAAGTGTAATGGTGATGTGTGATGCACCATATCTACTCTTGGAATGGGATGAAATATGTATTTGGATTGTAGCCAAATGCTTATTTCCTCTCATTATGGGTGTGAGAGATAGGACAAAATACATACCATTTACTAAGGATGAAAGAGATATGAGTTGAAACATTTCTATGATGTTTGAGGATAGAGGAAGTACCACATCCTCTTGGAAGTATATTAGATAGATGGTAAGCAAGTACAAATGAACTACAGTAATCATCATATGAGGACATTCTTACTAAGAGTAGTTTGAACTTTATGAGTTAAAGTTTGGGTTTGATAATTGAGATGATGGAAGCAAGAACTCGAAGTTTTCTTCACTCAGATAGACCAAACCCCGAGACCAGGATGATGAGTGGAGTATATGAAGGTTTATGTTTCCACCATCACCTAGCACATAAGGAAATTAATGTGGTAATATATACTCTTAGCTAAGACATAGCTTAGGTGTACAGTTGCCTTTTCTAGCCGATAGAGAGAGCTGAAAGAAGTTGCTAGGTGAACCTTGCGACCGTTACAAACTTGATATCAAGATGTTCATGATGTGGAAACATGTGATGCACATTTCAACCTAGATTAGAAGGTGTACCGACGATGTGGGATGCACCATCTCTACTCTTGGAATGGAAAGAACTTTGTATTTGGACGGCCGCCAAATGCTTATTTCCTCTCATTATGGGGGTGAGAGATAGGGCAATATGCATGCCATACACCAAGGATAAGGATGATGTGAGTGGAAATGTTGCTATGATGTATGAGGATAGAGATAATAGTGTACCCTTGTGGAGTGTACGATGTGTGGATGGTTTACAAACATCAAGAGAACTAAGGTAGTCATCTTATGTGGATGTTTTTATCATGAGCTATGTGGAATTTATGAGCTATACAAGGTTGAGTTTGATAACCAAGAGGATGAGCTCTGAGTTTTCTTGATGAAAATAGACTTGGGAGTTCGAAATGAGATAATAAGTGGAATACATGGAGGTGTATGTCTTCAACATTACCTAACACATAAGGATGTGAGGTGGTAATGGATGCTCTTGTTGAGAGGCAGCTATCTAGCTTAGCTAGTGGACATGTTGGAAGAGGGGGTTAGGTGAACCCTAAGTTTGTGAGATAAGTTTGGCTAACACTCAGTTGTAACGAGATCCGTTGATCGAGTCAGTGGTTGCTTAGTTAGCCAACCTAGGGCTTGTCATGATGAAAGGATGGTTGTAGAACCTCAGATGCACTTCTATGGAAAAGAAGGTGAGGAAACCCTGACTAAAGTGTTTTAGAGTTTCTGAGGAATTAACCTTGAGGAATCATGATATATCAGAGATCATGATTTTAAGTTCACAGTACACTGAGGTACTACGAAGATAGTAAGTGACAGTAGTACTTTGGATGCCTAAGATGAAGTTGCATGTGGCATGTCGCCATACATGACAAGAGGTGAAGATCGAACACCAATAACCCAGTGAGTAGATATGGAGGATAAAGAGTCCCTAAGAGGGAATGGGAGTTCACCACTATAGATGTTGTGATGAGTCTCCCTAGACCAAGGAAGGTCAGGATGCAATATGGGTTATGGTAGATCGCCTTGCCTAGATGACATAATCTAAGAAAAGAGAGAATATTGTTAGAAGATAGGTCCAGTTGAACTACATAGAAGAGAGATGGTTCAACTATACAATGATGTGAGTTCAAAGGTTCTTGAGTATGACCTAAAGATTCACTTCCATGAGGTGGAAGTAGATACATGAAGACTTGATGTGAGTACAACTTATCACCCCTAATTGATGTTAGCATGATCCAGACTAGAGGTTCTGATGAGAGAATATGTGCTCGCTCAGGGTGATATATGGGGACATTTTTCTTCCTATGAAAGTTGTGATGATAGCCACCATAGCCAGTATCGGGATATAAGAAGCTCTGTAAGAGAGTTTTTGTCGGTCACCACTTCATTAAGATGATGTAGGTGAAGGGACCTCGTGAATGTCAGAAAAGGACTACATTGTGTGCAGGTGAAGTCACTTTGATCGTGCAATGGCTAAAAGAGAGCCCATGGGTGACATGAGTTGTGAGCTGATGCAAAGTAGACTGACATGCAGTTCACTGTGGAAGAATATGTGATATGAAAATCTGACCCCTCTGAGCTAGAGCTGAGACAGATGAGTCCCTGATACATGGGTCCTTTTGATATGGATTGGTGGAGATGCTTGGGTATAGCCTTACCCCTTAGGATAATGTGATGTGTGATGAGTTCCATGTGTCCAATTTAGAGCACTATGTGAGGTACCCGAGCCATGTACTGAGCAATGAACCTAGTGAGCCTCAAGGGAGGCTGAAATATCCTGAGTCACCTGTGAGGATTCTAGATGTCAAGGTGAAAGAACTCAGAGAAAAGAATATGTGATGATAAAGGTTCTTTGGAAGCACCATGGATAGAGTAAAGCCACATAGGGGCCAATGAGGGACATGGAAAAGTCTTATCCTGAATTGTTTGTATGCTTGATGGAATTTTGAGGACAAAATTCTTGTAAGAGGGGAAGGATGTTACAACCTCAATTTTTCCATGTGTTATAATTGAACTGTAATATTTTAGGAATATGGACTTCATTGAAAAGGTTGTATGCTTTATTTCTAAGGGTGGGCTTCTTTGCAAAATATCCCCTTTGATAGGAATTTTGAGATTTCTACTGTATTATTAATCCAACAATGGATATAAAAGAAAAGAAAAGAAGAAAAGTTCAAATAATAGAGAAAGATAAAAGGTAATGGATTTTTAAAAAATGCATTTATGAGAAATGTATAGAAATCTCTAGAAAGTGGAATTGATGGCCACAATTGATTATATTTCATTTACAAATGATTACTAATGGAAAGGATAGTCAAAATAAAGAAAATAGGAAAAGAGGAAAGAGAAAATATATGTTTTAATGCATAAAATATGTCTTATAAGTCTTTGACTTGCATATGAAGAAAAAGGGGTTTAACTTTCTCTTTTTGGACTCAAACTTTATACAATGGTAGATTAAGTCTTTATAGACTTTCCCTTAAAATTTGGGGTTAAAAGGGTACACGGTTTGAGAGATATTGATTTTACAAAAATCCCAAAAGTGTGGGCATTATAAAAGGAAAGTGTTAAATGTCACAATTTTATTTTCTACTGGGATTTTATTTGATAATGTGTGTGGCACAACAGCCGTTGATCTTAAATCCAACAACATATACACCATCACCCACCTTGTGCCAAGGTAGGAAACTAGACAACAGTGTAGGGGAATTTTCGAGGGTGATTTCCTCGCAACCTAGTGTGCGAGAGAGTTGGGAAAGCATCCCAACGAGTTCGGGAGCAAAATTCGCACCTAGACATCCTAGATCTTACCCAGTTTGGAAACGTGTAGCAAATATGCCCAATCTACAGGCTCCCAGGTGGCTACCCCTATACCCATACTATATATAAGGGCAAATGAGACCAAGGAAAGGATACCATCACATTCGCAAGACTCCTTGGAGTCTAACCCATGCTTTACCAGCCTCTAATTTCCCAGAGATCTTGCTCTTCTCTGCTCTCTTGCTCATGTACATTGTCGGCCAATGGGGCTGGTGTTCTGCTCTATTCCTACCAGCTCGGACCAAATTGAAACTGGCATTGGCTTTGGAAGGGCCAGGTGAAGGTGGGCGCGTCTTTGCATGTTCCTCCGGCACCCCCAAACACGAGGTCAACCCCCCAGTTGACCAAGTGGGTGCCTGGTTCGTGAATTGAACTACAAACATAGGTAGAAGACAGTGGAGCCGAACCCGGGTCTCAGGTTAGGTGGATCTAAATGAGGTTCTGTGAGCCAATCGCTGGGAAAGAGAATAAGAGAGCAAAGAATGACATGGCGCTCTGTGATTTGTGTGAAAGTAATTATTTTAGGAAATTCATATCTAATGATCGGTAACTCAGAATCAGATATGTTGTATATGAATCTTACTCAAAATAATACAAGGAATCCAATAAAAAATACTAGTATAAACTAGTTTTGATTCTAGTTCTAAAAGTGCACAAAGTTAGTAACTTTAATGCTTTTTATGAATAAGAAACCCTAGTTTTAATGTTAGGGGGTCTAGTAAATTGATGTGCATGGTTTAAAGGGATATTAACCTGTTGTTAATAAAAAGGGAAAATTAGATAAAAAAGGATGATCTTTATGCCTAGTTGGTTTAATTTAGGGATTCCATGTACATGAATATGCTTTAATGGCCTTGAAACCCTAATGTTAGTAATTAAGATTCTTAATGGCTTTAATTGATCAAATTCATGTATAAAGTTGAGATATGATGGTTCTAAGCTATTTTGAGTATAAAGTTCATAATTGTGGATAAATACCCTTAATATGGTTATTAGGGTTTTCTAATGGATAAATGTGGAATTAGGGATAAATAAAGTTCATATATGAATTGAACTATAAGAAATATGGGTTGTCAATTCGAAAGAAACGAAAGATGATAATTGGCCTTAATGATCGTGTCATAACTTAAAAGGATAAATATGGTAGTTTTAGTGTAAAAGAGTTATATTAGACTTAATTGTCATTCAAGTATGCTTATGATGTTGAAAAGGGCGTTGAAAGTAATACATGCATTATGGAGGCTAAAACCCTAAAGTTGGCCTAGAAATCCTAAGGTGGAATCCAAGTCAATCTTGAGGATGTTTTGAATAAAACAATGACATTTGGATGTTATGCATTAATTTCAGGATATTGTTGACTGCTTGATTGATTGTTCTTGAATATTCTTGCTTGGACATCAAGTTACTCTGGATCAGGTATGTGGTTACGCTTATGGTTAATCACTTTAGTTTCACGGCGATTCCTGAATGTTTTATCGGTTGCCTGAAAATAACTGCTTGGATGACTTTTATTTCATGAAACTATAAAGTGACTATGATTATTACCTAAAATATGTATACCTAACTAGCTCAGATCCTAGTCCTCTTCTGTGGCTTTGTTAATGATGAAAAGGGTAATCTGGTACATGGCCTACTTGTTAAGTAGGACATCAGGTTATCATGAGTTAGGAATTGGGCTACCCACGTGTAGTGCCATGCGACTCTTTAGCACACGATGAGTTAAGGAGTGGGCTACCTATGGGTAGTGCCATGCGACTCAACCCTAGAAATTGATTCACCTGTTAGGTAGGATCATGAGGGGTTTAATGGGGATCTACCATAAGGATGGTAGCATCCAGGTCCACTGTAGGGACAGCGCAGAAGCTAGGGTATGTATGGATTGAGCAGTTATGTTTAAAACATAAATTTGTTTGTTAAATCATGATTGACTGTAATATGTTGTTACCATTAATTACACAATTATTGTTTCCCCCCACATACCGGCATATTCATTTATGCTGACTGACTTTTTGTTTGTCGGCGTTTTAGGTACAATAGAAAAAGACAAATAGTAAAGTGGCATATTGTGAAATTAAGAAATAAAGTGCAAGGAGGATTAGTTAGAATAGAGTCTAGATGTAGATATAAATTAGATATCCATGTTTTTGAAAAAGGTATGCAAAGTTTTATTTTATTCCAGCTTCCAGTATAGTCATGGTAGAATTTAATAATTGTTACTGATTATTTGTCGAACCTATGATCCGGGAGGGATAACGGTTCTAACCTCTTGGTCTCCCTTAATTGGGGGTTACCGAGAGACGGGGTCGTTACACTTGTATTTCACACTAATATAGAAACACAACAAATCAGAGGTATACATGGTAAGGGAGTCAAACAATCATGTAAGATGAGACAGTTAAAATGAATAGATGCAACAAAAAAGAGGGGCAAAAAAGTCATAGTGAACCTTGCATCAAATGGCCAAATATTCTGTATAAGCACCTCAACAGTGATAAGATTAAATAGTTTAAACAAGCAAGTGTGAAACATAAAGTTTGGGCAGAAAACAGCCATAACATGTGATCTTGTGAGTCCTAACTTTAAGAATTTGTAAGAGCACCTCACTTCTGATGCAAGACACTACTGACTATAATCATTTAAAAGGCTACATAAATAGTTAGCTACATATCAGTTCATCATTGCCATCCCACCATATGTTCCAAAGATCTAATTGAAATTACACTGATATCTCCCACTCTATCATTTTAACATTTTCAAATGATCACTACAATGGCATGCATAAATAGAATTCTATATTGATGCCATCAAAAGATCAAAGAGATTCTCACACAATCTTCACAAATATATATAGCTCATAGGAAGATAAATTACTGTGCACATAACCAGAACCTAAAAATGGCCTCGAGAAAGTTCAGACTATAACCTCACACTAAGAATTAATAATCTCTAATTTGTACTAGAAATGTAGTCTTCAAACTCTAGTCTTTCCATAGTTTTGCTCCTTGAAATCAACATGACAGCCTATGGGATGTCAATCAAAATATA
The DNA here is from genome assembly GCA_963693085.1 of Alisma plantago-aquatica. Lineage (NCBI taxonomy): Eukaryota > Viridiplantae > Streptophyta > Magnoliopsida > Alismatales > Alismataceae > Alisma > Alisma plantago-aquatica. Next base: position 161,539,455 of record OY856414.1, on the reverse strand, counting down.
AGTTCAACATGCAGGAACAAAGTGTGCAAAAAAATCCACTTAACCATAAAAACCAAACAAGGAAACAAAAGCCTAGGAGAGGAAGTTTAGGTCAGCTTTCAGATGCTTAAACATATAGTACAATAACATCATCTTCTAACACCACTTAGGTGTTCAAACTAAGATGTTGGTTAACCAAATCAAAATATTACTATGTATTAGGACATATAAGGGTGCACTGAAAAGCAAACATCTGTGTATATGCAAGTTGGTGTGGATATGGTGGCCAATGTACCAGTCAGTTTTTTTTTGTTAGGATAAATTTTCAACATACGCAATCAACATGGTACCTGTAGACGATGCACAGTTGCCTGCTCAATGGTGGGAGTAAAATTCGTGCACTTTACTTGTGAGCATGTGCTCACGCGTGCATATCATAATAAGAAGAAAAACATACCTTACCTAAAATGTGATATGATCATGTGTAAATTAGGGTTAAATTTGTTTTTACCCCCTATATTTGGCTTGATTTAACTTTAGCAACCCGAGATATTTTTAACAAAATAATATCATTTTGGGCCATACAATTAGACATACAAAATTTATGTAACCTCCATAATTCCACTTCAAAGATTTATAGCAAGCTAAAATTTGAAAATCCAAGCATCTAGATGAAGCAGTAACTGATCACACTCACATAATGGATCACCATCTCATATAACATTGAGATGAAGTGGGTATTACATGCTTACACCAAGCATTCCTGTCTAGTTCTAGTATAACTCTCATAAATAGAAAATATGTTCCAGATCTCTTATAAGGGACAGAAATGCTTGGAGCAAGCGACACTTCCATCTCAATATTATGTGAGATGGTGATCAGTTACCATTCCTTTCTTATACATATTTAGTACAGGAAATTAGTTGGCAAACTGCTTTACCTTAACAATGACTCGAGATGATATATCACCTGCTTTAGATCTTGTAAGTCTCATGGTAAGATAGCATATCTAACTGGGGGTTCAATATATTTCTCCTACGGATCCATCAGTTTTTTGTCTAATCAAGATAAATATTGCTCATGGGATCATTGCTAATAAATCAGCTTCACAATGTTGCATTCATGTGCACCTTAACATAATCCCATGTCTCCTGAGGCTAGGGGATAGCATTGAAGAACCTTTCTTTTTATGAAAAAAGAAAGATATAGAGGAAGGCTCTCCTCTATCTTTGTATAGGTACCACCCCAAGTGGTGGTAGAAGGGACTCTTCTACTCCCTACTCAAAGGAACTATGATGACACAACTCTCTCCTCCTTACCACTATTGGTCTATCGTAGTGATTAGAGACTGCTTATAAGGGATTTTTTTGTCTTGGCTCTACTGCGGTCGCGCCCTCTTAGAGGTCTTGCTCACGCCATGACACTAATGGCATGTTTGGTTCCCAATATGTCATTAGTATGAGACCCGTGAAAGGAAAGGACAATACAAATTTAGGATAGGTTATTTTATCTCGCATCCTACATTAGGATGCACATTTGTTGATCCTACATTACAGTCCTCATCGTCAGGAGACTCAGGACACTAATGGCATGTTTGGTTCCCAAGATGGCATTAGTACGGGGACATGTAAAAGGAAAGGAGAGGACAATACAGATGTAGGATGGATTATTTTATGGAAAAAAATCTAAATAGCACACTTTTGTAAAAATATTTACCGAAATAGCACCCTTCCCAACTTATTTCCCGAACTAGCACACTTTCAGCGATAAACGCCATATTATTTGGCGTTTAACTGATGCAGGGACTAAATGCACCACATAACTTGACGTTTTATGGTATTGCGGAGCTAAAACGCCACATAATTTGGCGTTTTACAGTTTTGCGAAGAAAAAATGCCAGACATTGTGGCGTGTGTGCCAAAAACGCCACTTCGGCTAGTGTCTCTTATCAATTCGCGGGCCAACTTGCCTTGCTTTACGAAAAACGCCATATTGCCATGTTTACTCAACTGGTACGTGGATCCCTTGTAATCGACAACCACCCTTGAAACGTCTTCGACGGAGGTGTAGAGGAGACAGGCTAGTGATTCCCACATGTTCCTGTTCAAGGAATCACCGACCAAGGCCAACGTCTTCCCTCTCAGCAACTCCATCATCCTCGTCCTGTTGAACCTGGGCAGCGAACATCCGGCCGGCTTCCACCTCCAGTTCTGGTAATCGATGTCCGGTCGCCCGTTCTTCTGGCAGTTTACCTGGAGAGGGTATGAAAGTGGGTCGTACACCCAGCTGCCCTCGTATACGTCACACTTTTGACTCAGCGGCGGCAGATGAAGTTGGTACTTTGGAGGTACTAGGATTGGTGGAGGTGGTACAGTAATGCTGCCAGCCTTCCCAAATACTTCTACAGTACTGGTCGGAGCTTCTGGTGGTGGCAGTGGTTCCTCATCAGGCGTGGAGTTGTCTCTATTGGTGGTGGATTTGAAGGTAGACTCGACTGCCGCCTGCGGGCTGCAGGGTCGTGAAAGGTGCTGGCGGCCGTAGAATACCCGTCCTCGTCCATGGCACGGATAACGACCCCATTCTGTGGGAGGAGGATGAAGACGAGGAGGAAGAACAGCAGGAAGCTGGCGATGGTGCAGTAGAGCCACTTTATACTTATGAGCTTGCCGCCATTGGTGATGGAAGATGGGGGCGGGCATCTCCATCGCCATAGCACACTACATTGTGGATGTGGCCCTCACAAACGATATCAAGTTGGTTTTAAGTAAACATGGTCCAAGTTGGTTTTAAGTAAACGTGGCCCTCGCGTGCGGTCAAATCAAAGCAAAAAACGCCACTTAATATGACGCTTTTCGTAAAACAAGGCAAGTTGGCCCATGAATTGATAAGAGACGCCAGCCGAAGTGGCGTTTTTGGCAGACACGCCACAATATCTGGCGCTTCAGCTTCGTAAAACTGTAAAACGCCAAATTATGTGACGTTTTAGCTCCGCAATACCATAAAACGCCAAGTTATGTGACGTTTTTAGTCCCTGCACCAGTTAAACGCCAAATAATGTGGCGCTTATGGCTGAAAGTGTGCTAGTTTGAGAAATAAGTTGCGAATGTGCTATTTCGGTAAATATTTTTGTAAAAGTGTGTTATTTGAGTTTTTTTTCCTTATTTTATCCCCCATCCTACGTTTGCATGGACACTTTGTGACCCTATGACTATCAGTCACAGTCCTCGTCGTCGTTGGCAAGTTGATGTTTGCAAATAACCATGGGAGGCTTGACAGTGATCATGATGTGTGCAGCATCCTTGCCAGTCAACGCCTCCAGAGCCTTGCTCCATCAAGTATTTCATCTCCCATCTTACTTTTGGAAGCACACTTAATGATCCTACGACTATTAGTCACAATCATTGTTGTCGTTGGCAAGTTGATCTTTGCAAATAACCTTGGGAGGCTTGACTATGATCGTGATATGTCTAACATCCTTGCCAGTCAACGCCTCCCCTATCATAGCCTTGCTCCATCAAGTATTCTCTCTGGGTCGAACATAGACATAAAATAGAGGCTGTCTAAATAGCAAGATTAATATGCATGTATCCCCTGTAACTCCCCATTGCTCAGCCACACCATAGAATCCACCCCCTGAAGACGATCACATCCTTCTCCTTGTTAATTTAGCTCCGTGACTCTGTCTCCTTCGTTGTCTAGTGACTTGAGCTCCAGTGAAAAATTGTATGCAAGGCAGTTTATAGGGGAGGCGCTCGACGAAGTTGCAGCTCTTACCCAACGCATCACTGCAACGGATAAAAGGCTTTGGTGGTGTAGATGGGTTGGCATAGTCCTGAATATGATCCAAAGGTGCCCGGGGGCAGTAGGAGTTTGAGAGACATAACAATAGTGGTAGGGGGCAAAATCCAGGAAAGTGAAATTGTGGAGTGATGTAGTCAATGGACTAGTACCAAAGTAGCAGGAGTTTTTGCTATTGACTTAAATCCATGTCTTAATTAGTTGCGACCAAATGTGGGATTTGGGATAACAGGGGACTCCAGCCCTATCCTACTGCAAATCCAACAAACTAAACCTGCCTAAGGGCACGTTTGGTTTACAAGAAGGAATTTTGATGGGATGCATCATAGCATAGGAAGATATGGTACATATATGGGGTAGAAATATTTGTTTGCCATCGTATGTTCGGGTAACAATGGGAAACGTTTCTTAACCTTAACTTCATTGTTGGTTCACTCCGTGCAGCTCATTGTTAAAAAGTTTCACGATGTGCTTTATCATCGACTGCCTTTATTGACAACTAATGAAGAAAAGCCGAGACGTTACATGGTGAACTGAAACCAAAAGCAAACATTGAGCAGGCATTCACAAAATTTATGCCTAGTTCATTGTTCGCAAGCAGTTGTATTAATTTTCTTTTAAAATTATACTTGGTGCTGTTGGAAAGAGCCAAAAAACAATTTGTTGATTAAGTTGTTGTGATGTTGTCTGATATTGCAACATAGCAATATTTTTTAATATAATTCAGATAATGCGTGTTTGATTAATGACTTTTTTAGCAATTACTGCAGCTTTGCAGCAGCGGTCAGCAAGAACAAGCTGGAGTCAATGAATAAAGGAACTTGACGCATATAGATGGATCCAGTCAGTGCTGGAAAAATTAGAGGCAGCTTTAGAAGAGAGAAGGCTTATGTTGCACAGCTATGAATAACACCGAGACGAGTCTCGACCATTGTTGACGAGGAGATGACCTGTTAATCATGGTGGGCGTACCGACTACGGGAGGATTAGAGGCTGGAGTAGGTGGAAGGAAGACGAAAACTGGGCAGTGGGGGCGTCGCCGTAGACAGGGGCTGAAGGATGGAAGCCAGATGTTGGGAGCACCATAGAGGGCAGGGTGTGAAGAATGGAAGCCAAACGATGGGAGAGGCGTCAGGGGCAAGGGGCGGAGGATGGAAGTTAGGTGTTGGGAGTGAAGACGTAGGGCGGGTGTGTAAACTACGCAAGTACTAGGAGTGCCAAATTTAAAGTCCCAAACACAGCAATTTTGCTTACCGTAAGTCTTATTTCTATCAGTAATAGTTGGATTCAAGTCTTATCCTACCTGGAATCCTGCGAACCAAACGCGGCCTAAGGGTCATGGGTGGATAAATCCTGCAACGCCATTAGGGGTTCCTCCTCATCGTTGTTGTCTTTAAGCAAGGCTGGTTAGACTGTATGAGGCATGTATTCAGAGCTGTTAGGCTGCTTAGTTCTGATTTGCATCTTTGTTTGGATCAGGCCAATCCCTCTAGGTCATTGACTTGGTTCCACGCGGTTGTGCATTGTGTGGCGCAGAGTTTGAGCTACTCGTTAATATTGACCACTTATTGTTTATGGTTGCTTCCCGCAAGGAGTGTGGGTCGGCCCAATTCAACATGACCTAAACTCTGGATTGGTTCGTGACCTAGTATCCTAATTTCAACCCACCGACAAAATAAGGGATTCCAACTATAGCCCTATCGAGAGAGAGAAAAGGTATCAACTCATTTTTTTGTACATGCTGCTATAGATTACATTTTGATAGGTGAAAAAGACGGGACTTCCCCAAGTTATTCTTAACAAGGGTGAATCTATGTGACTAGACATGAAATGGATTGTTGCGAAGAAGGATGAAAGCACCCAATTTAATTGTTGTTTCTAATGTTCCAAAATCGAAATTGTATAGGAAAATTGGTTAAGAAAATACAGTTATGGTCTCGCAATTTCGGAGCAAAAATGACGGAATTCACTCAAGCATTTTTATTACGACAATCTACAGGCCAAAATAGACTTGTTTAAGCAATATATTGGATATGTGGTGGGTTCTCCTACAATGCGAGTGAAGGAAACTAAGCAAACTTGAATTGTAAAATGACGATAGTAAATTATGGAATTTGATAAGCACAGTATATAGACATAAAGATATTAAATTATCCAGTTGTATTTTATATACTGAATATGTCGGTGGGGCTTGGGAAGGTGTACATGTTAGTTATCGTATGTTTTACCTAGCAATTTCAACGAACAATTAGAAAAAAAAAACTATAATTGTGACACGCACAATACATAGACACGTATAAGGTCATTTTAGCAATAGCGTCATAAAGGAGAAACAATAGACATGAAAGGGGGTTGTGGGAAGGGAGGAACGAGTGAGTCTGCAACTAAAGTGATTAGGCTATAAATCCTTCTAATAGTCTTCATTATTACAAGATGCAACTTGAAATATAACTAACACGTTAAATGCAAAACTATGATAGTTTGTTGTATATTTACTAAAAATATTTGTACATCTCGGATAATAACTTCAATATGATATTATTTGGTAACATCAATTCAAAAAACACCTCGTGTGTCAAATTTTTTGTTGTCAAATTTGTCGTTGCTTATGTGATTCGACCCACTGGTCATGTCACGTGTGTAAGTGGCCCAATGTGCCACTAGTGGGCACATATGAAGTTGTGTAGGGGGTATAGTGGGACATAACATTGCTTTCTCAATGTAGGCTCTTTTTTCAAATATAATATGTTTTAGTTTATTTTATCCTACTTATTCACCTATACACCTACATGTCCATATTATATTTATTTGTTAATTGCTATACCTAAGCTATATAATAAGAATAAATCTTAAATACATACATATGATACACGCAAACATCTTCAAACATATAAACTCTATTTTATGTGCATGCATTTCTATATATATGTACATGCATATAGTATATATTTCAACATTTGTAAACACGCATTTCCATAAATTTGTTTTTGTAGTTTTTTATTGACATTATGATATGTATATATGCATATAATACGCACATTTCAAATATGATACATATATGTACTCATTAAAATATATCAATCCCTCATACATCTATATGTATATGGATACTTTTACACAATAAAAAATACAATTGTGTATGGTTAATATGTTTTATGCTATATATAAATAAATAATTAAAAGTCCAAAGCGTGTATGCTACATATACATAAACGTATGAAAAAAATACCATACTATATATCAATGATACATTCTACAATAAAAAAATATACTTTCGTATGTTTAACATGTTTTATGTTGTATATAAAGAATTAATCAAAAAGTCCAAAATTCTATATACTCCCTCCTCAACATACCGCATATGCTATATTTAGTACCCTCATGTGTTGTATAGGCGCGTCTGCCTAGGCAGTGCCTAGGCGTCTAGGCTTAAGTCAACCCGCCTCAAACTGGGCGCCAAACCCCCTAATTGACCTAAGTTGTTGCCTAAGGCCTTTTGAAGCCCAAATTAAGCCAATCGAAGGCAAATTTAGCATAAATTAGATCTGAATTTGATCAAATTGAGTTATTTTATGGTTAAATTGGGTCTGATATATTCCCAACGGAGTCAATTTAGGGTAAATTAGGTCTGATTTGGGGGAAAACATGCCTGATTTGGGGGAATTAGGTCTAATTTGAGGGAATTGGGTCTGATTTGGTCATGTAAGGCTTCGTTTCGATCAACATAGGAAATTTAGGGTTAGTTAGGTTTGATTTGGTCATGTTATGCAAATTAGGTTTGATTTTAGGCCAAATTATGTCAAATTTGAGCATATTAGGTCTGATTTGGGGAAAACAAGTCTGATTTTGGGGAAATTGCCTCATATAGTGAGATTAGGTATAATTTGGCCAAATTAGATATTGTTTAGGTCAATATAGGAAAATTTTGGGGAAATTAGGTCTGATTGGATCATAATATACAAAATTATGTGTTATTTATGCTAAATCATGTCAAAATTGGGCACATTAGGTCTAATTTAGGGGAAACAAGTATGATTTGGGGGAAATTGTTCAAAATTGGATGACTCGGTCTTATTTGGCCAAATTTCGTATCATTTAGGTGGATATATGAAAAATTTATGGAAATTGGGAATGGTTCGGTCATGGTATACAAAACTAGGTCTGGTTTAGGCAAAAATTAGGGTAAAATAGGTCAAATTTGGATCAAATGGGATCAAAATAGGGCCACTCAGTTCTAGTTTAGGTCTTGTTAGTTTTGATTTAGCCTACGTTCTACATAATATTACTATACATGTTTTGGCTACAAACATTATACATGTTTAGCTTTTTTATTTCTATATGAATTTTGTTTAGGTAAAACTTCCATAATTCAAGCCATATTTAATGATTTTGTTGCTTTCTTCATACAATGCTAGTACATTGATTGCATATTTATCATGTATAGCTATATGTGTAAGGATTGTATTATTCAGAAATTTTTACATACATCTGTTATTATACAAAAATATATAAACACATATGGCAACGCCTGGGCGCCTAGGCTGTCTGGGTGTCCCCCTAGAATGCCTGGCCACCTATAGAACCATGCCTCTCTGCTAGTATACCACATGCTGCTTTTCTGAACCATGGTCACTAAAGTAGAGATCTAAGTTATAAATTCTCAAAATTGTGTGGATCAAATTGTATATCGCCTACTTTAGGTTAATTATAGCAACTAGTGATGCAAGGGGTAGACGTGGGAATTCCTGGTAGAAGCATGTAGGATTTGGGATACAAGTTAGAAAATCTTTTGAAAAAAGTAGCTCTCGATCAGCTAAAATAGACTTAACAATTATGTGATGCAATTTTTGACTACAAATGTGTGACTCCATTATGATTGTTGAAATTTTGAAATACTGGACGAAATTCTAAAATACAGGAAAATACATGCCAAGTACGCGGTTAGATTATTTCTATATTCAGTCCTCACTGAAATCAAAATTCATGCAAAATATTCATCGTATTGGTCAAATTTTAATATATGGTTGCAACTCCAGTGTATCACAAAGAACAAAACAAATTTGGCAACATCATTAGGAAGATGGAACAACTATAAAATATTAAGAATAGACTGAAATGTGGCTAGCTGATTCATAAGTTTAAAGAATCAAAAGCATATCATCAAGATTATTTTTTATACATGCTACATTATTGCGCGTGAAATATATGCCTAGAGATAAGATACTTTGCATCTACCGATTATAAAATCAAACTCATAAAAGAAATACATAGAATAAATATATGTACTTTCGAGGTCTACGGACTAAAGAATAGGACCTAGTTATTCATACATGAATAAAACGACTAGAATCTAAGTGTAGGAGATATCATTGTCGAGGTGACAGCCAGAATTTACTATTCATTGAATGTTGACAAAAACTATAGCATTCTTTAGCTTCTTGCTAAAAGAATAACATGAAAAAACTGAAATAAAAAGGCTTAAATTCTCTTCTCTAATAATATCCCAATACAAAATCCAAAAGAAAGCAGGACTAGAAAGTTTATATACAGTTATATATACTTGTCAATATGGTAAACACAAATTATTTTTTTGTGAAAAATATGATCAGCCAAACGGTCAACGCTGGCTGTTGGAACCACCAACCTCTCAGGAGGAGCCACTTTGGTGAGCCCCTCTTGGAAATGTAAACCACCTGCCCCCCTTGGCTACCCGCATAGTGGAGGGGCGTTTAACTCATAGAGTAGGGCAGACTAAGTGACGAGATAAATTCATTTCTGAGGCACACATCTTGGGTTATGAACCTGGGTCCCTTCATTGGGGAGCACATGCCTTCACCACTCGAGCTATTACCTCATTGAAAAACTTGGTTATTTTGGTTGAGACAATCCTTGCACATAATTTTTGGGCAATAACTTCATAGGATAAACCAAAATCCATAATCACCATATTAGAGGAATAGATCGTGGTAGTAAATGTTGACATAATCCGGCAAAAATTCAACAAAGTTGTCAGTGTTGACCGGTGTTAACATGTAAATCAAGACAGTTCACATTAAAAATAATAGCAAAGTTATCAACACATTTCGGTGATGCCCATAGGTCGACGAAGTTGGTCCGGCCCACATAAGATGATCAATAAAGTTGTTGAAGGTGTCCTAACTTCGACAAAAGTCATCAAATTCTGTTGTTGCTGATATGAAGTTTAAGAGTATGGAAATAAGGGAGCTAGACGCAAGTATTTTTGTGTGGTTTTTTATTTTAAGATAAAATTAGTAGATGTAACCCTCTCACCTAGATCTACCATTAGTTGACACACTTCTAAGTAGATAAACGACATATTCTCCTATCCAACCCCTCTCAATATTTATTTTATAAACTACCCATACATTTTAGAACACTAAAAATAGTAGATCTACCACTCTGCTACAACAATCATTTATCTACAAATTTTATGTAGATCTACACCATTTCTCCTCTGCTACCCTCCCCCATGATTCATTTTTTAAAATGCCTCTTTTGTTGGGGATTCAACACCTACTATAACTGTTGAGTGTGTAGAATCACACCCCTAAACCGTTATATCAACATTAATTAACACAAAGTTAACATTATGCTATTTTTTATTATGAATTTTTGAATTATATATTCAATAATAGCTAAAATCATTTGAAAATTAGGACAACACTTACTATTCAACTCAATATGCAACAGAAATTTAATTTGAACTGTTGAAAAGTTTAAAATGTTCAATTTTGACACCATTTTCCTGTTACCACCCCCATTCATTTCTTTTTGACTATCTCAGTTTTTTGCGATTTAACATCTACTATTATTGTTCAGGAAAGTGGTAAGCAGTGTACAGGTGAAGAGGGTACTGCTTAGATTATATGTGGTACGCGGGAGCATATACGGGAGTATATGCGGTTTTGGATATTTTTTTCTTTCAATAAACTAATTATATATAAAAATGATATATTGAGCTCATAAATAAAAATATAAATATATAGATTAAGCACTTATATGCATTTACAAATAAACATTTAATATGCATGTATGATATGCTTATATATGTATATATGTCTATATATGGAATGTGTTTGTAATATATGTACAAATATTAAAGTGTATATATATCAATGTCTGAATATCTATAGAGCGTATGTAAAAATGTGAACAGATCAAAATGTATATATACATGTAAAAATGTGTTTGTATGTATAGGAATATTATATATACATGTATACATATGAATATATCAAAAGGTATTCATATAAATGTACAAATGTGTGAAAATTGTTATGTATTACAATCTATACATATAAATCGATGACTATATATTTGAATGTTAATCTATAGTATTTTTTGTGTATATGTATGCATGTATGCATGAAATGCATGTACATAAGTTGTAGGCTTCTCAAAAAGAGGAGTTTAATCGGCCGCTTAATCGGCCAAGCGGGAGTATGTGCGGCACAAGACTGTTAGTGGATTGCTTAGCAATGTGCGCTGTGGTAGGGTGACCGAATAGGCATAAGCGGGAATATATACAGCCATGTGGACCGATTTCCCGAACAGTGCCTACTACCTACTATCATTGTTGATCGTGTACAATTGTACTCCTAAACCATTATTAAGTATAAACTTACACAAAGTTAACAATGTGTTTCCGTTCATTGTGAATTTTTCTATTAAAATTTAATAATAGTGAAATTGTTTGAAAATAAGAAAACCACTTACTATTCAACTTAATATGTAAGAGAAATTTAATTTGACCTTTTCGCATAGTTTAAAATGCTCAATTTTGATGTCATTTTCAATGGTCAAGAAATAGAAATTTCGATTCAAATTTTGACAAACATTCATGTCAACATATGATTTTGACACAGTTTGAATAGCAAATGAAGGAATTAAGCCACAAAATTCAACCATGATAATCTACATGCAAGAACTATTGTTATAAACACTAAATCAATTCAGAGGTCAGATGTGTGTATAAAAATGCAACTTTTAAACTAAATTTAGAGTTGATATTGCAAGTTATGTAAAATATTTATTAATGTAATAATAGGTTGATATTGACTATGGTACACATTTATTTAACATTTTAAACACTTTCCAATGTCTTGAACAATTAAAAAACTATTTTTGGTACAAGATAATAAAAAATTCTACTTTACATTTCAAGCTTGGTGTGTCTATATGGCGTTCATCAACAAGCATGTTTGTGTGGCTTTCAAAATATCAATGGTTGCATACATTTTTCTAATTTCAGGCAACAAGAATGTAGTGCAACTGTGTGAGAACAAAGATGTCTACTTCATTCCATCATTTTGATCAAGAGGCTGATATAATGGGCCGTGATGGGAGTGGGGATAGGAGTGTGGTGCTGGCAGATCATACATTTAAAGCAAAATCGATCTAGCATGGGAGCATTGCAAAATGGTTCATGGTAGTAGGCAAAAGATTAAATACAACCACAACAACAAGGTGATTGCTAGTGGAGGTATATATAGATTCACAAAGCATCTGATAGAAGGGACTAGAATGTCATAGTTTGTGAGAAACATTTTGATGAAATGAAAAAGCACTTCAAAGATTTAACAAATCAAAAGAATAAAAAAAGTTAAAGAAGTAATTAGAGATGAATGATTCAAAGAAGTATTTTTGGGCCTAGCATCATCCATGTAGATAATAGTAATGAAGATGATGGTGGCAGTGGTGGTGATGGTGATCATATATACCTACCTTATTTATATTGATACACCAAGCATGGTGGAAAATCATGACAGACTGCCATTGAGAGGAAGAAGAGGGATAGCATTAGGCAATTTATGGGAACACATAAGGGATTTGGTACTTTTACTTAATGGTCAGAGGTGGATCTATTGTACCTCATAGAGCAAGAAGTCAGCTTTCGAGCCCTAAAATGAAGAATCCAAGATCTCATAGCACGAAGTTCATATCTCATGAGACTTCCTATCCTAAGAAGGATGCAAAGCAGAATATCTTGTGGAATCTAGGAAAATACCAAAGCGATTGTAGGTCAAGCTATTGGTAAGTTTTTTGTTGCACATAGTATTGCTCCTAATGTGGAATATGGACTATATATGCAACACATGATTAATGTATGTCCATGCATGGAAGGGGCACAAAGGCCCCAACTCCACATGAATTGATGAACAATTACTGAGAAGAAGAAACATAGATGACTAATTAGATGAGCAAAGAAAAAAGACATGGCATTTCTTCAGTGTTACTCTCACGTGTGAAGCTCAAAAAGTGGAACAAGGTGAGGTGACTAATTATTGACTTTCCAGCATACAATGAGGCAGTCACCTATTTTCTATAGTTTGTTAATCAATCTTCCATATCAAGGACCACATATACCTTGAGAAATTAATAGAGCACAATTGCTAAGATAGCAAATGTGTTGTTATTTGAATTGTCACAGTCGATGGCTGAATTTTTAAGAAAGCTCAAAACCTTTTTGAATATTTTAATCACTATACTGGAATACCTATGTAGCCCATTGTGTTAAGCTAGAGCTAATTCATAAAGGCTTTCGGAAAACTGGTTTCTTTATTGGAGTGATGACTAGAGTGAGGGTCACCAGCTTCTATATAGCCGCCCTTTCTTTCTAGTTATGATTAGGAGCAGAGAGAATAGTGATGGAGATTTGGTACGTTCTGGGACCATGTGTTTTGCTAGTAATTTCATTGCAATGTAAAGTTTAAAGGATAAAAAACAATGGCTTTGTAAGATATTTGTTTTGGATAAGTGAGCTCGTCATGCTGGTAGTAAAACTAAGTAGTCAGAAACAACCATGCAAAGATTCTAAATGATGCCAATTCTTGAAGAAAAAAATTATCAAGATCCTTGAAGATTATGACCCCAGTTGTTCATAATATGTGGATGGTAATGGAGATAAAAAATTCACCTTGCCTTATGTCTACGAAGCTATGTGCAGAATGAGAACCCGTGTATAGGGGGTGGGACCAAGATATTGTAAACAACACCACGACATAATTAATAAGAGATGGGTGAAAATGCTTAGCCATCCCACGAGTAAGGTTGGTGAAGATTTATAATTAACTTACAATTTACAATGTCAATTTTGTTGTGTTCTCTTTTTACAATTTAACTTACATTATTCTTTTACATACCATGCATATTACCTCAATCCTAGGTTCCAATATAGTCATGACCTAGGACTGAGAGGAGATCTAGGATTGAGAGGAGATCTAGAAATAGTGGTACATGAAGTGATTGATAGGTTCTGCCATGATAATGACACGCCATTAGTGCAAGTAATTACTTAATACTTTACTTACTAGACTAATAGCAAAAATAACTTGATCAAGTAAGAAGTCTAGATATTCATGTGATCTTCCCTTGGACATATGAAGAAATTCAAGGAAGCACAAGAAGTCTTTAGGATGTGGAGTGCCATTAATGCAAAAAACTAGATATCACCTAGTAGGAAATCAAGTTTCATCATATTACCCATGAAGAACAAATACCATTATTAATTTGATGTATGACTTTATATGATTTCATATGAAACTAAATAGTGTGTCAAGTATGGAATCAACTATTAAAGGTTAAAGAGTGTAGCTATCAAAGTTTGAACCCGGACGGCTCCTACAAGGGGGGTGCGAGTAGACCTATCAAAATGGTTCATTGACCCGCGGGTGCCCACGGGTCGATTCGTTTAATATGCGTTTGGGTAAAGAATTTGACCACCCGTTTGAATATGGGTCTGACCCAACCCAACTCGTTTATTTGTCGGGTCTCACGAGTTGACCCAGTGTTCTCATATGCCCCACATGAGGTTACTTATACGGCCGCATATGTGTATGCAGCCCTCAACCGCTCCGTATACAACTATTTAGTACTATTTTTGGACATAGACTGAATATGTGGCATGTGGTCCGCATATGCGGCTGTTAGGCCTCGCATTTCATTTGGTGACTTAACTAAAAAAGTATAAACAAAACCTCAAATAAAATCAACCAAATTAAAGGACAACTTCTTTTATATAGTTGGTTTTAGACCAGATATTGAAATTTTGCTACCTCTGAAATAATTCAATTTTGAATGAGTGGTGCACAATATATTATTGCATTTTACAATTATCAATTTCATTATGCTCTTTCCTTCGCGCTTTTTTCTCTTCTATTTTGTTCTAAGATTAGAACATGTTGCACTTGCAACAGTTCTTATTTTTTCTTATATAAAAGGGGATTCTATTGGAGATATTAATTGGATATGATATTTTCTTTTACAAAGTATAAATTTGTGTGTTGTCTAAAGAGCAATTTCTATTCCCTATGACTTTTTCTTCTCTATTTATTACTGACTTGACTTCTTCATATCATTTTGATGTTCTTTTTTGATTTCTACTTTGAACTACCATATGTAGTGTTACTGTGGTTATTCCTATTGTGTTCATTCAATAAATGTTCAGCTATGAACTGCATGTGTTAGTGTGTTGTGTTACTTGTATATTCTAGTACACCGTATAAATTTAGGGTTTTGTTGATTGATTTTCTCCTTAATGATAGGAAAATATGTGTTTCTTATTTCATGATGTAATGATATGTTAGTACATCTTGGATATTAGGCTACGCAACTAGATAGTATCAAATTTATAGTTATGATTATATTTTAAAAAAAATATATGTATAAAATATAAATTTTTTAAAAATATATGCCCCGCTTATGCTCCCGTATTTCGCTTATACTCTATGTGGTACCTCAACGGAACACATACCGCATAATGCATTTCAGAACATTGGGTTGACCTGCGGATACTCACGGGTGACCCATCTAAATAGACTTATTTACTTATTTAAATAATTGATCTGTAGTTCAGATTAATTATATATGGGTATTAGGGTTGATTGTGGTTCCTATAAATATAAGACTAAAGTTGCAATAATGTTTGTCGCCGCCAGAAGTTCACTGATTTTGTGGACGTTGTCTGCACTTGGCACGCCTTCCGACTTTGGGTGACTTTCTATTCACCATTCATTGTTCTATTAGTATTTCTGTCGATCGTCTGTAGTTCTAGCAGTGTTCCCTCCGTCCATTGTATCTGGTTGTTGGAATCGTACATCTGGGATTCGAGAGCCACAAGAGGCCGAGTCCGGCACTCGTCAAATGGCAACCAATTAAATCAATTCTGATAGCATACAGTTCCGTAACTTCCGTTGTTTGTATAGTTTTTTTCGACGTGACGTTATCTCTTCAGAATCTCATGCTAATCTAATAGGTTTTGAATTCGAAATGTCAACTAGTCTTTTTATATGTTTTTTCCTCCGCATGTGTAGGCCGATGCACTGTGCCTCATACAAGATTCATCATAAACATGATCAACATTCTACGAGGTAGATCAGTTGGGTTCTATATTGCTAAGTAAAAGTAGTCAAACTATTAATTTGTTTTGATTTAAAGTTGTGTGTGTTTCTCAATGTTATTACAGATATCTTTTGAATGGCATCCACATCAACGCCTACTAGTAACACTGTAAATTCTGGATGTGATGTTGGTTCCACACATATGGATACAAAATATACCATTGGATCAAGAAATATATGCTCCTACAAGGAAAAAAAGACTGACATCTGAAGTTTGGACTCTATTTGTTGCATATGAGGATAAGAATGGGAAAAAGACGAGCTAAATGTAAAGATTGTGGAAAAGATTATGTCGTGGGATCTAGTACTCATGGGACATCAAATTTGAAAAGGCATCTTGATGACTATGGAAATTGTTCTATTGTTGCTCCAGAAACTGTGAAACAAATGCACCTTGACCATGAAATGAAGTTAAGGAAAAATAAGATAGATCAAAAAACTCTCCATGAAAAATTAGCAATTGTCATCATGAAACACAATTGGACATTACATGTTTGTTGAATATGAAGGGGTTTGTGAAATGCTTAAATACTTAAATGATGATGTCAAACACATTACTAGGAATACAACTAGATCAATTGTACCCAAACAATCTTTAGCTCGGGTTCCTGGTAGAATTTATCTAACTTCTGATATGTTTACTACAAAAGATGGATATCTATGTTTAACAACTCATTATGTTGATGAGGCGTGGAAATTGTAAAGTAAAATCCTCAACTTCTCTCATTTTCCTCCACCACACACTGGAATAAGACTTTCAGAAGCTATATTTGTAATTATAAGAGATTGGAAGATTGACAAGAAAATTTTCTCCATTACATTAGACAATGCAACCAATGATGATAACATACAGGATTTGTGAAGGAAGTAACTCTCTTTGCATGATACGTTGTATTCACGTGGGAAGTTTTTTCACATTCATTGCTCTTCTCATATTTTAAATTTGATTGTAAAAGTTGGTTTAAAGTGCAAGCTAGACCCATTGGTTAAGATTCGAGAGTCTATTAAATATATTAAAGGATCCGAGTCAAGGCTATTTAACTTTTCAAAATGTAGGGAATAAACACCACAATGGGACTTCGTATGGATTGTGATACTCGATGAAATTCTACATTTTATATGAATGAGAGTGCAATTAAGTGTCGCCTTGCTTTTTTCCAATTCTGCCTCATGGATCATGGTTTTCTTACATGCCCAACATCCAAAGAGTGGGACAAGATTGAGAGGTTTTGCAAATTCCTAAAACCATTTGAGACTATCACCACACTATTCTCAGGATCAGAGTTTTCCACTGCTAATCTATATTTCTCAAATGTGTGGAGAATACAAATGAGTTTTATTGAAAACATGAATGGTGACGATTCTGGTATGAAAAGCATATCTAAAGAAATGCAACCAAAGTTTGACAAGTATTGAAAGTCATATTCTCTCATTTTGTCATTTGCCATTTTCTTAATCCTAGATACAAGCTTGATTTTGTGGAGTTCGGTAACTCAAAACTAGATCCAGAAAAGGCCAAGGGGATGGCGTTGAATAAAGAATTGAATAAATTTTTTGATGAATATGTATCTAGCCATTCCTCACATGAATCTACCCATTCTACAAGCCAAGGTGGTAATAATGGAAATGACATGGTTGATCCTGAAGACTTCATGGCGTATGTGATTATTTGTAAAATTTTATCTTGTTTACAAATTGATGACCCATATTTTATCCATGTTTTCATTAACTCTTTCTAGGTGTAGGACTTAAATATATTTGAATGGGATGCATGTTCCATTGATAAATCTGAGTTGGAGTTAGATGAAAAAAGACATAAGTTGATGCTTCTGATGAAATCATGTCTATCTCATGGGAAACATCAACATGTGCACAGTAGAAAGTGTAGGACTGATAGCAGTTAGTTGAAGATGGTCCCTCATGTCAGCTCTAAGGCGGTAGCAGTGACATGTGTTGTTGCAATCGGGCAATATCAGAGAGGTGGTTTCCCCTTCATCTGCAACAAACACAGGCATTGGCGCTCTCATCGGTAGAGGTATAGAGAGGGAGATTCACCATCTACATTTGCCTAGCCATTGAAGAAGCTAAGGAGGTTGGTCATTAGGGACAAGGGATCAAGGTAGTTGGTCGTTGACTCAATTGCAAAGGGGTAGTTTGGTCAACAACTAAGGGTCAGGGGTTAGGAGGCTAGGAGAGATAGTAGGCAATGGGTGTAGGCACGGGGTTGGTTGTGGGAAGTAAAAACAATCGGGGACGGGAAGGCGACCACAGGGGAGGTAGTAGGGGATGATAAAAGTGACAGCAAGATAAGACATAGGTGGGGGTTGAGTAGCAGTTGGGCAGGGAGGATTTATGGTTGGGTAGTTGTATGTGGGGTGTTGGCAGGCAACAAATTTTTGAGGTAGGCGGGATTACAAGAACAAGGAAAGGAGCATGTTATTACATGAGCTTACATTTTTGCGACAGTGGTTTTATAGGAGAAGGGTTTACGACAACAATGAGTCAAGTTAGCGACGACTCGAAAAAATAGGGGCAAAGAAGGCTACAAGGGGAGAGGGGGAAAGCGGAGAAGAATGACGACTAGTTTAGCATAGTAGGAGGGACATGGCGGCAGCACATGCGGCGGCTCCTTGCAGCAAGACAACGACGATGAAGGTGAGGGGATGTGTGGAGTGCAGCCAAGCTAATGCTAGAATTAAGTTATTGTCATAAATTGAATGTCCTAAATGCTAGAATTATCTATTAGGCTTAGTGATGTTTGAAAGTTCTTTTATGTTCAATATACTTGATCCAGTAATGATGTATGTACTCAGCTTGAGTGGGTGGTATCCACTCGTTGGGGCTCTATATGAGTCACATGAGGTTGTTTCAAATGTTTTTAGGTATAATGGCATATAGCAGAGAGGTCGTGACAAAGAAGATGTAAAATAGAATAATCTAGATTAGGATGCCTGTGTGCTTTTCCATGATGGGTAGTATACAGAGTCGTTTCTTTCAAGAACATGTAATTAATGTAATCTAAACTACATAACAACAATAAGATCTTGATTCTGGTTTAATGGTTTTGAATATGATTTGGGATGACTACATATTTTGTCGTTGATGTAGCCTTGGTTTTTGAGGTTTTATGAAGAAAGGGAAAAATTTAACTATGCTTTTTGTGTACTGTATTAATTGTGTTTGTCGAGAATAAGATGTTTTGTTTCATAATTTGGGTTTAGGTTTAGGGTTTCTCTCTAATGGATGGAATTTATGCAGATCAAAAGAATCTTGAGGTCATGGTAACAAAATTTAGCAATGTTGAAAATTTCATCGAAATTGGCAAAATTTCACTAATTATTTCGATGCCACCAACTACCGGACAAAGAAATGGCCTTACATTTCTTTACATAGGAAATTTTGCTAGAAAAATAAAATAAAATTCGAAAATTATTTTGAATTTCGATGAAATTAGGCAAATTTCGATGAAAAAAGGCCCATGTCGTCTGCATTTCGATGAAATTTTGAGAAACACATCTATTATTTTGAGAAATGGGATACGACATTTGCAGATTTTACTATGTGATTCCTTGGGCTTGTTAGGGGTAATCTAAGTTATGTTTCTTCTCTTCCTAGCCTAATTCTATCCCTCTCCTATTTCTCTTACTTCTATAAAGGTCTATAAAGGAAATGTTTAAAAATGTGTGTGGGAGTGATATCTATGACTATGATGACCCGCTAACTTTCATTTCTGAGGTCACGTGATTTATGTTATAGTGCGCAAAATTAGCATGACTATCAAGACATTGTGTATGCATGCTATTATCAATCACACCTCTAAAACTACATGGTTGCCTCCTATAGGCTCTCGCTAGCACACGACCAAGAACAAAGCTTGATTTAATCCATTAGTATGCATTTTATCACGTGTAAGCATATGGAGATTAACAATGAGACACATCTATGCTCATTTAAAACAAAATAAATAGGAGACAATATGTTGATAGGTATAATCAACGAGGATGACAACCATCATGGCTCAACTAGATGCATAAACCATAGTTGTCTCATGCTTCCTCAATACTCACTCACATACTACTGCAACATTGTTTATGTACTACATCATGTCATCATACTAAGAGGTTCTGCCATCCTATATCATGCTATGTTTCCATAAATTTGCGCCTTTAAGTCTATATATTGTGCTTGCAAACTATGATGTCTTAATTCATTCATTTCGACATTCAATTGACCTCAAAATCTCCTTCGAAATGCCCACTGAAATTGTTCAGGTTCCTTCACTCACATGAGGAGCCCCACCCCCTCACATATCCAATATGAAACATTATTGCATATTTGAGTAGATCTACACTAGTAGATTGCTCAGGTAAAATTTCGCTACATAATTTGATCATTTGGTCGTCGAAACGCCAGGAATGCATCTGTTGAAATTTGTCAAAATTTCTGTTTCTATGGCTACCGAAACGGCGTCGAAATCGGACTTTTTCTTTCTTGAAACTTAGGTTAGATGAGTCTCCGGGGGACAATAGGATCTAGGGCAAAATGATAATATAGATGTTGGACATAACCTAAATGATATGCATATTGACTGAACTCAGTGTTCGACATTCTGACAAGAATTCGAGTATTTAGATTAGTTAGCATTTGAACTGCTGACTATACTTCTTATGGATGTCCCGAACAAGCATCTAGATGAAGACATTTTTGTGAGTATAACAAGATGCATTATGATAATAAAAGGGTGAAATGAAAAAAAGAGAAATGGTTATATAATTATATATGGAACCTAAGACAATTGGAAATTTCATAT
This sequence comes from Alisma plantago-aquatica, assembly GCA_963693085.1. Taxonomy (NCBI): domain Eukaryota; kingdom Viridiplantae; phylum Streptophyta; class Magnoliopsida; order Alismatales; family Alismataceae; genus Alisma; species Alisma plantago-aquatica. The sequence continues at coordinate 161,518,449 of OY856414.1, read as the reverse complement.
GAGAAATATGAATGAATCTAATAGAATATGCGGATAATTTCAACAAATTTGAATCTAAGTATGAATCTAAAATTGTAAGATAAAAGATAAGAACTGAGAATGATGCCAACTCAAATAATTTTCTTTATATAGAGAACTGATGGATGTGGATAATAATACTAAATGAATGATAATCCAGATCCATGAGATACATAATCAAATTTAAGAGAATATGAAAAGCAATGTGGATCACATCTTGACAATGATGTATCAACAAGATTTGTGATAAGTGTTTGTAATTCTCAAAGAGAGACATGATGATGATATGGAACAGAATATACATCTAATGCCAGCAAAATTAGGATTTCAATATTATAGATCTACAGAAGTAGGAAAATGATGTAATACGAGAGAAAGATAACATGGAAATTATTCAAAGAGAATGCTAAGAGAGATTCATAATTATATGTTATGATCTTATTCCATGTTTTTTCTTGAATTTCAGGACAAAACTTGAAAGGAGAGAAGAATTTTGTAACTACCCGTTTTCATTTCAATCTTTTGGATGATTACATGCTTAGCTAGAGTTAAGGTTGTTTATGCTCAATCAATGATGATAGTCCAACTATCATGTTTTAAACCTAATGAGAAGATATGTCCATGATTTTATTCTAATTATTAGGGTTTAAGAAGTGTAAACCCTAATTGGTCAAAATTAGGGTTTTGATAGCATATGAATACATAATTTGACAAATGCATGGGTGTAGTAAATATTTTTAGTATTTTATCTATAAAACAAATTTAGTTGAAATTTGGATGTAGTTTGGATAACTCAAATATAAATTTTATTGTTAAATATCAGAATTTTTGAATGTTTTATGACATGTTTGTTGATCGAGTTTCCCCAGGACAAACTCAGTCAACCATGCTTTCAGGCTGAAACATAGTAGTGTGGTACTGATTACTATCTATTTATTTGTACATCCAAATGAGTTAAACTTTAAATTGTTGTTTGGTAAGCCAATCAGACATTAGGTTGAATTTTTGTTATGTTTGGATGATGTTGGAGTGATTCCCAATGTGGTATTGGCCGAGTTTCTTATCTATAACAAACTCGGCTGACCAACTAGTTTGAATAAATAAAAAAGAAGATTGGAAATTGATTTTGGATTTGTAGTTGTTCTAAGGACCTCAATTGATCTATACGATCAACCAACAGGCTAGTAACTCCCATAATTTGTCAACGTTGTTAGAGATATGAAATCTGAGAGAGATTTGGATTTTAAAGGAGAAAATCACTGGATGTGTTGATTTAGGGTTTTGAGTTCCTATAGCTTGCCAATTCATGTTAGTTCGTCAACCCTAGATATGATTTCACGGTGAATCTTCTCTCCTATGTCTAGATTCCATCCTCCCTCTGATTTTAACTAAAAATATACCAATCGCCATCTTTATTTCGCTCATATTCTCCATTTCTAGGATTTCTGAGTTGAGAAGAGCAAGAAGTGGATTCAATCTTCACGAGTTGGTTGGATTTCTAAAAATTCACATTATATGGGACGTTTTTAAGGTGCTAATCACCTGAGGTGAGTGTTCATATCCCTCTTCATGTTTGTAATTGTAATAGAAAGTATAATTCTATGTTGTTAAATTAACCAAAACGTTTGTTTGTACATGCAATTGGGTAACCGATTAGGGAGATTTTTAGGGAATCAAATGCTACTGATTTGGATTCGTTCTCATTGATTTGTATTTATTTAGTTCCTAATCCTTTGAATCAAGTTACATGGAAAGTCTTATGGATAGAGAATTATATCATTTTACACCATTTTTTCTTAAAAATCAGCCAAATAGACGACATAATTGGGATTTTTTTTCCACATATGTAATCATATTTGAACTCAATAATAAGCATGAGTTGCTCAACTGAAATTTTGAATCCTTACTTGAATTGAATATGTTATGTACATGAGGATCATAATATATGGGTTTGGTATGGAGAAAATGCATATTTAGGGTTAATGTTGAGGGATGAACTCGATGAGCCAATGAATCATTGTATGCTTGTAAATGGTTAGTATATTGCGTAGAATGGAATATAGGATTTCCATGTATCTTAAAGAGACTCAATGAACCTTTGTACACCTTAATGAGATTACTAAATAATATGATTCTTATGATGTGTTGAACTAAGATTACTACTCAAAACCCTAGAAATCTAGTATTAAGACGAGTATGAGGGATAAATCCAAACTTGTATATAATCATGTGAATCTGATAAGATGTTCAATGTAGACGTTATTATTTCAATTGAAGATGATAAGTCTTATGAAGATTATATAAACCAAAAGACATGATTCTAGTATGATCTATCAGATATGAGCAAACCCAAATGAATGCAAGACTTTTATACAAGTTACATAATGATGAATCGAGAGATGAATAAAGATAAAGGAGTAACAAAGTAACCCTAATTCATTCTATTTACTACATTGGTAGTCATGTAAGAAATGGAGGAATTCTTTCTAATTACCAAAATGCATTGGAAAGTCAAACGACATGGTACATGTAGCTAAATGCAGAAGAAATGGGTAAGGGTGAGAGTGAATAATGAATGAAAAATTAATGAAATGAGTCTGAGGAAAACTTTCAGCTATTTACTTTATATATATTTGGGTAGATGAAATGCACTAAATTCAGACTATTGATGGATTTTCATTGACAAAGAAACATTATGTATTAAGTAAATTTAGAATGATAGATTCCATGAATAATAGTGAACATGATATGAAAGAAATTATGACTAATAATTATCAAATGAAGGAAAAAGAAAGAAAAATAATAGTTGGATCTAATAACTTAACCCTATTCTAATATGGTGAGCTATGTGATAATAATGAATAACGTTCTAAAATGAGGAATTAAGGAATGTATATAAGTATAGTTTAATTCAACTATAAGATGAAGTTTAAGGATGTGAATTGATTCATAAGAATGTGTTCTTGAATTTTAATTGTCTACTAGGATGGATGTATTCTGAGAACAGTCCATGTTGATGAGTTTCAAGTGAGATAACATGTGTCGATTAACAACCATAACTAAAGAACAAGAAATTAGTAAAAGAGGAGTAATGAGTGTGCTATGCATGTTTATGCATTTATAATTATTCATGTGTACTAAAATTAGATGGAATAAGTATATGTTGTATGACAAACCTGCTCTAAGCATATTGAAAGATGCAAGATATCTATATTCTTATATTTTTGCTATTTCTAATGTCATTGTTGATATTTAATGAAACCTGTGAATCTGTGATATGGAATGTCTACTGAGAAATATATCAAAATTGAATTACCATGTAATGATTGTAATTGAGAAACTCTGATTAGGGGAAATGTTGGATAATGAGATGATGTATCGGTTTAATAATCCATTAGTTTGATGATGAATGATATGAGATAGTGTGGATATGGAAAGAAACATATATGTTGCAAATTACATATTTGTTGTGCTTCTTGTTTTAATCGTTGTCTTTCTTGTTAACCCTAATCAACTTTATGTTTTTACAATTGTGCAACAATACACACACTTGATAAATGATGATTTCCATTCGTTTTAAATGAAAATGGATTAATAATAAGTGAAATGATGATAGATCTAGTTAGGTTCCTTGAACATCATGAATTTCCTCTGGGGTCCATACTGGGAAAATGAAATGGATCTCCTTGTAGCAATCAGAGTATTATGAGAAGTATTTCGAGAGTGTAGATCAAGACTTAAAGGTTTGACCACCTAGTTTTAGGAGTGAGTTATGGTCTGTGATTTCAACCCTAAATCCTTTGTTGTGAAAGTCTATGTCCATGAAAAATAGATTGATAATGAAAAATTGTGAAACGATAATGTGCGATATTCAATAATGGTATGTGATGTTCTAATGAACTGTTATTTTTGTTCCTATCTCGTGTACATGAGCCTCTTTAGGTAACATTGTGGTGGATCAGGGTCTGTTGTTGACATCTTAGGGTGGGCAACTAATCCCTAAGATAGTAACGGTGAATCGTTGACACGAGAATCAAGTGTGACGACTTCTACTTGGTGAGGTACAATCCAAGTAGTTTCAGGACAAATGAATAAAACATGACAACCCATGTTCACTTTAAAATGGATGTTAGTTATATTCCTTTTGTAGCTAGTTCACAAACATTTTGTACTCGAATATGTTTCTTATCGATAGAAATGATTTATTCTTCTGATTAAACATAACCAGTTGTCTTATTCCTATCTTCCTAGTATAGAATCTCATTTGAAGCTTGTCATCAAGCCTCTAATGGATTTGATATTTACTCTTGATATGGACTTTGTTGTCATTTGAATAATCGTATTGGTGCACATGCTCATGTGAACTCTAGCTTCAGGACTGCAAGATACACTCCTGGTCTGGCTGGTGGAGTGTCATAATCATAGTGTTGTTATTGTTGCTAGATTTTGATTGTTTAAATTTTGACTTGCTACTCCTGTAGTAATATTGCCACTCTGAAGTAAATAGCATATGTTCATCTAATTATAGATACTCTCAAGATGTATCAAAATTTTTGATGAAGTTGTTATATTAACTGAATGCTAAATGCTAGAATAATTTATTAGGCTTAGTGATATCTGCAAGTTCTTTAATGTTCAATATACTTAATTTGATGATGATGCATGTACTCAACTTGAGTGGGAGATATCCACTCACTGGGAATCTATATGAGTCTCATGAGGTAGTTTCCAACAAATGTTTATCAAGCAGAGAGGTCATGAAAAAGATGTAAACATAATAATCTACATTAGAATGTCCCTCTTCTCTCTCTACTGGATGGTATTATACATAGTTGTTTCTTTCATGAAGATGTAAATGATGCAAACTAAACATAGAAATAAACGTTCGATTTCGATATCGCGTCTGATGGCCCAGAAACATATTTTTTCAAAGTTTCTCATGAAATTTCGATATTTACGGCCCTAACAATTTTGACGACCAAATAAGCGAATTAAATAATGAAAATTTACCAGGACGATCTAAATGCCAAGATCTAATCAAATATGCAATAATATTTCATATTGGATAAGTGGGGTGGGGGTCTCCCACATTTTTAAGTGAAGGAAGCTGAACAATTTCAACGGAATCTCAATGGCAATATTGATGGCAAAATGAAGGAGTTAACTTATGAAATTTTGCAAACACAATGTTGAGACATAAACACATTAGACTATATAATAAATTTATATGTTTAGAGGTAAGGGTGGAATACATGTCTTGATGAGTGAGTGCACAAATGAACAGATCTGTCAAGTCTGCTAGACAGTTAGTCTGTTAAAAGCTACAAGTTACGACTTAGAATTTAAAATTTACAATTACAAGTTTCAAACTTACCAACTACAACTTTTATAAGTCTATTTTAGCATTTAACTAAGGTTACATGGGACATTTATGCATAGATTCAAAAAGTATTTTGTTATTTTCAGAGTATTTCTCCATATCTCTATAAAAGAGTGTAGAAATTAATGAAGGTAATGTATATGGTCTCGGGATAGGGGAAACATACCTTAGAATTAAGAAAGATAGCCTTTAGAAGCAATAGATTCAAAAAAATTTGCCAAAATACCCAAGATGTAGTATTATCAACTTTTGGAACAAATATCTCGAAATTTAATTTCTGTTTCTGTACCTTTTCATGAAATTACGGCCCAAACGGGGCTTTTTGCTGTGAAATTTCACCATTTTTGTTGAAATTTCACACCTAGGGTCGAAATTTTCATGAAATTACGTCCCATTCCCTGTATTTGTGTGTTTCGCATGTCTGGTCGTAGGTTTCGATGTACGATTGCAAAAAAACGAAATTTTGAGCAAAATTTCCCAATTTCGATCAAAATTTTGTTATATGAAACTAAACTGCATATGAGTAATAAGATCTTGATTTTGGTTTAATGGATTTGAATATGATTTATGATGATTAAATATGTTTTCATTGATGTGACATTGATTTGTGAGGTTTCATGAAGAAAAGGAAAAATTTACTTGTGTTTTTCGTATATAGTGTTAATCATGTTATTACAAGAATAAGCATGGTTGTATAGGCAGCCAGGCATCCGGACGTTCCATATGGATACCCAGGCAGCCTAGGTGCCCAGGCGGAGGCCCAGACATTTTTATATATATCTTGTTTTATTATATATATGTAGTATATATATAATCTTATATATATTAGTAGATATATCTAAATTGCTTATATAGTAGAAATAGTACATTCAAAAATCAAAATTTGTAGCACTTTTTAGAAGATATTTGCCATTTTCCTTTATTGGGTTTTTGTAAAGCCAATTTGAGTTAATCACAAAATTGATTACTCATAATCAGAAATAAAAAATGTCAACTATATTTGTATTTCTATTCGTGAGGCTATACATTTATAAAACAAAACTGTAGATTAATAAAGTCAAATAGTAGACAAGTTAAAACAGTACATTAATACTAATTAGTAGATAAAATATTAAAAAATGGTACATAATAAATACAAATCAGTAGATAAGTAAATACTAATCAATAGATAAATAAATACAAATCAACAGATAAGTATATACAAATCAGTAGATAGAAAATTCAATACATTAGATAAGTAAATACAAATCAGTCATAAATAAATACAAAACATTAGATAAGTAAACTCAAAGCATTAGATCTGATCAGTAGAGAAAAAAATTCAAATCGTTAGATAAGTAAACTCAAAACATTAGATAAATTAATATACAACTCAGTTGATAAACTAATATAAATCAGTAGATGATTAAATAATTTTAAAAAGTAAATGAAAAAATACAAAGCCCTAAATTTAAATAATGCGATGAATCAAAAATCATTAGATGAACAAATCAGTAGATAAGTAAATACAAATCAGTAGATAAGTAAATATAAATCAGTAGATAAGTAAATACAAATAAGTACACACATAAATAAAAATCAGTAGATATATAAATTCAAATAAGTAGATAAGTAAATTCAAATCAGCAGATAAGTAAATACAAATCAGTAGATAAGTAAATACAAATCAGTATATAAGTAAATACAAATCAGTAGATAAGTAAATACTAATCAGTTGATGGAAATCAATAAAATAAAAAACTTTGTTACATGTATTACTTCTGGGCGCCCAGGTTGAGGCGGGTCTTGGGCCGCCTGGGCACGCTTGAGCGCCCGCCTATACAACACAGAGAATAAGGTGATTCATTTCATAATCTGGATTTAGATTTTTAGGGTTTCTCTCTAATGGCTGGCATTTATGCTGATCAAAACAGATGTCCCGTAACTTCCGTGAGGAAAACCATCGTCATGGTGTCATTCAAGGAGTGGAGGAATAATGGTGCCATGATTAGCCCCACCAAAAGGATATAGCCAGACCCATTACCGCATAAAAGCATATGTAGAGATTCAGCCATGCAGTGGGATGATATCTTTGTGTCGCATGGCTCTAAGGATCTTAGTGGCCTGGACACATATAGCATAAGGATGTGCATTACCTACACATTCCTTATCCTTCGCATTACCACTTCACTCATCGTCCAGTATACCAAACACATATAAAAGGGCACTAAGTTACAATTACTAGGAGCTACTAGTATAGACAACCATCTACCAAGAAAAAAATCAAAAACCTAAAAAGACAATTATACCCATCACAAAAAGAACTCACAGAGAGCAAATAAACCACAAAGCTTTAAATGCATATCCTATTAACGCAACATAGGTGTGCCTTAACAAATCATTTGTTGCAGCTTAGGCAATTCTAGGTGTCAAATCCCTCTTGTCTAATGGTATATGAATGTAATACATAATTTGTAGATAGCAAGTGCTAGAAAAAATGTGAGAGAGGATGTGGTAAAGGCACAATTGATGTTAAAGTATTAGTGGGGAGCCCCCATCATTATAGGTAAGCAATTATGAAGATCATGTGTAGTATTAAATGTTACTAAGACATACATGTAATTGCATATAGTAGTGAACACTCAAATACCATGCTTGTTGGATGCACCATTAACCATGAAAAGAGAGAGGGTAGAGATAATGTGCAGCAAGACTGTTCGGAAGTGATGAAGATAAATGACACCTAAGAGGGTGCGGAGGATACCCAAAGAATTCAGACCCAAGAATCGCTCTCGATGGCATAAGCACGTATGAATCACAAGATGATTATTAGCTCTATTCCATGAAAAAAATTATATGTGAACGGTGTTGCAAGCTATACAGAGTGAATATACCCAAATAATAAGTTTCAAAACTTGCATTTCATTAGTCAATGAAAATAGTGTTTCAAAAAATCAGATTATGCGACCGCATTCAAGGTTCAGACCACCTACCAAGCTGCATATTGAAAATCCCCACCAAAATCAGACCAGGCCGCATAATTGGTCGCATAGCCACATAAAAGGTCAATTAATCCCCAACTTTTAGATAGACATATTTTCATTTCTTCTTTTTACATTTACGTTCATCTATGTTTGTTTAGATTTTGATCATAGTGCATGTTTGTATTTATTTAAGTTGTGATGATTGCATATTTGCATGATTGCATCCATTATTCTTGTAATTGTACTATTTAGACACACAATTTTACATGTTAACTACGTAAATGCAAGGCTAATATATACGTATAATAATTAATAAATAAATAATTTGAAACGGCATACACTCCCACATATGCTCCTGCACACTGCATATACTCTAATTTGTGACCTCTCCAAATGCATAACGCATACTTCTTTTTAAAACACTTAATGGAAGGTGATGTTTGAGATTTGTGTCATGTGATTACAGTAGGATGGTTGAAATGGAGTGCAACTGCAGTAGTATGTGATCAGAAGTCACATTCATAGAAAAAATATACATCCAACCAAGCTATATGGGAGTGAATGTTGGAAGTGAAGAAACAAGGTAGCAACATGATGACTGTGGTTGAAATACATTTTTGGATGCATGTGTGAAAACATAAGGAAAGTAAGGGTTTCCAGTATCGAGGACAAGCTATGTGAAGGTTGTTGGAGATGGTATGGAAGTGTGCAACACAAACCAATGAATGCATCAAGTCAAAGGAATGATGCCAAGTCAAGAAAAATAAAATAGGAAAATAGGTAGGCTAAATTAACTTGGAAGACCTGATAAGAAGACTTTTTAAAACTTTATATCTTAAAAAACTAATTCAAAAAAATAAGGATCCATATAGTCAGCCAGACATGGTTGGGATTAATGATAATGAGAATTGGAAAAGGATACCCTCTATAGAAGATGATGATGGTAATGGAGAGCATTAAAAGAGAAATCATTCTATCTTGCTCTTTCAAAAAACATGTTTGCCATACACTAATTAATTGGGAGATACCTTAAAATAAAGTTTAATAACACGAATCTATCTATCCATCTATATCTATACGTGTTTGTGTGACATCTAAAAGTTGTTAAACCAATTAAAGGTGATGAAACAAGAAAACCTCCAAATTCCACTATTTCATGAAAAAATGATTTGTGAACGGTGTTGCCAAGTTATACAAGTGAATATACCCAAATAATAAGTTTCAATACATGCATTTCATTAATCAATGGAAGCAGTGTTTCAAAAAATCAGACTGCGCGACTGCATACAAGGTTCGGACCACCTACTGACCTACATACTGAAAATCCCCACCAAAATTGGACCAGGCCGCATAATCAGTCGCATAGCCACATAAAAGGTCGATTAATCACCAAATTTTAGATAGACATATTTTCATTTCTTTTTACATTTACGTTCATCTGCATTTGTTTAGATTTTGATCATAGTGCATGTTTGTATTTATTTAAATTGTGATGATTTCATATTTGCATGATTGCATCCATTATTTTTGTAATTGTACTTTTAGATACAATTTTACATATTAACTGCATAAATTCATGAGTAATGTATATAGGTATAATAATTAATAAATGAATAATCTGAAACGACATCCACTCCCGCATATGCTCCTGCACACTGCATATACTCTATTCAGTGACCTCTCTGAACGCATAACGCATACCGCTTTTTAAAACACTTAATGGAAGGTGATGTTTGAGATTTGTGTCATGTGATTACAGTAGGATGGTTGAAATGGAGTGCAACTGCAGTAGTATGTGATCAGAAGTCACATTCATAGAAAAAATATACATTCAGCCATGCTATATGAGAGTGAATGTTGGAAAGTGAAGAAACAAGGTAACAACATGATGATTGTGTTTGAAATACATTTTTGGATGCATGTGCGAAAACATAAGGAAAGTAAGGGTTGCCAGTGTCGAGGACAAGCTATGTGAAGATTGCTTGAGATGGTATGGAAGTGTGCAATGCAAACCAATGAATGCACCAAGTAAAAGCAATGCTACTAAGTCAAGCAAAATAAAAAAGAAAAAAGGTAGGATAAATTAACTTGGAAGAGCTGATAAGGAGAATTTTTTAAACTTTATATCTTAAAAGCTAATTCAAAAAAATAAGGACATATAGTCAACCAGACATGGTTGGGATTAATGATAACGAGAATTGAAAAAGGATTTCCTGAATAGAAGAAGATGATGATCATGATGAGCATTAAAAGAGGAATCCTTCTATCTTGCACTTTCAAAAAACATGTTTGGCATACACTAATTGGAAGATACTTTAAAATAAAGTTTAATAACAAGTAGCTATCTATCCATCAATATCTATACGTGTTTGTGTGACATCTAAAAGTTGTTAACCCAATTAAAGGTGATGAAACAAGAAAACCTCCAAATTCCACTATTCCATGAAAAAATGATATGTGAACGGTGTTGCCAAGTTAAATGGAGTGAATATACCAAAATAATAACTTTCAATACTTGCATTTCATTAATCAATGGAAGCAGTGTTTAAAAAAATCAGACTGTGCGACCGCATACAAGGTTCGGACCACCTACTGAGCTGCATACTGGAAATCCCCACCAAAATCGGACCAGGCCGCATAATCGGTCGCATAGCCACATAAAAGGTCGATTAATCCCCAACTTTTAGATAGACATATTTTCATTTCTTCTTTTTACATTTACGTTCATCTACGTTTGTTTAGATTTTGATCATAGTGCATGTTTGTATTTATTTAAGTTGTGATGATTGCATGATTGCATCCATTATTCTTGTAATTGTACTATTTAGATACACAATTTTACATATTAACTACGTAAATTCATGACTAATATATATAGGTGTAATAATTAATAAATAAATAATCGGAAACGACATACACTCCTACATATGCTCCTACACACTGCATATACTCTATTCAATGACCTCTCTGAACGCATAACGCATACTGCTTTTTAAAACACTTAATAGAAGGTGATGTTTGAGATTTGTGTCATGTGATTACAGTAGGATGGTTGAAATGGAGTGCAACTGCAGTAGTATGTGATCAGAAGTCACATTCATAGAAAAAATATACATCCAGCCATGCTATATGGGAGTGAATGTTGGAAGTGAAGAAACAAGGTAAGAACATGATGACTGTGGTTGAAATACATTTTTGGATGCATGCGCGAAAACATAAGTAAGGGTTGCCAATTTCGAGGACAAGTTATGTGAAGGTTGCTTGAGATGGTATGGAAGTGTGCAACGCAAACCAATGAATGCACCAAGTCAAAACAATGCTACCAAGTCAAGCAAAATAAAAAAGAAAAATAGGTAAGCTAAATTAACTTGGACGAGCTCATAAGGAGACTTTTTTAAACTTTTTATCTTAAAAAGCTAATTCAAAAAAAAAATAAGGATCCATATAGTCAGTCAGACATGGTTGGGATTAATGATAATGAGAATTGAAAAAGGATTCCATCTGTAGAAGATGATGATGATAATGATGAGCATTAAAAGAGAAATCCTTCTATCTTGCTCTTTCAAAAAACATGTTTGGCATACACTAATTGGGAGATACTTTAAAATAAAGTCCAATAACAAGAAGCTATCTATCCATCTATATCTATATGTGTTTGTGTGACATCTAAAAGTTGTTAACCCAATTAAAGGTGATGAAACAAGAAAACCTTCAAATTCCAATCAATTACTATTACAAGCTTCAAAAGTCACTACTAGAAGTGAATACGAGATAGAGTGTCATGATTCTCCTGCAAAAATCCTTATGAGAGAATGGACATGGAAGATACACCTTACATAGGTGTGCAAGGCATGTACTATACGAGATCCAGTTATAAAGTTTGATGGTTATCAAGGTCAAGCTCACTTCATCATAACCTACGGCTCGAACAACGTAAGAAATACCTAAAATATATATAATAGGTGACTCATAAATACCACGTGATCTAGTATAGTGAGACATTTAACAAAAAGAAGGGTGTATTTCATTGCAAACATTCTAGAATGTATAATTTAACCACAAGCAAATCGTAGTATTGTGAATGTTTAATGTTTGTTGTAGCAAATATTGGACACCGGCACACCTACAGCTGCTTGTTGGGCATTATGACCAATAAAGCTTTGGCTGTTTTGAGTCACAATGCCTATTTTTGTTGATTTTTTTCCCATTTTTAGAGGCGCATCACCAAATCATATATAGGCATCCATAACAGGGTGCCCCAACACTAAGATTTGAGACCTTTAGAGTATGTGTCATGGAGCACGATGACATGGTAAAATCTGGAACCCAGTGACTAGAGTAGTATGCAATCCTAGTCAACAGCATTAAATGTAAAGAGAATAAAGTGGCAAAGCTGTCATGTGTTATGTCGGAACCTGAAACCATTGTCAGTCTATGATATATGCATACATGTATTGGAGATAAACCCAGGGTTTCGGCACCAAGATGTCTTGTTTAAAAATGCTAGACTGTTCATTTAGATACGTGTAAATTGTTATAACCAAAAAAAAAAAGGAACAGGATAATTGATACAGTTCAGATATTGAAGCATACCAACATAAGAAAATTACTTTTGTCATAAGGGTTGCGTACTTGCAGTTAGAGAAGTATACGGATATGTTAATTGTTAGAATATCAAGAATAAATGTCTAGAACTGACAAAAAAAACTCAAACATTACTAGGCATAGTAACTAAAGAAATAAAACTCACTAAGTATTAGTGATGTCAACTATTACGGGAGCCAGGTTGCGCACGGCCTTTTCTTTGGTTTCAGTCGGACTGGCTTTTTGATACTTGAAATCCAAAAATGTTGGGTTTATTAGTTTTTCAGGAATTTGTTCACCGGAATCCTTTCTCCATTTGATCAGCAGATCCCTGAACAACTCATCCCATTGACCCTCCATCCATGAAGTAATGTTTTCAACGGTGTCTTTGCTAGCCTGATTATGCTCTAGATCATTCAGTCTTGTCATTATTGCATCCTTCAGTTTTACAACTCTGCCAATCATATAGTCCAGATATGGAGCAGCTATAGTTGGAGGCAGCCGACAAGGCAGTTTCTCATATTCATTTTTCCGTCTGCATTTCAGGAAATCATCCTCGTTCGATTCACAATATATGGGGTTGATGTTGTTTCGACTAGGATAAATATTTATAAATATTTTACAAACACGGCAAGTTGGAGATTTAACTGTTGTCTGATGGTAGAGGCACGTCCAGCAGTACAGATGGCCACAGACAGTTACAACTGGTTCAAAAGCAATATCCTTACACAGTTCACACGAGAAGTATGACAATTGGATAGGAAAGTCACTAATTGTGGGTGATAAGACAATCTCCGAATTTGCCCTCTCTTCCTTACTCCAGCAGATTGTAGTTTCTTCCTCTTCACTGAGTTCGCCAATCTCTATGGAAACATTCTCCCCTAGTTCACTTTCATGCTACCTTTTAGCCACCGCCAACCATCTTGGAGGTCTTTGATTAACCCATCTAATTGCTCTTCTGTGTAAGAAATTTTTTCTTGGGGGGGGGGGGGGAGCATTCAAACAGATAACCCATTACAAACTGAAATTCACCTCTTTCACGTTTAAAGCGCGTGATCATTGCAGACGCCTATTCCTGTACCATGCCCGACGAAGGCCTGTGTCAGGATCTCGGTTCCCTTGACCTTTTTTAACTGACCTGGCTTAAGAATGATGGGCGAATCGCTCGGTACGTGGATGGCCGCTGTATACAGGAACGATAGTCAAACTAGCATCCGAGTTATCCAAGTGGCAACCGCAAAAGGGGCAAAACTTCTCACGCCCTCGCCTAGAAAGACAGCTCCAGCAAAATAGGTGGCCGCAGATGGCGTTGAGTACTGGATCCTTGGCGAGATTGTAACATATTTTGCACGAGAAGTGGCAGATCTTCTTGCTCGCTGAGGGACGCCGAATATCAGAACCGTCAACAATACCAACAGAGGCTGCTGCGGTCTCCATAAGCGATGGCGCAAGATCCTTGCTTTGCCGTCTCGATCGTTCAATCCACATTCGGAATCAACTTAGCCTCCAACCCTAATATCGGGGCGACGGAGTGGGTCGAAGTATGACGAACTAGCGGGACCCAGGGGCGGTTGCGGATCCTGTGGGCATATCGTTTCTTAATGTATCTACAAAATATATGGCATGGTATGGGGTTAAAAATAGAGAATCTATCTACCTCTGTCTAATACTATCTATATAATATAAAACACACGTTTTGAATTACTATACTATATAAAACAAGCCGTTTTGGATTACTATCATCATCATCATCATTATCATCATCAACTAAGCCTTAATCCCAACTATGTTGGGGTCGGCTACATGGATCCTTTTTTTCATTCAGCTCTATCATGGGTCATATTCTGGTTGAGATGTAGAGATTCAAAATCTCTCTTTATAAGCTCTTCTCATATTAATTTAGGCCTTCCTCTTCTTCTATTAATTGTGTTTGCCTCAATAGTATTGCTTTGTATAGGCGCATTAATCGGTCTGCGTTGCACATGTCCATACCATCTGAGTCGACCCTCGCGCAACTTGTCTTCAATTCTCGTTAACCCTACTTTATTCTTGATATAGTCATTTCTCAAGCGATCTTTTCTTATCTTCCCACACTTCCATCTCAACATATGCATTTCAACCACATTCATCTTGTTGAGTCTTTGTTTCTTCACGGCCCAACATTCACTCTCATAGAGCATGGCTGGCCGTATAACAGTTTTATAAAACTTGCTTTTTAGTCTGAGAGGGATCTTCCGGTCACATAAAACTCCAGTTGCACTCCTCCATTTCAACCATCACACAGTAATCATATGACAAACGTCATTTTGGACATCCCCGTCTATTTGAATGATAGAGCCCAAGTAACGAAATTTATCACATTTTTGTATATCTACTCCGTCCAACTTGACTCCACCATTCACACTGTGAGATTGACTGAAATTGCAATGTGTATACTCAGTTTTGCTCCTACTAATCATCAATCCATTTGATTCCAGTACCTTTCTCCAAAGTTCAACTCTATCATTCAAACCATCTTTTGCTTCGTCAATCAATTCAATATCATCAGCAAATAACATACACCAAGGAATATCATCCTGAACATCCTTTGTCAACTCATCCACAACAAGAACGAACAGATATGGACTCAGTGTGGATCCTTGGTGTACCTCAACTGTGATGGAAAATATTGGTGTCTCTCCTTCAGGAGTCTTCACACTTGAAGTAGAGCTATCATCCATGCCTTTAATCAAGTCAATGTATTGGATTGGCACACTCATTTTCCTCAAAACCATCCACAATACTTCTTTGGGTACTCGATCATAAGCCTTTTCCCAATCGATAAAAACCATATGAAGATCTCTTTTTCTTTCCCTATACTTCTCCATAAGCCTCCTTATTAGAAAAATAGCATCTATTATTAATCTACCAGGCATGAAACCAAATTGGTTGTTTGATATTTGTGTTATAGATCTTAGCCTCTGCTCGATAATCCTCTCCCAAAGCTTCATTGTGAGACTCATCAACTTGATATCTCTGTAGTTTGTGCAGCTCTGAACATCGCCTTTGTTCTTGTAGATTGGGACTATAATACTATTTCTCCACTCATCTGACATCTTCTTTGTCTTCATGATCTTGTTAAATAAATTTGTTAACCACATAACTCCTTCATCCCCATACTCTTCCATATATCAATGGGAATACCGTTTGGTCTGCATGCCTTTCTCATTTTCATCTTTTTCAAGGCATTCTTGACCTCAAAATGTGAAAGTCATCCTGTGTAAATGATATCTCTTGTATCCCTATCACACGAGTCTCTAACATTATTTACAGTGTCTCCATTGAAAAATTTATGGAAGTAATTTTTTCATTGGTTCTTGATATCATCGTCCTTTACCAGCACTCTACCATCTTCATTCTTTATGCATTTTACTTGACTCAAGTCTCTTCCTTTCTTTCTCTTATACAAGCCATTTTGTATATATCCTTTTACCCTTCTCTAGTGTCCAACTTCTTGTAAATATCATGAAAGTATCTAGACCTTGCCTCCTGAACAACTTTTTTTGCTTCTTTCTTTGCTTGCTTGTATCTCTGAAACATTGCATCATATCGAGATTTGGGAAAGCTCCTATAGATATCACTTTTCAAATTAATAGCATTCTATAATGCATCATTCCACCACCAAGTCTCTTTTTGTGGAGTTATACAGGAGCTCATGTTATGCCACATAGTGTTGACATCAGACTCTAAGTTCTAAGTTCCCTCCTTGATGAGTTCATCATGAAAGGTCAATTTCTTTTCTCCTTTAAGATTCCACCACTTGATCCTGTTGTCTTGATTTTCATTATACTTGCCTTTATTGATCTTCATGTTAATATCTGAAACCACCAACCTATGTTGTATTGCGAGTTCTTCACCAGGAATCACTTTACAGGCCTTGCATACTTTATGATCCTCCCTACTTATAAGGAGGTAATCAATTTGGCTACAATTGTGCCCACTCTTAAAAGTAATCTTACGAGATTCTCTTTTCTTGAAATGGGTGGTTGCCAAAATCATATCATATGCAACTACAAAATCTAATATCCTCTCTCCTTCTTTGTTTCTATTGTCATATCCAAAACCCCCATGAACTCTCTCATATTTATCATTTCTACTCCACACATGGCCATTTCAATCAATCCCAATAATAATATTCTCCTTTGTAGGCATTCCTTGCATCAATTCATCTATGTTATCCCAAAAATCCTTCTTAGCCTCCTCTCTATGGCCAACTTGAGGGATAAGTGCTAATAATGTTAAAAATATTTCCCCAAGAACGACCTTGATATCTATGATTCTATCACCCATCCTAGTGATCTCGACAACATCACCCTTCAACATATTATCAACAATAATACCTACACCATTTCTATGTTTATCAATGCATGTATATCAGATTTTGTATCATGTGTCTCCAATATATCTACAACATTCCCCTGTCCACTTAGTTTCCTACAAGAAAGCTATATTAACTTTTCTTCTGATCATGATATCTACTATCTTCAAATATTTTCTTGTCAAAGATCCAATATTCCTAGATCTAACTCTAATCATTTTTACTTGGACTTGCTTATTTGCCTACCTTCATCAAAAATGTTGTCATTGCACATTTTTCACTACATCCGGGTAATGATGTAGCGAGACTAGCTTCTTTACCCACTTCTGTCCAAGATGTGGAAACCCTTGCACATTTTTCACTACATCCGGGCGATGATGCAGCGGGACTAGCTTCTTTACCTACACTCATCCACGATGTAGAAACCCTTGATTCTCCTTCAACACAACCAGGATTCGCTGTGTCGAAATCCCTTGCATATTTACCACTACACCCGGGTGTCGATGCAGTGGGTTGCTAGGTAGGGACGTTCAAACAAATTTTTTATAAGGATGCATGCCATAGAAAGAGTGACAAAGTTTTTATGGATAGTTGTCAACCTACCACCAACCCTCCTCCTTTGCATGGGCTTGGGACCGGTTACATTTGCACAAAATATGAAAACATAGGCAGAGGTTTTGGATTACTATACTATATAATACAAGTCGTTTTGGATTAGTCATGCATTTTTCTCTAACATTTTTCTAAATTACAAACACATCTTTTGTATCTAAGGAAACTCCACAGAAGGGTTGAATGTAATTTTTTTCATTACTTTTTAAAATTACATACTGGTCCCTTTTTGTTTGCACCACACTTTTGTCTTTAAGTTTTCCATTTTGGATTGGTCATGTAATTTTTTCCTACATTTTTAGAAATTACACATGCGTCCTTTGTATCTAAGAAACCCCAACAGAGAGGGTTGGATGTAATTTTCTTCATTACTATTTGAAATTACATACTGGTCCCTTTCCGTTTACATCACACATTTGTCTTTAACTTTTAAAATTATATTTTATATTAGGAGACTGATATATACTAATCTATACTATATAAAACAAATAGTTTTGGATTATTCATGCAATTTTTTCTATACTATATAAAACAAGCCATTTTGATTAGTCATGAAATTTTTTCCAACAATTTTATACATTACAAATGCGTCCTTTGTATGTAAGAAAACCCCATAGAGGGGGTTGGATGTAATTTTCTCCATTACTTTTTAAAATTACATACTGGTCCCTTTCTGTTTACACCACACTTTTATCTTTATTTTTTTAATTATATATTATATTAGGAGATCATATATACTAATATGTGGATGCTATTTCCTCCATCATTTTTTGAAATTATATATTGGTCCCTATATGTGCGTACACCACACTTTTGTCTTTAAAATTTTAAATTATATATTGGTCCCTATGTGAGTACACACTTTTATCTTTAGCCCGTGGAGGGAGTTAGATGCAATTTTTCCATTATTTTTGAAATTACATTCTGGTGCTTGTGTGTGTATACCAATTTTTGTCTTTATTTTTTTTTAAATTATATATTATACTAGGAGACTTATCTATACTATATAATAGAGCCCGCAGAGGGAGTTCGATGCAATTTTCTCCATTATTTTTAAAATTACATATTAGTCCATGTGTATATGAGAAGGCCTATTAAGATATGTATTGTACATATTTATTAAATCTTCTTTTCTAAAGTTCAACCTAGAAATACTCATTGTAGCCTACTAAGGCACACGTGCATAGCACGAGTTTATGCATAATATATAACAAGCCATTCATGATTACTAAAGTAATTTTTCTAACTTTTTTGAAATTACAGACATGTCCCTAGGTGTGCAAAACTTACCTCAATGTTGAACTCATCACATCCTGGGGTTGAATAAGGTCCCAAATGTTCGGTTGTTCGCCCATGAACAAGACGTTCAGGATTATTAAAGCAATTTTTTCTAACATTTTTTAAAATACACACAAGTCCCTATGCGTACATGAAATTCTTTTTGTTTTCCTTTTCTGGGGTTGAAGAAGGTCCCAAGGGTTCGGTTGTTTGCTTATGAATAAGCCATTCAGGATTAATAAACCATTTTTTCTAACATTTTTTGAAATTACAGACAGGTCCTTGTGTGTACACAATATTCCTTTTTTTATATATAATTATATATGGCATAAGGAGAAGCTATTAATTTTCTCCATCATTTTTTGAAATTATATTATGGTCCATGTGTCTCTTTATTCTATAATATAACAAGTCAGATTGGGATTAAGAGAGAAAGATTCCCCCCCCCACATCCATGGCGGAGGTCGAACGCCCAGAGGGTGGTAAATCAAGGCAGCAACTAGGATTCAAACCGAGGTCCCTTTGTTAGGAGACATAGTACTTGACCACTTGAGTCACTCCTCATCGGCAACAAGTCAGATTGCTAAAGTAATTCTTTTCAACATTTTTTGAAATTACACACAGGTCCCTATTGTACACAAAATTCTTCTTTTTTCTTTTTATAATTATATATGGTATAAGGAAAAGCACTCAATTGTCTCTATTATATTTTGAAATTCATAATGGTCTCTGTGTGTACACAATACTTTTCTCTTTAAATTGTTTAAGTTATATATTTATTGGGAGACTCATCTATACTATACAAGAAAGTTCGCGGAGGGTTGCAAGCAATTTTTTTTTTTAAATTACATGATGGTCCATGTTTGTGTACACCACACTTTTCTCTTTAAAATTTTCAAATTATATATATATTAGGAGACTCATCTATACTATATAAGAATGTCCATGGAGGGGGTTGCATTCAATTTTCTCCATTATTTTTAAAAATTACATAATAATCCTTATGTGTGTACACCACACTTTTCTCTTTATTCTTTAAATTATATATTATCATAGAAGACTCATCTACACTATATAAGAAAGTCCGTGAAGGGGTTTCATGCAATTTTCTCCATTAATTTTTGAAATTACATAGTGGTCCTTGTCTATGTACACCACACTTTTCTCTTTAAAATTTATATATTATATTAGGAGACTCATTAAACTATATAAGAAAGTCTGAGGAGGGGGTTGCATTCAATTTTCTTCATTATTTTTTAGATTACATAATGGTCCATGTGTGTACACCACACTTTTCTCTTTAAATTTTTAAAATTATATATTATATTAGGAGACTCATCCATACTGTATAAGAAAGTCCACGGAGGAGTTACATGTAATTTTCTCCATTATTTTTTAAAATTATATGTAAGTCCATTTGTGTCTACACAACACTTTTTTCTTTAAATTTTTTAAATTATATATTATATTAGGATACTCGTCTATATTATATAAAAAATCCCAAAGAGGAGTTGCATGAAATTTTCTTCATTAATTTTTGTTATTAAACAATGGTCCATGTGTTTGGCGCCACACTTTTCCTTTTAAAATTTTAAAATTATATATTATATTAGGAGACTCATTTATACTATATCAGAAGGGTCACATCGCTCTAAAGCTGGATATGTCGAAGGCCTATGACCGGGTGGAATGGAAATTTGTTGATTATGTACAAAGAAAAATGGGATTCGGAGAGAAATGGAGGAAGAAGGTATATGACTGCATGTCAACTGTGTCTCACTCGTTTGCCATCAATGGGGAAAGAACCAGAAAGATTCAACCTTCCCGCGGACTTCGTCAGGGTGACCCTCTCTCTCCATACCTTTTCATTTTATGTGCCGAAGCTTTTTCTACTTCCCTAACTTTGGCAGCGCAGGAAAAAATTATACAGGGAATCCGAGCTAGTCGCCATGGACCTCGGGTTTCTCACCTTTTCTTTGCAGATGATTCTATCCTTTTTGCAAGAGCAACCAAAGAAGAATGTCTGAAGTTAGCTGAAATTATCAGCCAATATGAGCAGGCATCCGGGCAGAAAATCAATCTATCAAAAACTGAGGTCGTTTTTAGCAAAGGGGTGGAGCGGGAAAGGAGAGCAGAATTAACACAACTCTTGCAGGTCAAGGAAGTAGACAAACATGGGAAATACTTGGGGCTGCCTACGGCTGTTGGGAGGTCAAAGAAGCAGGTGTTCTCATACATACAGGAGCGGATATGGAAGAAACTACAAGGGTGGAAGGAGAAATTACTATCCAAAGCGGGCAAGGAAGTCCTCATCAAAGCAGTGGCCCAAGCCATACCATCATTTATCATGAGTATCTTTCAGCTACCGGGATACCTTCTTGATTCTATAAACAGTACTATAGCAAGATTCTGGTGGGGAGCCAAAGATGGAGAGAGGAAGATGTCATGGGTCAGCTGGGACAAGATGTGCAAATCCAAAAATCAAGGAGGGATGGGCTTCCGCAATATTCACACTTTTAACCAGGCGCTCCTTGCAAAGCAAATATGGAGACTATTCCATAGAGAGGATACGTTGGTCTACCGGGTGCTTAAAGCAAGATATTTTCCAAGGGGGACATTACTCAACGCAAGAAGAGGATACGACCCAAGCTTCACATGGAGGAGCATATGGAATGCGAAAGCCATCATTCTGGAAGGGATGCAGTGGAGAGTGGGAGATGGGGTTTGTATCAATATATGGAAAGACCAGTGGATACCGGGTATAAAAGGAAGCATTGAAAGTGTCTATAATTTCTCGAGTACCAATGTTCAATGGGTGAAGCAACTCATGACGGAGGACTCTATCACATGGGACAAGGAAAGCATAGAAATCCTTTTCAATCCGGAAATTGCACAACAGATTTTGGCTATACCGCTGGGAATTAACAGAAGAGAAGACAACATCTTTTGGAAACCAGATAGAAGAGGAGAATTCACGGTTAGATCGGCCTACTGGATGGCATCCCAAGACCCGAGCGTAATAGAAGCCCAAAGAAATCAGCAGGAGGCAGAAAGATGGAGACTTGTTTGGAAGAAGAACCTGGTTCCAAAAGCAGCACACTTCCTATGGAGATGTATGTCCGGGGCGCTAGGTACCTTGGGCAGGTTGTATGACCGCCATTTTCATCATGATGGAAGGTGTATTATTTGTGGGAGGGAGAAAGAAGATATTAGACACATGCTTTTCAGATGCCCGCAGGCGTGGGAGCTATGGAAAGCAAGCCCGTTAGAGGTGCAAGCAAAAATCCGAGAGGTGGGGGAGATGGATGTGGGATGTGGAATCAAGAGGCTCATTACACAGCAGCGTGAAGATGTCAACCAGGCCATGATTGCAGCCATGTGGACCATATGGACTAGGCGGAATTCCATTGTCTTCAAGGAGCAACCGAAGTCACCCATTGTTATCCAGCGACAACTTCTAGCGCTGATCGTCGGCTACCATAACGAACAGCCTCGCACGAATGGCAGGACGGCAGACCAGGCGGCGAGAACCACATCATGGGTGGCGCCGGAGTAAGACAAAATTAAACTCAACTGCGACGCTGCTGTACAGGTACAGAGACATGACGCTACAAGATTAGTGTGGCGTGATTCTGCAGGCCGCGTGCTACATGTTGCTGGATGCAGGCGTCCCTCAAGCCAAAGAGTCGACCTCGCCGAAGCATGGGCTATACGAGAAGGAATCCAACAGTCCAAGGCTCATGACATACAAAATATTGTGGTGGAGTCGGATTCGGATACAATCATCCAGCTCCTAAAGGCGAAAGTCAAAAGGGCGGACTTACTAGGCACCATTCTAGAAGATATCTATAGCTTAAGCACTTCTTTTCAGTCGATTAGTTTTTCTTTTTGTAAAAGACAGGCAAATGGACTAGCACACCTGCTAGCTCGTGAAGCCGTCAATAGAACTAGCTCGTTTTTCTTATCGTCGTCCTTTCCTCTTTTTGTAGCAAACTGGATTGAGCCACCTTTGAGCTCAGAGTAATAGAATGGTGCAGTTGACTTCAAAAAAAAAAAATATCAGAAAGCTCACAGAGGGGTTGCATGAAATTTTATCCATTATTTTTTGAAATTACACAATAGTCTATGTGTGTACACCACACTTTTCTCTTTATATATTTTTCAAAATTATATATTATATTAGGAGACTCATTTATACTATATAAGAAAGCCAAATGAGGAGTTGCATGTAATTTTCTCCATTATTCATCTATAAGTATATATGAAAGCCTGCGGAGGGATTGCATGCAATTTCTTCCATTTTTCATCTATAACTATATAAGAAACCCCCAAAGGGGTTGCATGCATTTTTCTCTTTAAAAATTTAAATTATATATTATATTAGGAGATTCATCTATACCATATAAGAAAGCTCACGAAGGAGTTACATGCAATTATCTCCATTAATTTTTGAAATTACATAATGGTCCATGTGTATACACCACATTTTTCTCTTTAATTTTTTAAAATTATATATTATATTAAGAGACTCATATATACTATATAAGAAAGCCAGCGGAGGGGTTGCATGCAATTTTTTCTATTATTTTTTGAAATTATGTAATTATCCTTGTGTGTGTACACCACACTTTCACTTTAAATTTTTTAAATTATATATTATATTAGGAGACTCATCTATACTATATAAGAAAGCTCACAAAGGGGGTTGTATGCAATTTTCTCCATTGTTTTTGAAATTACATAATGGTCCATGTATGTCTACACGACACTTTTCTCTTTACATTTTAAAATTATATATTATATTAGGAGATCAAAACTATACAAGAAAACTTGTTGAGGGGTCACATGTAATTTTTTCATTATTTTTTTGAAATTACATAATGGTCCCTATGTCCGTAGACCACACTTTTCTCTTCAATTTTTTCACATTATAAATTATATTAGGAGACTCATCTATACTATATAAGAAAGCCCATGGAGGGGGTGGCGTGCATTTTTCTTCATTGTTTTTGAATTTACATAATGGTCCATGTGTGTACACCATACTTTTCTCTTTCAACTCTTTTAAATTATATATTATATAAGGAGACTCATCTACACTTTATAATAAAGCACAAGTAGTGTGTTGCATACAATTTTCTTGATTATTTTTTGAAATTACATAATGATCCACGTGTATGTACACCACACTTTTAATTTTTTAAAATTACATATTATATTAGCAGACTCATTTATACTATATAAGAAAGCCCACTGAGGGGGTTTCATGCAATTTTCTCTATTATATTTTGAAATTACATAATGGTCCATATGTATGTACACTACACTTTTCTATTTAAAATTTAAATTCTATATTATATTAGGAGACTCATCTATACTATATAAGAAAGCCCACGGAGGGGGTTGCATGCAATTTTTTGCATTACTTTTTTGAAATACATAATGGTCCATGTGTATGTACACCACTTTTCTCTTTAAAATTATAAATTATAAATTATATTATGAGACTCCTCTATACTATACAAGAAAGCCCGCAGAGGGGTTTCATGCAATTTAGTCTATTATTTTTTGAAATTACATAATGGTCCATGTGTGTGTACACCACACTTTCTATTTAATTTTTTTTACATTGTATATCATATTAGGAGACTCATCTATACTATATATGAAAGCCCACAGGAGGGGTGGCATGCAATTTTTTCCATTATTTTTTGAAATTACATAATGGTCTCTATGTGTGTACATTACATTTTTCTCTTTAAATTTCTTAAATTATATATTATATTAGGAGACTCATCTATACTATATAATAAAGTCTATGGACGGGGTTACATTCATTTTTTCCCATTATTTTTTGACAATAGATAATGCTCCTTGTGTGTGTACACCACAATTTTCTCTTTAAATATATGCTAAATTATATATTATATTAGGAGACTCCTCTATACTATATAAGAAAGCATGTAGAGGGGGTTGCACGCAATTTTCTCCATTATTTTTTAAATTACATCATGGTCTCTATGTGTGTGCACAACACTTTTCTTTTTAATATTTTAAACTATATATTATATTATGAGCCTCATCTATAATACATAAGAAAGCCCGTGGAGGGGTTGCATGCAATTTCTCAATTATTTTTTGAAATTACATAATGGTCCTTGTTTGCACACCACACATCAATCTTTAAATATTTTAAATGATATATTATATTAGGAGACTCGTCTATACTATATAACAAAGCCCACGTAGGGGGTTGCATGCAATTTTCTCCATTATTTTTTGAAATTACATAATGGTCTGTGTGTGCACACCACATTTTTTATCTTTTTTTAAAATTATATATTATATTAGGAGACTCATCTATACTATATTAGAAAGCCTACGGAGGGATAACATTTTAGAAGATGTCATTGCCTAGGGCTTTTGCTAGGTGACCGACGGCGGCAGCCTTGGCGGCCCAAGTTCAATAGAGGAGGAGGGCGACAGGGACCTCAGCCAAGAAAGCAACACAATTTCTTTAGGCACTACTGGACTTCATCTGAACTTCTCTTCCAACAGACCACAACAACAACATACCCCTCAGTGCCAGAATTCCATGGAGATTGATTCTACAAATGCGGATGTGTTATTCCCTTCTCTGAACAACTCATCTCAGGACACCACAAAGGAAAGCCCACAGCTGTAACCCTGAGCGTCCAACAAAGACTCAGTGGCAAGGGACTCGGGGAACATCGGTTACCAAGGATGAATTATGATTTATGCAGATACATGTGGGGCCAACCTGATGTCCAAAGACATCATGATTTCATCTGAAAATGGCCTCCCTACCTTTGATGTCTGTAGGGAGGCACTTAAGGAGATCCTAAAGTTGTGGATGTGCACGGTGGTCATTAAGCTTTTATGAAGAGAGATAGGGTACTTAACCCTAAGAGACAGAATCAAGCTTTTTTGGAAACCCATAAGAGGTTTGAATTTGATCAATGTCGAGAATGACTATTACATATTACAACTGCAAATGGAGGAAGACTACATCAACACTCTCACAGGCGGCCCATGGCTGATCTTCGACTCATATCACTCAGTTCAGAGATGGTCCCCTTACTTTTCCTTGACCATCGCTTCCCCACCTCGGGTGGTTGCCCAACTTGTCCAACAACGTATAGAACTGTTTCTTCGGCAAGAGCTTGGTGAAGATATCAGCAACTTGATCTTGACAATGACCGAAGAAAACCAATTATTATAAAATCTGTCGTGAAAGAAGACTAGCCGGAAAGGTTGTTGAATGATGAAGGAGGTAGGGGAAAGACTAGGAAAATGATGAAGGTGGACACACAAACCAAGCTCCAAAGAAGAGGTCTCTTAGCAAGAATCACTGTTGAACTTGACATGTCCCTGACGGAAATCTCGGAAGTTACAATTGTGAATACATGCTACAAAGTTGAGTATGAGAATATTCTGTTTATATTCTTACATTGCAAGTGTGCTGGGAATATGGAGAAAGACTACAAGATGAGAATCAAGGCAGAGAATCAGGCCAGGGAGGGGTCCCTAGACACATGATCTATCATCCATGAAGTGCCTCCTAGGATGGAAGGCTTTGTTGAGCACATTCATGCACAACCGATCAAGAGGAAAACTAGAAACGCCATCCAATCCAAGCAACAACTAAACACCAATAACATGTTCCAAAATCTGACGGACCATGACAACGAGGAGGAGGAACTCCAAGAGATTGTCGATGTCGATGGTATTTCTGAGAGAATAGTAGAGGGAATTGATTGGAGAGCAAGGAAGCAACAATCAAAAGAAGGCAAGAAGCAGAGAAATCGAGGCGATCCAGGACATGCCATGAATAATGCAAATATCAAGTCCCGCCCAGACAAGCCCCACGCAACAAGTCGGTGAATCCAGATCACACAACGGCCATCCCACGAGGCGACACAATATTGCACGACAGAGAAGCACCAGACCATCCTTTCATCTCCACTAATTTCATGCTCAGCAACCTAGGTTATGGGGGCCCAAGTTACACCACCTATGGGAGCCATGCTAAGTCATCAGCATGCATCCACCTTAGGAATAAGAAGGTGGTGCATGTAGGTGACCCAAGAAGAGCATCAAGGAGGAAGAGGGGGAAGCAAACTCTCCTTCAAGACGTTGAGGCTGTAGCACAGAAGATGGGGTCATCCACAATGGAAAGTTCTGACCAATGAACGTCATGAGTTGGAATGTCCATGGTATCGGGGATGATGATACCCAAATACAGTCAAAAACCTGGCATTTAAGTACAAGATCTTAGTGATATATCTCTTTAGCCTAGTTGCAGTGGTGATAAGGTGCTCAAAATAATAAAAAAGCTTGGCTTCCTCCAATCCCACGGAGTTGAAATGTAGGATGCGCGGGAGGTACTTGGGTGTGGAAAACCAACATCATACTAGAAGTAATTTTCTCTCCAGTTCCTCCACTACATGATGAATAACCATCTCTACACTTTTATCTATATTGGCACAATAGAAACAATAGGCGCCTACTCTGGCATCAACTCCTTTTGCTGGCTCCTACTATCCATGCTCCACAGATAGCCCTCGGGGACTTAAATGTGGCAATGTTCCCATCCAAAAAGTTTGGGATCCCCTCCTTTGACATGACCAACAGTAAATATTTTGTCTCGCAATGGAAGCCTACTAGCTCTACAAATTGGGTGCCATTGGCCCCCGCACAACCTACAGATGTGACCTCCTCCATGAATGCATGGATCGAGCGTTAGGTAACCATCCTTGGTTAGACTTAACTCTTTCTAACCATGTACATGTCCTTGAGCGCAATCACTCAGACCACTCTCCTCTATTGGTCTCTCTTCCCCTCCCATACACCACATGGAGCATGCACCTTCGTACCTTAGCAGGATGGAGAAGTTTGAGAGGGCTCTAAAACTTCCTCACCACCTCAAAGAACCCAGAAAAATCCTTCCATCAAGAGGCCACTAGCTTCCTCAAGGCAGTTGTATCGGGGGAGTCCTTGATGAAGAAGGAGGCGGGTCAGGACAAGCACATAATTAGCAACAAAATTCGGTGGAATCAAACCCAACTGGCTCTTCGCTTCAACACTGATTTGGCAGCTGTGATCATCAAGCTCCAAACTGGCCTGAACTCAATGGAATCAAACCCAACTGGCTCATCACTTCAACACTAATTTGATGTCTGTGACTGTCAATGCTATGACCCTATCTGAGCTTAATCAGTAAGTTAGGGTTTATGTGGATGATTATATGCTTTACTATATTTATAATGTGGCAACACATCCCACTATCACACAGACAACGAGGTGTTACGCGAAAACATGTGGAAATCACCATAAACCACATATTATAAAAAACACAGGTTAATAAAACTGATTGCAGAAAGCAGATAAACTGAGAAACTATTACATATAGGTCGTCATCCTGCAAGGAAACAGGTTACAGAAACATTTGCAAGTCTTGACACGAGTCCACAGCTTAGAAGATCAGCTGTCTTGTCATCACATGAGTTCATCACCTGTTTATACATACATAATGGCCCACATCCGGCCAGCAGCAGGATATACAAAACATCAACAACTATACATCGCGAAACAACGTCAAAATGCTCCTAAGGACCTGAGAGTACATGAATGACTCTAAGACTCTACTACAAAACAACCAAAATAGCAGCATATCCATCTCTTGCCTTCTACTGCTTGTCTTGGTGCTCGGCCGCAACTCCGCGACCACCACCACGTCTAGCTCGAACACCTAAAAAGGGTGTAAACCAGCGGGGTGAGACACACACTCCCAGCGAGAAACATAACTTCCCGCCAAAACTACAAAACCTCAGAAAGATAAAGCAACAACAATAGATAACTGATAAGAGGTACAACAAGAGCAGTTTATAAAGTAAAGCTATTCATACCGTCAAGCTTACCAAGATGTACGGAAGGCATATCACCAAATATTTCTTTTATGGAACATGATTGACAAGATAAGATTTATAAGATCTTACCACATAACATAAGGAACGTATAAGTAACTGCAAGGTATAACAAGATTAACTACACAAGCAAGGCCTCAACCAATGTTTTGTGTTTTGCCTTAAGCAGTAAATACTATACAACTAGATTACATATTATTATTCCCTGAGGAAGTGAGCCGTACCGCTCAAATCCAACCTTCGGTTGCGAAACCCAAGTCGGTGCCATACAAGGTCACTGGAAGAGTCAGACTACATGACCTCCCACATCGTGGTCAGTGCATGAGTACAACACAAGTAGGACCGCAGTCTCATGCTTAAGTGGCCTCAGCCACAGGGTCAGGCTACCCTCTGCCTAGCCTGCCGCGGTACAGGTATCAACGCTAGTGAAACTGAGCCACGGGTATGTTCACCGTGCTCTGAGCCATGAACGCATTCATGCTCCCATATCAAATATCCTGAGCCATGGGCATGTTCACCATGCTCTTCACATACTGAGCTACGGGCCTGAATCCACACTCTGGAGTCTACTACCGAAGTTGCACTCATACCTCCTCATTTTAGGCAAGGAGAAACCACACATATTCAATAATATGCGCTTCCAGGTTAACCCACAGGAGAACCTATTTCACCATCACCAACTCCTGACGATGATGTATCTATGGCCAGGGCAACTACATGATATATTCCACTGTGATTAATTAGTATCTTTTATGTGGATTGCAAGATTCAACCAAGTTGTATAACATGCAAACTATAACAAGAATAAACAATATGAAACTCAATATTATGCTTTAATTGTAATCAACATCATACTAATCCATCACAAGGATCCAACATTACATGTTATCACTTAACCTCTTGCCAATCATCCAGATCCATCTCAAGGATCATCACATTGCTATGGGATCTCAATCCCTCATCACATAGTGCCATTGCCTCTCAAGGCATTCTTATCAACTTAGGAACTTTAGCCAAGCTCAGGTCCTCAGACCAAAACACATTATGTATGTTGTCTCATCATCAAGAGTAATTATCAAAGTAGTGTTACTCAAACATATATACCTCATAGCCCTTTACATGGCTATACATCACCTGCATGGTTAGTATGTACAATCATCAAGGATTGATAGGGAGATCATATTATCAATATAGGGCAACATCGATGATTATATGCTTTATAAATCATGCCTCAACCTGTGACCCTAGACATAGGTCATATCATCATGCAAAGAAGCTTATATGCTTACCATTTACTCAGCATTATACAGGTAATTAAGGTGATCATAAACACAGGTACTATCATGGCAAGATACATATATGTAATCTACTATCACAATTACCATCAAGCATGTCAAGGTTACTATCAAAACCCAACATGATTCATGAACAAGAGCTAGCGTATAGATTACCATAAGAGACAAGACCCTCACTAGAAGTGCCCACTACCATCACAAGAAGTGTGACAGGTAGGGCACCCTCACTAGAGGTGGTATCGGGCATGGCACTCTCCCCTATCGCCCAACCCTCAACTCATGCCGGTTAGGCAGACCATCACATATCGGCCAAGCACTAGGGCGTCGGGCATCCAAGGCATAACATGCAACATCATATCATGCAGCTAGGATCAAGGGCATGTCGGGAAACACAGCCTCGTGCAACAGAGGGTATCAGGTGCAACACGGTGTCGTGCACCGCTGGTAACGGGCAACCAGGCACATAGCTCAGCCAAAGGAGCATGTCTGGCAACGATGCGTCGTTCAACGGTGCGTCATGTATCGTGCGCCCATGCATATCGGACATCCACATGTATCAGGCACTATGGTGTCGTGCAACGCCCATCAAGTGTCGTGCTATCAGCCGACACACACAGAGCTAAGGCCAAAGGGTGACGCCCACCACAGACTAGCTAGCAACGTTCCACCACAACAAGGCATAACGATACCAACCCACCTTCTAGGTTATATGTGTCGGGCAGGGTACTCAGCTAAGTGTGACACCCGACACAAAAAGGCAAGGACCAGAGAGCATCGCCCAACACAACCACAACATGTGTCGTCCAAGGCTCAAGATCAAGAGGGATATCGGGTAGCACCTCCCCTCAAGATCATAATGGTCAAGATGCAACTCCACAAGGTCGTCATCAACCTCAAGCACAAGGGCACCAAACCCTAATGGATCAAGAAGATGGCTCACCTCTCAACAACTAAGAGAGAGGGGTCTTGCACATCTCTTGTCACCAATTAGGCAACACAAGGAACAACCCTAACAAGGTTTACAACCACCACAAAGCTCACCTTTCAAGTCCATGGTGAGAGGAGGGTGTTGTTCAAGCAACTAGAACACAAGATCACCTCTCAACTTAAACGAGAGAGGGGTATTTCCCATATTACTAGAGCTCAAGCTCACTCCTCTAGACCAAGGAGAGAAAGGAGTGTTGCTCACCAAGAAACCCTAGAACATAGGTTCGGCCAACAAGGTGCAACTAAGCAAGAAACTAGACTAACAACATACATAGCCGATCATAAGCAACATATAAACAAGAACATAGAAGATGGTAATGTAGTTAGGGTTAGGAGTTATGTAACCCACCTTGAGAAAGCTCCAAGCTCCTAGCTCCAAGCACCACCAAGGAAGAAGAGCAAGGCACTCTAGGGTTCGGCCACCACTAGAGGAAGAAGGAGACTCCAAGAAGGATCGACCACCAAGCTTGCAAAAGAAGAGAGGGTGTCGTGCACCAAGGGAGAGGGAGACTAAGGAACTAAAGGGATCCTTAGTAAGGGAAAGGAAACGCATATATAGAAGAGGATGGAGGAGAAACCAAGGTAGAACAAGGTAAGGTGTCGCCCACCTAGGGACACTTGTCGATGTGCAAAGGCACCACTCTAACATGCCCTAAACACATGTCCAAGGCCATTGCCACATGCAAGCATCAAGCACCAAGTGTCCACTAGTGGTGACACAAAGAGGTCAAAGAGAGTCAAAGGAGTCCATGGGCGACACACCCTGGGCGACACAAGCTCAGGCCGACACATGGCACTCTTACCCAACACAAGGTCAAAAGGAGCAAAGGTAACTCACCACAAGGCACAACAAGCTCAACCAAGCCCAAAGGAACTCAAGAAACGAGCCCAACCCTTCCTCTCAACACTAGAGGAAGCAAGGAGAGGGAGCAACACCTCACAAGGTGGAAAAATTTCCCAGAAACCCTAGACTTGGGTTAATTGCAAGTACCACCTCCAACTCTTAACAAAGCACCAACAAACCCTAATCACCACTAAAGGTGATTAGCAAGCAACTGAGCATTAGGGTTAAGCAAAGCAAATAGGGTAAAACCTAAATGGAGGTCAGGGTCCTTACAAGCTAACCCCCTACAAAGGGATTTCATCCCTGAAAATCCGAAGAGAAAAGCGAGGGATACTTCCTCCTCATCTCTTCCTCAAGCTCCCACGTGGCTTCCTCAACGTCACAATGATGCCAAAGAACCTTCACAAGAACCATATCCTTCCTTTTCAGCTTCTTAACTCTTCTGTCAAGGATCGTCACATGACCTTCCTCGTAAGTCACATCTTCATCAAGCTCCACTTCAACGGGATGTATCACTATCCTTGTATCTGGATGACTTTTCTTCAGCATACTGACATGGAACACTGGATGTAACCTGTGCAACTCTAGCGGCAACTCTAACTTGTAATCTACCTTGCCCACACATGCTATGACTGGGTATGGCCCCATATACCTGGGTGCTAGCTTACCCTTCCGGCCAAACCTTAGCAGTCCTTTCCACGAAGAGACTTTAAGATACACTTTGTCTCCTACCTGAAACTCTAAAGGTCATCGACGATTGTCTGCATAAGACTTCTGCCTGTCCTGTGCCGCTTTCAATTGTTGTTGTATCACTTTGATCTTTTCTGTGGTCTGCTCTACTAACTCAGATCCCAAAAGCTGATATTCACCAGACTCATACCAACATAACTGAGATCTGCACTTCCTGCCATATAAGGCCTCATAATGAGCCATGTCAATGCTCCGCTGATAACTATTGTTGTAAGCAAATTCCATCAAACTGAGATGTATGTCCCAATTGCCTAGGAACTGCAAAACACAAGCTCGAAGGAGATCTTCCAAAGTCTAAATAGTCCTCTCAGACTATCCATCTATCTGTGGGTGGAAAGCATTACTGAACCTCAACTGTGTTCCCAACGCTTTGTGCAACTATTCCCAGAAATGACTCGTGAAATGAGGATCTCTATCGGAAACTATCATCGCTGGCACACCGTGCAAACGTACTATCTCATCCACATATACTCGAGCGAGCTTCTCGGCTGTATATGTTGTCTTTACTGGTATGAAATGGCCAGAATTTGTCAATCTGTCCACTATCACCCAAATGGAATCATGATTCCTAGTTGTCTGGGGTAGACCAACTATGAAATCCATGGTTATATGATCCCATTTCCACTGCGGTATCGACCGGGGTTGCAACGTACCTGCCAGCTTTTGATGCTCAGCCTTGACTTGCTGACAACCCGCACACCTAGCCACGAACTCGGCTACATTTTTCGTCAAGCCAGGCCACCAATACAAGTCCTTTAGACTATGATACATCTTGGTGACTCCTGGATGCATAACATACATCGATGTGTGTGCTTCCTCGAGCACTAACTTCCTCAGATCATCGTCATCGAGGACCACCATCCTATCACGATTGCAAACTAGTCCATCCTCGGAATCATGGAACCCATCACACTTTTCACTGCCGAACTCTGATCTGATCAACTATACTGCATCATCTGTTTGTTGTGCATCTTTGATCTGTTGTCTCAGCATAGGCTTGACTTGCATCTGTGCTAAAAGTCCAGCTAACAAGGAAAATTCCATCTGCACATTCATCTGCCACAAGGAAATAAACATATCCCACCTATGGCATACCAGGGAACTCAACTGTGCCTTCTTTGAAGGAAAAGAAGAAGACTTTCGGCTAAGCGCATCAACTACCACATTCGTCTTACCAGGATGATAATCTATGGTGCAGTCGTAGTCATTGATTAGCTCCATCCATCAACGCGGTTGCATGTTTAACTCATGCTGCGAAAAGATGTACTTCAGATTCTTATGATCCGTAAAGATCTGACACACTTCCCCGTAAAGATAGTGTCTCCAAATCTTTAATGCATGAACCACTACAGCCATCTCCAAATCATGAGTCGGATAGTTCTCCTCATGTTTCTTAAGCTGCCGCGAAGCAAAAGAAACCACATGATCTTCCTGCATTAGCACACAACCTAAACCTTTCTTGGAAGCATCGCAGAAAACAACATAGCCCTTTCCAGGCTCTCGCAGGATTAACACTGGAGCACTGGTCAACTTCTCCTTCAATCTTTGGAAAGCTTGCTGACAATGATCATCCCAGACAAAAGGTGCATCCTTTCTAGTCAACTTTGTCATTGGCAACGCAATCACACATAAGTCCTTAATAAACCTCCGGTAGTATCCTGCCAAACCTAGGAAACTACGAACTTCAGTCGGCGTCTACGGCTGTTCCCACTCTGCAACTGACTCCACCTGCCTCGGGTCCACTTTGACTCCTTCCACAGATATCACATGACCCAAGAAAGTCACTTCTTCCAACCAGAATTCACACTTACTGAACTTGGCATACAACTGATGTTGCCAAAGAAGAGTCAACGCTAGTCGAAGATGTCGCTCATGCTCTTACATGTCCCGACTATAGATCAAGATGTCATCTATAAAGACTACAACAAACTGATCTAAGAACGGACGGAACACTCTCTTCATCAAGTCCATGAAAGCAGCAGGTGCATTGGTTAGCCCAAACGGCATAACCACAAACTCGAAGTGACCATACCTCGTCCTAAAAGTTGACTTTCATATGTCATCCGTCTTAATCCTCAACTGATGCTATTCGGACCGTAGATCGATCTTTGAAAACACTGTAGCACCACCCAACTGATCGAACATATCGTCTATCCTTGGTAACAGGTACTTGTTCTTGATCGTGACCTTGTTCAACTATCAGTAATCTATACACAGCCACATCGATCCATCCTTCTTCTTGATGAACAACACTGGAGCACCCCAAGGCGATGTACTCGGTTGGATGAAACCTTTGTCCAACAACTCTTGCAACGGCTTCTTAAGCTCTGCCATCTCTACCAGAGCCATCCTATATGGTGTTTGTGTAACTGGTTGCGTTCCTGGAACCAGATTGATCTCAAAATCAATCTCTTGGGGTGGAGGAACACTAGGGAACTCATTAGGAAACACATCCGCAAACTCTCGGACAACTGACACCTCTTCAAGGCTAGGACACTTTGCCTTGGTAGCCACAACGTTATCCACAATGTGAGCTAAGAACGCCTCACATCCTTGCCGTAACAACTTCTCTGCCACCATAGCTGATACCAGACACGTCGGAAGAATCTTCCTATCTCCCTAGAAGATCCACTTCTCTCCATCATCATCAAACATAGCCTTCTTGGAACCACAGTCCAAAACAACCTTATACTTCTCTAAGGTATCCATCCTAAGGATAACATCAAAACCGTGCATATCAAGTGGTCTAAGATCCACTTGTATACTGTGTCTCGAAAAAGATAAGACACAAGATGGACACTCTTCAAGAAACATCGAGGAACCATCAAGAGGGGTTTCTAATAACAAACTATCTTTCTTATAGCTAACAGGTAAACGGCAGTTCTCAAGCATACTATAGGCGATAAAAGAGTGTGTAGCACCCCAGTCAACCAGAATAGATATAAAGCAAGAAGAAGACATGTCAGAATGAAATAACTCCATCTGACTTGTCACCACTCTTGGGTTGACTATCTCCTCCGGCTGACTCATAGCATAGAATTGAGCCGTTGCTTGCTGTCCACGTCCTCTGCTTCCTTGAGCAGACGATCCCGCTTGCGACGCTTGACCACGTCCTCACCCTCTGCTACCACTGGGATCCTATCTATATGACCCTTGATGATTCTGCCTCGGGTGCTGCGTCACTTCAACATCTCTGTTTGGACAATTTGACCTCCAATGCCCGATCTGACCACACAGATGGCATGAATGGTCTCGCTGTTGTGGCCTAGGTGGCCCTGTCACTGCCACAGAAGCTGTACTATGTGCCTTAGATGGCGAAGAAACATATCTTCTTCCTTTACTCAGAGACCATTGCGATGGTGCACTGGGACCTCTCATCACTGAAGGTGCTGAAAACCTGGGCTTCTTGAAGCCACCAAACCTCTATCCCTGGAACTGAGCATGCCTCTTCTTAGACATGGATTCTCTTTTCTCCCTGACTGACCGTTCAATCCTCCAGACAGATTCCACAAACGTAACAAACTACTCTCGGTTCTCCAACATAGAAGCAGGTGTTTTCAGCTCAGCACTCAGACCTTTCTCAAAGCATTTGATCTGTTCTTCATCTGTCGCTGCCATGTGAGGACAAAACCTCAGCAGATCCATGAACTTTGCTTCGTACTCGGTGACGTTCATCGCTCCTTGGCACAAGAACTCAAACTGGCTGATCGTTTCATCCAGATACGTCTTCAGAAAGTATCTATTGACAAACTCGCACCGGAAAACCTCCCAACCGATCACCTCACCAGGTCACTTCTCTTCCACGATGGTCCACCAGTGACCAGCACTACCCTTCAGAAGGTAGACAACATGCTTTACTTTGTCTGCTTTGGGGATGTTGAGGATTCAGAAAGCCTTCTCAAGACTTGTCAGCCACAGATCTGCATCCGCTGGATTAGCCGTTCCAGCATAGTCTGAAGCTTCGACTCGGCAAAGCCACTCAAAGGTCTTCCCAATACCCGATGTTTCTCCATGGGGAGCCTGTGCTCTCGGCGGAGGAACTGGCAATCTTTCTACCATGAGATTCATCATAGCCATCATCTTCCCCATAAGCTGTTGATAGGTAGGGTGTTCAAGAATGGCTGGGTCAGGTTGGGGGACCTCAGGAACCCGATCTTCATGTGCCTGCCCTATAGCTCCATCAACTAATGCAGCATCGCTGTGTTCAACAGCATGTTCTTCATGGTTTCCAGACATCTTGGCTTTTCTTCTATTGAGAGAATAAGATGTTTGTAAGAAAATCTGGAAAACTCACAAGAACAGACACAACCTAGTCCTAAATCCCTGTAGACTCAGCGAACCTAGAGCTCTGATAAAAAACTTTTGGCAACACATCCCACTATCACACAGACAACAAGGTGTTCCGCGGAAACGTGCACAAATCACTATAAACCACAGATTATAAAAAACACGGGTTAATTAAAACTGATTGCGGAAAGCGAATAAATTGAGAAACTATTACATATAGGTCCTCATCCAACAAGGAAACAGGTTACAAAAACATTTGCAAGTCTTGACACGAGTCCACAACTTAGAAGATCAGCTGTCTTGTCATCACATGAATTCATCACCTGTTTATACATACATAACGGCCCACATCTGGCCAGCATCAGGATATACAAAACATCAACAGCTATACATCGTGAAACAACGTCAAAACGCTCCCAAGGACCTGAGAGTACATGGATGACTCTAAGACTCTACTACAAAACAACCAAAATAGCAGCATATCCATCTCTTGCCTTCTACTGCTCGTCTTGCTACTCGGCCACAACTCCGCGACCACCACCACGTCTAGCTCAAACACCTGAAGAGGGTATAAACCAGCGGGGTGAGACACACAGTCCCAACAAGAAACATAACTCTCCACCAAAACTATAAAACCTTAGAAAGATAAAGCAACAACAGCAGATAACTGATAAGAGGTACAACAAGAGCAGTTTATAAAGTACAACTATTCATACCGTCAAGCTTACCAAGATGTACGGAAGGCATATCACCAAATATTTCTTTTATGGAACATGATTGACAAGATAAGATTTATAAGATCTTACCACATAACATAAAGAACGTATAAGTAACTACAAGGTATAACAAGATTAACTACACAAGCAAGGCCTCAACCAATGTTCCGTGTTTTGCCTTAAGCAGTAAATACTATACGACTGGATTACATATTATTATGCCCTGAGTAAGTGAGCCGTACTACTCAAATCCAACCTTTGGTTGCTAAACCCAAGACGGTGCCATACAAGGTCAATGGAAGAGCCGGACTCCACGACCTCCCACCTCGTGGTCAATGCATGAGTACAACACAAGCAGGACCGCAGTCTCATGCTTAAGTGGCCTCAGCCACAGGGTCAGGCTACCCTCTTCCTAGCCCACCTCGGTACAGGTATCAGCGCTAGTGAAACTAAGCCACAGGCCTGTTCACCGTTCTCTGAGCCATGAACGCATTCATGCTCCCATATCACATATCCTTAGCCATGGGGCTGTTCACCATGCTCTTCACATACTGAGCTACGGGCCTGAATCCGCACTCTGGAGTCTACAACCGAAGTTGCACTCATACCTCCTCATTTTCGGCTAGGAGAAACCACACATATTCAATAATATGCGCTTCCAGGTTAACCCGCAGGAGAACCTGTTTCACCATCACCAGCTCCTGACGATGATGGATCTATGGCCAGGGAAACTACATGCTATATTCCACTGTGATTAATTAGTATCTTTTATGTGGATTGCAAGATTCAACCAAGTTGTATAACATGCAAACTATAACAAGAATAAACAGTATGAAACTCAATATTATGCTTTAATTGTAATCAACATCATCATGATCCATCACAAGGATCCAACATTACATGGTATCACTTGGCCTCTTGCCAATCATCTGGATCCATCTCAAGGATCATCACATTGCTATGGGATCTCAATCCCTCATCACATAGTTCCATTGCCTCTCAAGGCATTCTTATCAACTTAGGCACTTTAGCCAAGCTCAAGTCCTCAGACCAAAACACATTATGTATGTTATCTCATCATCAAGAGTAATTATCAAAATAGTGTTACTCAAACATATATACCTCATAGACCTTTACCTGGCTATGAATCACCTGCATGGTTAGTATGTAAAATCATCAATGATTGATAGGGAGATCATATTATCAATATAGGGCAACATCGATGATTATATGATTTATAAATCATGCCTCAACTTGTGACCCTAGACATAGGTTATTGGGTTTTAGGGGAGGCAGAGAAGGCAGCGGAAACAAAAAATTTTCTCCTCCCCAAACCCAGAACAAGGAAACGCATCAACGTCTATCCAATAGGAAAGGATGGTTTGTGGAATCATACCTTGCCCCGAGGCTTGCTCGGAGACAATACCTCACGGCTTGCGCGGTCTTCACCTCTGGTCTCTGACGGTGTCTGTGCAGCTCCTGGTCGCACTGGGACTGACGATTCCTGGTCTCACCGGGACTGTCAGGATTGACAGTTGTCCTCCAAGCGGCAAAAACCTCCCTCCTCTGAAGTAGTCCACACGGACCAC
Source organism: Alisma plantago-aquatica (assembly GCA_963693085.1). Taxonomy (NCBI): domain Eukaryota; kingdom Viridiplantae; phylum Streptophyta; class Magnoliopsida; order Alismatales; family Alismataceae; genus Alisma; species Alisma plantago-aquatica. The sequence continues at coordinate 161,478,842 of OY856414.1, read as the reverse complement.
CTGGAACTCCAATCTCCTTGTCCCACAAGGAATTGAAAGGAGTCGCACCCTCCTGTCAGCATACTAGTTGCCAACACACTCTCCTACTACCGGTTGCAACTGCACTTGTCTTTCCCTTGATGTGCCTCCCTTTTCGGGTAGCACTTGCTCAGGCTCTCTCAGTTACCAAAACCAGAGAGAACGACAACTTTGTAGAGAAACTGGTTGCACTGAGTTGTACTTTGAGAAGCCCCCAATACCCCTATATATATGAGGATATTGGGACATGGTTCTCTATCCCGGGCAATGCGGGACTAAAAGCATGAGTAGAAGGGTTCGATATTTTCCACAAAAACAACCAACTCGCAACCTGAACCGATTGTTTCACAACTGAAATGGTCGGTTGGGGACCTGAACCGGTCGGTTGACACCTCAACCGATCAGTTGGGACCCATGAGCCGGTCAGTTCACTTCTGAACTGGTCAGTTCGTGGTCCTGACCAGTTCTCGATTGACTTTCCTTCTTTTGTTTCTAATTGGTATCGAATACCAATCCTATTTCCCAATCAAATTGGGCAAGTGAAATGAAAGGAAAATTCTCACCAATCCTACTTTCCCAACTTGCTCGGTTGCACCAATTGAATCGATCGTTTCAACACTTGAAGCAATCATTTCACCCTGACCATGAGCCGATCGACTCAACACTTGAGCCGACCGGTTCACCAAGCTCAGCCGATCGGTTCATCACATGAGCCAATCGGTTGGGAGTGTAGATTGTGCAGAATCAGTCAATTGCGATTTCAATCAATCTGATACTCCAATCAATGTGTCCAACACCTTGAACATTATGACATTGAGCTATCAATTGATTGAGTGTTTAATTGAACTACTAAACTCCTTTAGTAATCAATCTAAACATTGTTTGTGGACAAAACTCCTCTTCCAGGTTAAATCCTATGTGTGTGACCCTGCATGTCCATTTCACATTGGCAGTGAAAGTCCATAACACTTATGACTTCACAAGCAAAGAGCGGTGCCTAGTCACACATCAGTGCTACCCAAGTGAAAGTAGAAAGTTGGAGAACAACTTTCAATCCTACAATCTGTGAATGGTGTTACAACAAATGTATAATTCCTTTGTCACTAATATCCTGAATGAACTCGAGGCATGGAACAGTCATCCGGTCAACGTTCATTCACTTTCTTGATCCCAGAGTAGATTGGAAGATATATGTATGACATCAATATCACATACTGATTCACACATGCGTGCGCACGCCTATTTCAATCCTACTCATCAAGTGGCCATGGATATCAAACTCCCTTAGGAGGGACAAATACCATATATATCACTCACCCCTCAAAATCCCCATGTGTCAAAGCCACCCAATCATCACCTTTATAACAACCCATGTCTCAGGACTGCGTTTGATGATGTCAAAGTGTACCCAACGACATGTGTTGAGTGTAGTGATTTTAGGTCAAAGAATCACATTCACCACCATCACTGTGAGTACTGACTGTGACTACCATGTCATGGTTCCATGTGTCAAACTCACGGTGGGTCTGTCCGGTACACTTGTTCTCTAACAAGTACCTATGTGTTTGGTTTGATATCTCTATATCATGACTAATGAGATTCTGTCATCAACCAACACCACAATCTAGTGTTGTGTGTCATTGTTGTCTATCTACCTTCCACAATGACATCCGACTAGGGACATAACAAGAATGTACAAACTCTTAGCATCTATATGATCTCATCGTTCAGGTCCTCAACCTGAAAGCATACATCATTGAGTACTGTCATTCTCTAGACATTCAATCTGTTCTATCACTATCTCATATGACTGAACCAGAAAGAATTGGAAGCTTGCCTTTGATGTTTATCAAATCAATCTTAATGTATCCCACCAATCATCCCATGATTGGCTCTTAGGGCATACATACCAACATAGTTCATATCATCATGCAAAGCAGCTTATATGCTTACCATTTACTCAGCATTATTCAGGTAATCAAGGTGATCATAAACATAGGTACTATCATGGCAAGATACATATATGTAATCTACTATCACAATTACCATCAAGCATGTCAAGGTTACTATCAAAACCCAACATGATTCATGAACAAGAGCTAGCGTATAGATTTCCATAAGAGACAAGACCCTCACTAGAAGTGCCCACTACCCTCACAAGAAGTGTGACGGGTAGGTCACCCTTGTTGACTCAAGGTCAATTAGGTCAATGTTGACTCACGTCTAAATTGACTAAACCCTTGTTTTGATGATGACTAACCATTCCACATATTGGTGTCTAATGCTTCTACATTGAGTGATTTCAGATTAGGTTTAGACACACTCCAAATGCCCTAACTTGCGCATATCAAATTGGAGAAAAGACAAGTCAAAATAGCTACAAGTGTGCAATTTGGGATCTCTATGTGAATGACCTTAGAATTGCTTTGTAACCACTTGTAATGATTGTATGACTTGTAATTAAGCTTAGAAAAATTATTGGGACACAAAAATCCATCATTTGTATAGTCAAACGAAAATTCCAAAATACCCATAATAGGGATTTTGTCGGCCGAATTTCAAACTCGGCCGATCCATATATTCTGGAATTTTTGTTGCAATCGGCCGAGTTACAAACTCAGCCGATTCCCATTCGGTCGAGTTTCTAACTAGGAAACTCGGCCGATCCACTGATCGGTCCAAGATGAAAGTCGACCGATCGGCCGAGTTTCTCCAAAGGAACTCGGCCGACAGTCTAGCTTTCAGCCTTGTCTTTTAGTGGTTCGGCCGAGTTACCTTTATATAAACTCGGCCGATCAGACTGTACGAAAAAGTGCAGAAAAGTGATTCTAGCCGTTGTGGAGTTGCAACAAGTGAAAATAGATCCGTTGCAAGCCACAAAACGGCTAGTTTTCATTCTCATGTGTTCCCAAAGGCTAAGAGGCATCCCCAGCTATAAATAGGACCCCTTGGGCTTCATTCCAAGGTTGAGCATTCATTGCAAACTCTTTGTGAGGTTCCTATTCTATAGTTGAGTGCTTCCTACAGCCTCCTCTCTCTCTCTAAGCTTAATCACTTGCTACATCCATTAGAGTGAGTAGGAAATCTGTAAGAGAGCTAGTCCTACATGTATATCTTGTGAGGCTCTCACTTCCACCACCTCCTATCTCTTCTTTCAACCATGAAGATGAAGGTTCTCTCTCTTGTCCAAGAGAGGTGAAGAAGAACAAGGGAAGGAGTCCCTTGGTGAAGATCAAGGCTGAAGACTTGGAGCTAGAGTGGGTAAGCCCTTGGAGAAGGCAGAAGACTCAAGCTCAAGTGGGTAAGTCCTTGGTGGAAAGCTTCTCCGAGTGAAGGTGAAGTCAAAGGCGGAAGATCCAAGAAGAGTGGGTAATTCCTGCAAGGCCGAAGACTTGTGCAAGAGTGGGTAAGTCCTTAGAGAAGGCCGAAGACTCTTGCAAAGTGTGTAAGTCCTTGGTAAGGTTGAAGACTCTTTGTATTGGATAGGTAAGTCCTTTGTTGGTCATGTATTGTATGTCTTATTAATGAATATAAGAGTGCAATTGGTTGAAGTCCTAGAGGTTGACCTCTCTAGGCAAGTGGACTGACACACTTCTAGTTTGAAGTGTGGAACCACTCTAAATAGCTTGTCTAATTGGTGCATGTTCAATCTCTCTTATCCTTTCTATGCATGGTTTAGTTGCACTCAAATTACCTATTTAGCAACCTTATCTTGTCATATATCTTGAAGGTTTGATGAGTTTTGTTTAAGTGCTTTCAGCTCTATTCACCCCCCCCTCTAGAGCATCTAATCACCCATCTAGGATCCATCAAGTGGTATCAGAGCGGGTCTTCTCCAAGCATACTTCAACAAGTAGGAGAAGATGGGTGACTACCTAGGGGGGAGACTCTCGAGCAGCCTTCCAATCTTTGATGGGAGCAACTTCCTCTATTGGAGAAGAAGAATTCAATTCTTCATCCAAGGATCAAGTCTCAAGATGTGGCAAATGGTGAACAGCCCATACATTCTACCAAAGACAAACATTGAAGAATGGGATGAAGCCACCTTGATGAAAGCAACCTTGAATGCTAGAGCCATGCACATCCTATATGCCTCCATGACCCCCACTGAGTTCAACCGGATTTCTTCTTGTGAGACGGCCTATTAGGTATGGAGAAAGCTTTGCATCACTTATGAAGGGACAGATCAAGTGAAGGAAAGCAAAGTCTACATGCTCAAAGGGTTGCTTGAGAACTTCAAGATGGGAAAGGAAGAGAGCATAGCCAACATGTACTCAAGGCTCAACACCATCTTGAATGGTCTTGCTGTTCTAGGACATCCTATGTCTAGTGGAGAGATCAACTCAAAGATCCTTAGAACTCTCCCCAAGAGATGGGAATCCAAGGTGACTTCCATTGAAGAAGCAAGGTCGCTTAGGGATATTCCTATTGAAGAGCTCATTGGAAATCTACAAGCACATGAAGCCACACTTGACAAGAGGGAGGAAGTAGAAAGACAAGAGAAGAAAGAGCTAAAGAGAATGAAGAAGGCTGAAATAAAGGCTCAAATTGAAGCTATCATGGAAAAAGTCTCTCCATCCTCTCAAGCTAAAGAAGATGCCATGTACTCCAAGGGTAGACTCTACAAAGGCAAGTCCTCCTCTATCCGGTGCTTCACATGTGGAAAGAAGGGTCACTACAAGGAAGATTGCCCACAAGGCAAAAAGACCCATCTTCACAAGAAGAAATGGCAATCAAGCTCAAGTGGCTCCTCCAACTCAAGCTCAAGTGAAGATTCATGTGAAGGATCAAGCTCAAGCTCTAGTGATGAAGGAGAATGCCATTTTGCTCTTATAGCATCAACAAGTGAAGACTCAAATGAGGTAAATCTAGACTCTTTAGATAAAGAATCTTTAATTGCTATTATTCATGATATTTGTGCCTCTTATAAGTCTTCTAAAAAGAAAAAGAAAAAGCTTGCTAAAATTGTTGATAATTTGCATATAGAACTAGATGATCTTGAATATGTAAATTCTTGCTTGCTTATTGATAAAAATGATTGTCTTAGCCAAGTAGACTCTCTTAAACTTGAAAATGCTAGTTTACTTGATAAGATTAAAATTCTAGAAGCTCAACCTCTCATGCCTAGTTCTAATGAAGAGCATACTTTAATTGTTGATTCTCTCATGCATGAGCTTGATACTCTTAAAACTGAAAATGTAGAACTCAAGCTTATTGATGATGCTAGGAGAGAAGAAATCTATTCTTATCAAAGAGAATTAGTGGTGCTTAATTCTGAAAATGCCTCCTTGCTTGCTAAAATCAATGGGCATGAATCTTGTTCTAGTTCTACAAATAGAGAGAATGATGTTGCTGCTCTTCATATTGATAGAGATTCTTATTTAACTAAATCTCTTTGCTTAGAAAATGATATTTTGCATGCTAAAGAAAATATAAATAATTTGTCTTCTACTATTACTTCTCTTAAGCATGATAATGATAGTTTGAGATCTTCTTTGCAAAGATTCTTAGTGGGTAAAAAGAATCTTAATCAAATCCTAGACCATACTACTAAACAAATTGGTAGACATGGTTTAGGGTATGATAGTAGTCAAGGGAACAACAAAGATAAAGGACCTCCAATATTCCATGGAGAATCCTCTAGTTCCAAGACTATGGGCACATGCAACTATTGCAATGAATTAGGTCATTATTCTACTTGTTGTCCTTTTAGGAAAGCACCCAAAAGCAATCGGATTTGGGTTGCTAAACTAACCCCTCCGGACCCAAAAACATGATTGGGGACCATTTCATCTTTCTTCTTGTAGGTACATGCAAATGGATTGACTTGAGCTATTGAATTGCAAATTGACTTCTCAATCCACATGAAAGAAGAAAGGTGAGATGTGTAGAGGGTGACAATAAGTGGAAAAGGAAATGGTAAGCACAAAGGTAAATGTTTTATTGCTTATAACCAATCCTAACTTGTTTTTGTCAAGGTGGTGTGCACTATACATATGGTTTTTGAGTCAAAAGTGGCATTTTATGTTTCTCTTCACACTCTTGCTCAAAAACTGTTTCTAATGCTTCTATAGTGCATTACTAACTTGCTTAGACATGTTTGGATATGGTTTGTATTTTTAGCATGCCTTTAAATATGCTTTTATGAAATATATGTGCTTTTTGACAGCTGCTCTGTCGGTCGAGTTTGCCCTAGTGAAACTCGACCGATAGGCACCAATGGGTGTTGCCAGCAGTTGTCATCGGTCGAGTTGCCAATGCACAGAACTCGACTGATAACACTGTGCACAGAATACACAGTTGGCTTATTGAATGAGAATTTCCCTCTCAACTAGATTTTCTCAACCAATAGCCTTACTCTTTGGCACTCTCTTTTGGTATCTTTATATATGCATATTGCCATGTTCTAAATGCCTATCTTGCTTACAACTCTATCTATCTAATTGCTCTAAATTGGTATATATATATCTTGCAATTACTTGCTTTGAGTTGTTTTGCAGGTTTTGATGATGATCTCTTTGGATCTCTTGGTTGTGTCTAAAAATTGCTTCCGTTGTGCTCTAACTTGCTACATCTTTCTAGGTGTATATCTTGTTTTGATACAACCTTGAGGTTCTTAGGGGTAATCATCTTATGGTAAGGATGCATATCTAGGGAGTTATATCCTTTCATGTTTCTAAACTTGCATATCTCCTTGTTTGGATATATCTCTTCATCTAATCATAGCTTGCTCTATCTTGTGTATCTTTTGGCATATCTTGCTATGATCTAGATCCTACTAGTAGTCCTAACTTATGATATCATCTACTAGTAGTTCATATACATGTAGTTCTAACCCTGTCAATAATTTCCATCTTTGATCATCTATATGTTATGCTTGTATCTTATCTCATACCTGCTCAAGATTGTTCCTTGAATTGCATATCTACTATCTTGAGTTACTTGCATAACATTGTGATGCAGGGCACATAGAGCTACATTATATGTAGAAATTGGAGTATTTTTGGATTTTATGCAGATTTTGTTCCAGTTTCAGTTTTTGCTGCAAGTATAGTGCTTTTTATGCAGAAACACCCTTCTGAGCAAGACTCATCGCTTTGCCATAAGCTCCGATGGTTTTTGGTCAAATTCCATCATCTTGAGGGTCAAAATTGTGATTTATTGTTTTTCTGCAGCACTTCATCTTGCATTTTGGGTTGTTCAAGTATATGCTTTAACTTGCTTTTCTTTCTATTCTTGGACAAGCCCCTATCTGTGCTCTTCTACTCTCCTTATATAACTTTTGTTATCTTCTTTCTCTTAACAAGTGGTGTTTCTTAGTTTCTTCACACCCCCACCTTTTTGAAATGACAAAGGGGGAGAAAGATATGTCTTCTTTTGACAACAGGGAGAAGGCATGTCTTACATGAAGCAAAGAAGCGTGTCCATGTAAAGGGGAGAAGGTAAATGGGAGAAGACATATATGTGTAGAACATGTATGAGTAGAAGACATAGTTTCTATAAATGTTATGAAAGCTAACCATGCAGGAGAAATAGCATCAATTGAGGGGGAGTATGAGAACTCCATGCGCATCAATTGAGGGGGAGCATATGAGCTCAATCCTATTGAAACCCCTAGGTTTCTCCGAAGGTATGATTTTACGTACAAGCTTTCAATACATTTATGGAATGGTTTGTCATCTTCAAAAAGGGGGAGAATGTTGACTCAAGGTCAATTAGGTCAATGTTGACTCACGTCTAAATTGACTAAACCCTTGTTTTGATGATGACTAACCATTCCACATATTGGTGTCTAATTCTTCTACATTGAGTGATTTCAGATTAGGTTTAGACACACTCCAAATGCCCTAACTTGCGCATATCAAATTGGAGAAAAGACAAGTCAAAATAGCTACAAGTGTGCAATTTGGGATCTCTATGTAAATGACCTTAGAATTGCTTTGTAACCACTTGTAATGATTGTATGACTTGTAATTAAGCTTAGAAAAATTATTGGGACACAAAAATCCATCATTTGTATAGTCAAACGAAAATTCCAAAATACCCATAACAGGGATTTTGTCGGCCGAATTCCAAACTCGGCCGATCCATATATTCTGGAATTTTTGTTGCAATCGGTCGAGTTACAAACTCAGCCGATTCCCGTTCGGTCGAGTTTCTAGCTAGGAAACTCGGCCGATCCACTGATCGGTCCAAGATGAAAGTCGACCGATCGGCCGAGTTTCTCCAAAGGAACTCGGCCGACAGTCTAGCTTTCAGCCTTGTCTTTTAGTGGTTCGGCCGAGTTACCTTTATATAAACTCGGCCGATCAGACTGTACGAAAAAGTGCAGAAAAGTGATTCTAGCCGTTGTGGAGTTGCAACAAGTGAAAATAGATCCGTTGCAAGCCACAAAATGGCTAGTTTTCATTCTCATGTGTTCCCAAAGGCTAAGAGGCATCCCCAGCTATAAATAGGACCCCTTGGGCTTCATTCCAAGGTTGAGCATTCATTGCAAACTCTTTGTGAGGTTCCTATTCTATAGTTGAGTGCTTCCAACAGCCTCCTCTCTCTCTCTCTAAGCTTAATCACTTGCTACATCCATTAGAGTGAGTAGGAAATCTGTAAGAGAGCTAGTCCTACATGTATATCTTGTGAGGCTCTCACTTCCACCACCTCCTATCTCTTCTTTCAACCATGAAGATGAAGGTTCTCTCTCTTGTCCAAGAGAGGTGAAGAAGAACAAGGGAAGGAGTCCCTTGGTGAAGATCAAGGCTGAAGACTTGGAGCTAGAGTGGGTAAGCCCTTGGAGAAGGCAGAAGACTCAAGCTCAAGTGGGTAAGTCCTTGGTGTAAAGCCTCTCCGAGTGAAGGTGAAGTCAAAGGCGGAAGATCCAAGAAGAGTGGGTAATTCCTGCAAGGCCGAAGACTTGTGCAAGAGTGGGTAAGTCCTTGGAGAAGGCCAAAGACTCTTGCAAAGTGGGTAAGTCCTTGGTAAGGTTGAAGACTCTTTGTATTGGATAGGTAAGTCCTTTGTTGGTCATGTATTGTATGTCTTATTAATGAATATAAGAGTGCAATTGGTTGAAGTCCTAGAGGTTGACCTCTCTAGGCAAGTGGACTGACACACTTCTAGTTTGAAGTGTAGAACCACTCTAAATAGCTTGTCTAATTGGCGCATGTTCAATCTCTCTTATCCTTGCTATGCATGGTTTAGTTGCACTCAAATTACCTATTTAGCAACCTTATCTTGTCATATATCTTGAAGGTTTGATGAGTTTTGTTTAAGTGCTTTCAGCTCTATTCACCCCCCCCTCTAGAGCATCTAATCACCCATCTAGGATCCATCAACCCTCACTAGAGGTGGTATCGGGTGGGGCACTCTCCCCTACTGCCCAACCCTCAACTCATGCCGGTTAGGCAGACCAACACATATCAGCCAAGCACTAGGGTGTCGGGCATCCAAGGCATAACGGGAAACATCAAATCGTACAGCTAGGCTCAAGGGCATGTCGGGCAACGCAGCGTTGTGCAACATAGGGTATCAGGTGCAACACGGTGTCGTGCACCACTGGTAACGGGCAACCAGGCGCGCATCTCAGCCAAAGGAGCATGTCTGGCAACGACGCGTCATGCAACGATGTGTCATGTATCGTGCGCCCATTCATATCGGGCATCCACATGTATCAGGCACCATGGTGTCGTGCAATGCCCATCAAGTGTCGTGGTAACGACCCCGCCTCCCGGTAACCCCCAATTAAGGGAGACCCGAAGGTCAGAGCCATTATTCAAATAACAGGATCAAAGGTTCGACAAATAAGCAATAATAATTATGAAATTCTAGTAACTAACTGGAATTTGGTATAAAATTAAAACTTTACTTACCTTTGAAAACTTTTGAAATCTATCTATCCAGAGCTTGAATTATCCTATCTAATCCTCCTTGCACTTTATTTCTTATTTCCACAATATGTCACTTTACTGTTTGTTCTTTCAATTGTTGTTCCTAAAACTCCAACAAACAAAACATCGGTCAGTATATAGAAATATACTGGTATGTGGGAACAACCAAGAACTTGCAAATATGGCTAACAATTTAATAAACACAATCAAATTAATTTAACAAGCCAATTTACACTTTTCCGTATGACATTCTCCACCGCTTTTTCCCTAACCCTGGCATATCCACCTTAGGGTTTCCTTTGCCAATGACTTAAGGCCACCTTCTCCATCTTGAGCTTGGTGCCTGGGGGTCACCACTCATGGTGCCCACTAGTCATGCAATATCATAGGCCACCTTCTCATTCTCGAGCTTGGTGCCTGGGGTCACCACTAAAGGTGTCCATTGGTCTACCCATCTGGGCCTGACCTTTGGCATCATCCATCAGGGTGGCATGTGGGTACGAGAATACATACTTCTATTTTTAATGTGATAATCATAGTGACTTTATGATTTTCAAGTATGAACATCCAACAGATAATTTGCATTCAATGCGATTAATCATCCGAAAAATCCTCAGGAAACTAAGGCGATTATCCATAATTAACCACATACCTGATCTGATAATTTGAACAGAAATATCCATGCAAATAAGAATCTAAGCAAGCAAGCATTTTCAACAAGATCCTAAAATAATTATACAATTTCCTTTTATTACTCATGTCATTAAGATCTATTAAATCTAGCTCGCTTCCTAGGATTTCTAGTCCACTTTTAGGGTTCCCATTGTAATTAGGGTTTCCCTTCATTTGAAACCCTAAATGATCACAAACCCTAATTATCTCAACATGTAATCTTCAGTTTCGGATTTAAGGCATAGTTAACCATTAAATAAGCCCATTAAACCTCTTTTTCTTAAAGCTACCATTTTTATCCTTTTTAACCCATGACAAAGTCATTATACACATTTATCATCAATTCATAGTCCATTATGATCCAAAACACATAAGAACTTGATTTGCCATTAATTCCACCTTTTATTCATGAGAAAACCCTAATTACCACATTTAGGGTATTTATCCACAAATTAGGAACTTTAATGCTCGAAATAGCATATTCCAACTTTAATCATGAATTTAATCAATTAAAGTCATTAATAGTCGAATTAATCAACATTAGGGTTTCAAGGCTCATTAAAGTATATTCATTTATATAAAACTCCAAATTAGCTAATTATATGCAAAGTTCATCCATTTTCTTCCTAATGTTCCTTTTTATCATTAACAGGATAATATCCACTTTAATCAGATATTAAACCCTACTAATCACTTTAATCATATCAAAATAGGGTTTCTTTAATCATCATTACATTAAAGTTAATAAGTTCCATTACTTTTCGAATTGCAATCAGAATCAGGTTTCAATTTTGTTTTTATTAGATTCCCCTCATTTTTCTGAGCAATTTTCATATTTTCTATGTTCTCATTGGAGCTACCAATATTTATCTATGAATTTTGCATTAAATTACTTACTTGGCCAATAGCAAGCTGCCACGTGACTCCTTCCATGCAACATGCTCGCCCAAAAGGAAACATAACCAAATGTCTGTTATGCCCTCCTTTAAGTCAGTTAATGATGTAGCTCGCGGAGGGTATATTCGTCCAGCGCCACCTTGGCTCGTTCTTCCTCATGAACAGCCCAGGCCGCCGCCCTAGCTGCTGGCCTGTAGTGCTTCACGACCTTTCTCCCACCTCCTCGAGGCTCGTGCCTTGCTAGGGTCTCTTCCCTACCTCCGCCCCACCCTATCACAGCCAGCCATGCTACAAAGCATGACCAAGACGTCTGAATATGCGTGAGGTTCTCCTCGAGTTGCAGCCACACCTGCTGTAGGTTTTAAGATCTCTAGCAAGGACTGTGGGTAGACGAAGGCACGAAAGAGGTAGCTAGTAGCCCTTCGGGGTTTGTCGTGGAAGGTCCCTACTTCTAATAGAACCATACTGACACCCCTTGTTTCCCTAGAACAACCCTCTTGGTTAGGGTTTAGGCGGAAAGCAGAAGAAATGAAGAGAAAGATGCACGAGATCTCCTAGGCTTGAGGCCCTAGATCCAACCCTTATATAGGGAAGGATGGGAACGTCCCATTGTGGTTAACCACAGGGAAAATAAGTCCCCTTAGCCTACTTTCCTTGTTTAGGTGCAACTCTCATCTTAAATCTATTCCTTCTTTATTAGTATCCCTTGGTTATTAAAGAAACTATTCATTTAAAGGGAAATCTGAAAATTACATGTTTTAATCTTCTTATGCTCGACTTTTAATCCATAGGAACGAAATCCTATTTTCCTTTAATAGCAATTTCTTTATTTTTAGCAATACCATGTAATACATTAATTGTATACTCACATTATCTTCTTATTTTGCTATTTTTGGTACTTTCTCTTTCTTTCTTCTTTATTGGGGTTCCTTGGACTCCAAGAAACTCTAATATTTCGAAATCCTTTTATCGGATACTCATTATCCTTCTAGATGCATCTAAATGCATTATTCTTCATTATTTCTCATTATCTTGTTTATTTCTTATTAAAATAGTTCTTTTTGAGGATTTCTCTTTATTTCCCTTTTATTTTCCTCATTGGTATTCCTTTTATCACAAGGAATCCTTGGGATACGAAATTCCACCAAGGATCACTTAATTATACCTCTTTTTACTTATTTTCCACATTTCATCAGTATTTCAATTTCTTTCTTAATAAAGAAATACTTAGTTGATCTTTTCTTTTCTTTTTACATTATCTTTGCAACTTTGGACTCCTTGGGACCCAAGGAACCCATGTGGCATGAAATCCATCTTTGGATTAAGTTCTTTTGCCTTCTAGAGGTTTCCACACCTTTCTTTTCTCAAAATCTCAATTATTCATTCATTAATTTGATTTCCTCATTATTGGGCCCAATAGCCAATAAAGCCCACAACACAATCATCAACACTATTGTAAGCGAAATCCATTTATTCAAAACAAATTATATCTTTATTTGTTCAAATATCTGTTATGTGAAGAATTACATTTCTCACCCAAATGAACCCAAAATTGGGGTTGTAACATCCTTCCCCTCTTATAAGAATTTTGCCCTCAAAATTCCGTCAAACAAGCAAACAAATAGGATAAGCCTTTCATGTGTTCATCTTGGCTCCCATGTGGCTTCACCCTTTCCATGGTGCTTCCCAAGAACCTTCATCATCTCATATTCTTCCATCTGAGTTCTTTCTTACCTTGGTATATCATACCCTCATGGGTGACTCAGGACATTTCAGCCTTTCAAAAGCTGAATAGGTTCAGGGCTCAACACATGGCTTGGGTACCTCACATAGTGCTCTAGATCGGACTTATGGAACAAAATACACATCATGTTATCCTGAGGGGCAAGGCTAAACACAACCATCTCCACTAATCCATCTCAAATGGACCCATATATCGCGAACTCAGCTTCCTCAGCTGTAGCTTAGAAGGGTCAGATTTTCACATCACATATTCTCCCACAGTGAACTGCATGTCAGTCTGCTTTGCATCAGCTTGTGACTCATGTCACCGCTGGGCTCTCTCTCAGCCATTGCATGATCAAAGCGACTTCATCTTCTCACACTGTGGTTCTTTTCTGACCTTTGCGAGGCCTCCTTCACCAACATCATCTTAATGAAGTGGTGACCGACACAACCTCTCCATAAGACTTCTTGCATCCCGATAAAGGCTATGGTGGTTAACATCACATCTTAAGAATAGTCTCTATGTATCACCCTAAATGAGCATACATGCTCTGATCAGACCCTCTAGTCTGGATCATACTGTTCATTAGTATGGGGTGATAAACTGTACTATCATCAATTTCTTCATGCATCCACTTCCACCTCATGAAGTGAACCTTGGTCATACCCAAGAACTTTTTGAACTCGCATCATGAGGTGGTTGAACCATCTTTCTCTCTTAAGTAGTTCAACCAAATCTGTCCCTTGATAGTACTCCTTTCTTTCTCATGTCGTCTAGGTAAGGCAATCTACCATAACCCATATTTCATCTTGATCTTTCCTGTTCAAGGGGAGACTTACCACAACACCCATAGTGGTGAACTCTCATTCCCTCTCGGGGACTCTTTATCCTCTATGTCAAAGCACTGGGTTACTGGTGTTCATCCTCCACCCCCGGCTTGCATGGCCACATGCTACATGCAACTTCATATTAAGAATTCAAATGCTACTATCACCTACTATCTTTGTAGTATCACGATGTATGGTGATCTTAAAACCATGATCTCCTGTATGTCATGATTCCTCAAGATCGATACTTCAGAAACTCTGAACCACTCTCATCAGGATTTTATTACCTTCCTATCCAAAGAAGTGTATCTGAGGTTCTATCACCATCCTTTCACTACATCAAGGACTAAACTGGCTAACCAATCATATCTTGTTACATCTGTGTGTTAGCCAAAACTCATCTTCTTTCCAAACTTAGGGTTAGTCGAAAAACCTCAACCTCTTCTAGCCTCTATCTAAACTAGGCAGCTATATCTCAAACAGAGCATTCATTACCACTTCACCTCCTTAGGTGTCAGGTAGTGTAGAAGACACACACCTCCACATATTTCACTTATCATCTCATCTCAAACTCTATGTTTGTCTTCATCAAGAAACTCTGAGCTCATCCTCATGGTGATTCAACTCAACTTTGCAAATTCCACATAGCTCATGATAAAACATCCTCACAAGATGATTTCCTTAATACTCTTAGTGGTTGTAAACCATCCATGTATCATTCACTCCACAAAGGTATGCTATCATTTCTATCTTCATACCCTGTAGCAACATTCCAACTTCCATCATCTTTTATCCTTGGTGTAAGGCATGCGTATTGTCCTATCTCTCACTCCCTAACAAGAGGAAATAAGCATTTGGCTGCAGTCCAAATACAGAGTTCTTCCTGTTCTAAGAGTAGAGATGGTACAACCCACCTTTCCAGTACACTTTCAAATCTAAGTTGAAACGTGCCACCTATGTCACAAACATCATGATATCAAAATTACTTTCATGGAAAACTAGTCTCAACCCTACTTGGTCTAAACACAATCCTTGGTCATCTCCTCTAGGTCTATAGGGTGCCGACACTTTTGGGGTCATCCCTTTTCCCTTACGCATCAAGAGAGTGCCCTACTCATCTTATGGTGACCGTCTTGCGAAAACATGATTAACTAATGCAGAAGCGAATTATTTGCAGTGAATTATTGAAAATCACTGAAAATTTAAAACTTTTTCAAAGAGATCCATTCACAGGAAAACTCTTTAACCAAGAACCAAAGTATTTCACATTCATCCTGGTTCACAAGTATACAACCTATACCATTCATTCTCAAAGATTACTAAATCAACTATCTTATAAACATTATATACAGACAATATACGAATCTCGAGGCATCAAGCCAAAACCTCAGATTGATTCATAAGACACTGACTAAAAACTCCGAGGACCTGAGAGTACAGAGACAACATGTAGGACTACTATTTGTATGACTAGACAGAAAATATCTCCACCTGAGATCTTATTGCTGTCCCTGCTGTTGCTGTTGCTGTTGCTGTTGCTGTTGCTCTTTCCTTGTTCTAGGATTTCTGCTTTGCCTCCCATGCATACCTAAAAATGTTTCCCACGGGGGTGAGACAATTGAAAATTTCCCCAGCGAGAGATATAACTCTCCGCCAAAAACATTGTTATTGCAGTTTATTAAATTAAAACTGAGCAGGGGTTACTTTTACATTATCAGGCAGAATTATTCATCATAGAACAGAATAAGATAATCTCCATTCTCAAGGAGGTCATTGCATCTACCCATGGTAGATAAGTAATTCATCTGTCTACCTTGTAGAGAATATAAAGAAACATAATTAACATTTATCTACTAAGGAATGCACAAAGAAATGCAACATCAGCCAATGAATCTCCGTATTCAATCCTTAAGCAAACATGCTATACGGCTGATTACATTTTACAATCAAACTTATGCTCTGAGGAGATGAGGTATACCGCTCATACTCCAACCAACCATTATGAAATCGCATCGGTACCATACATAGGTCATCAAAAGAGCCAGATTCTTATAACCTCATCTATCTCGGTCAGTATGAGACCACATGCAGGACATCTCATGTCTCTTCTAACTAGCTAGCCAGGGTATTCTGGCACCTTCACTACAGAGTTACAACGTCAACTACAATCGAGAGGTTTCTTGTTTACCTTCCAACAATCTCTTCAAGAGGACGTAAGGATGTTTTCGCCCATTTACCCCCACATATTCAAAATATGTGCTCCGGGTCTTGCCGCGGGAACCCGTTTCGCCATCACCTATTCTTGACGATGATGGATCTATGGTTAGAGCACTACATGAATAGATTTCACTTGATTTATTAAGTACATTCTCATATTCTTTTAGCATCAACCAAGTTCTCAAACATAACTTATTACAACAATGCTATAAAGAGACATGTATTACTTTCATCAGATATTTATCAGTCTTTCAAAGACCCTGGGAACTCAGTCCCTCATTTCAATACTGGGAATTCTCATCCCTTCACATTGTCATCACCATAATCATATGGTTCTGGGTATTCAAACCCTTAACTCATCATTCAGCATTATTATACCTTTTTCAGGTAACTATTACCTTCAGGTCATCTGACCAAGGAATTCATGATACTTGTTACACAAGCATCACACCTGGCTCACAAGGCCATGAAATATCTTGTCACCTCTCACTAGGTAACAACTTACTCATGTAACTTATAAAAGTCCATGCATATTGCTTCTTTTACTTAGCAACAACAACATTAAGGCACATAATGCCAATCAACATTTATTATATAAATGTCACAGCTCAAACTAGCTATATACATCACCTCATAATATCTGTATGGTTATTAAGCATGATAACAGTCATACAAGATATTCATCGCATCATCTGATGCAATAGTAACACCATTATTCCTCTACCAGGAATTAAGGTTTACTATCAAATAGGTTTTTTCATTCCCTTTACCCAAATTAGGGTTAGGGTTCCCCATTTCTCATTAATAAAGATTTCATGATCTCATTATCTTTCCAACCCTTAATACATTATTCCATACATCTGGGGCATTCAAGGATATCATATTTGATTATTCTAGAACATTACTTTCATCATATAGCATTAGTGATCATCAATTCAAGGTATGAGTTCATTTCTCATCCTCATCATGGTATGATTATATCATACACATCATTTGGACTTAGCCCCATTCTCAAGGTACATTAATTAACACTCATCAAGGTGCAACAACTCATTACATTTCATTGTAATAGTTGCATAACACACTTCATATGTTTCTTACCCAATTATATTGGATTTGGAGTACATCAAGGCATATAAACCCTGAAGTGTTGAATGTGATAACTATCATATTTTTATGTATCACTTTCTCATCACTTCAGACTCTCCTGAATTAACCATCTTATCTTGTATTAAGGTATTTCCCTTCTTAATACATTCCATCACTAATCACTTACCTATAGCATATAATGCATAGGCCACACATTAGAGTTGTCCAACTATCATTAATGATATGGACTTGTCTAATGGTAAAGACATTGCTTACAATTAGGTTGCATATATTCAACCACATGAAATGTTTCATCTTTATAAGGCCATTCCTTCTATCTCATCATTAGGGTTTCTTTATACCCTTACTTAAGATTAGAATTATGATTCATTGTCATATTATTCGAGATTAGGGCTTTATGTATTATGACTCCTCATTAGAGTCTCACATGCCTTCACCCTTCTTAGGGACTCTTATCACGACATAACATTAGTACGTCATGTGGTGTTAATACTTAGTTAAGGTTTCTCATGGAATCACCCTCAACTAGGGTTTCCACCATAGTTTCCCTTCTTTTTGGGTCTACTATTCATCTCTATTAGGATTTCATTCAATTATCCATAATTGGAGATTCACTATTCATCCCAATTAGGGATTTACATCTCTTTTCCCTAAGTTAGAGTTTCACTTACGATTACCCTAGATTAGGGCTACATCCTTACCCTGGATTAGGGTTTCATTTAAAATTGCCCTCAATTAGGGTTAGAATTCAATAACCATGTCGATTAGGGTTTATGTTCATGATTAGGGTTTCATGATCTCTTTACTTAAGGATCATACCCTTAATCACCACATGAATCATATTCATGTTATGAATTCATGCTAACATCATCTCAACTTGATAAGGTCATATCATCCCTTCAATCAAGTACATACAAATATGAATGACATAGTGTACCAAGTCATTGATCCTATAAGCAATTAGGGTTCATCCCTTAATTAGCACTAATCACTTAGGTACTAATAGGGTTTAAATCTTTGTACCTTCATTGATTGTCATTACTAATCATCATTGGATCAATGAGTCAGTCATCATCTCTATTCTTGATAGATTCAATCACCTTGGACCTCCATTACATAAGGTATCCAATTGAATTGATCAATTGAGTCTACAATCAACTTTGACTACTTGACCCCCAAACGGTCTTGGTCTTTCAAAGTTCAAACAGTTTGAAACCATTTGGTAAAGGTGGTGCTTGAGACCGTTTGCCCAAGTAGGTGAAGACCGTTTGCCCAAGTAGGTGAAGACCGTTTGCCCAAGTAGGTGAAGACTGTTTGGCCAAGTAGGTGAAGACCGTTTGGCCAAGTAGGTGAAGACTGTTTGCCCAAGTAGGTGAAGACTGTTTGGCCAAGTAGGTGAAGACCGTTTGGCCAAGTAGGTGAAGACCGTTTGGCCAAGTAGGTGAAGACCGTTTGCCCATCACATCATCAAAATCCAAGTCAACCAATTGGGGTTTGGATCATTGGATTGATCACCAAATCAGCAATTGATTACACTTTAACTTAGTATCATTGGATCATCAATTACTTACCTATACTCACCCCTAGACCCCCAAACGGTCTTGGGTGACCTCCAAACGGTCTTGAGACCGTTTGGCTCATCCAACCTTTGGATTCTAGTGAAAAAACATTAGGGCTTGAGCTATTGAGCTGCTCATCAAATCAGCACTTAATTGCAAAGTGATTTGGTACCTTTAGACCTTCAATTGGTCAACCATGATTAACCCTAAACCTCCAAACGGTCTTGGGTGATCCCCAAACGGTATTGAGACCGTTTGGGTGATTCCCAAATGGTTTCAAAACCGTTTGGGTCAATCAACCCAAAACATCAACTCATTCCAATGCAAAATCAGCACTTAGCTGATTAGGGTTAACACCATATCTTTTGTCCTTAAAACACTTAACCATATCCAACCCTAGACCTCCAAACGGTCTTGGATGACCTCCAAACGTTTTTGAGACCGTTTGGGTAACCCCAAACAGTTTTGAAACCGTTTGGGCTAAATAACCCAACAAGTCAAATCAATCAAGTTGAAAATCAGCACTTAATCCAATTAGAGTTTTCCTAATTGATTAGCCTTCAACTCATCATTCCTTTGCAATTAATCCATAAAATTTGGTGAGTTTTTAACCAACATTATGAGGAACAGGAATCTCAAACTGTAAACCCTTGGTCAACCCTCTCAAACGGTTTTGAAACCGTTTTCCCAAAAAGGCAAATAAATCAAGTTGAAAATCAGCACATAATCCAATTAGGCTTTGCCTAATGGATTTGCCTTCAACTCACGATTCCTTGGGAGTTAACCCATAAAATTTGGTGAGTCATTAACAAAAAGAATTGGGAACAGTAATCTCGAATGGTAAGCCCTTTTTCAACTCACGCAAACGGTTTTGAAACCGTTTTCTCCCAAACGGTTTCAAACCGTTTGCTCTCAAACGGTTTGGTGAAACCGCATGAGCACTTAACTCAAAACCGTATGAACCATGATTTCTTTGGAAAAAGTATCCAAGATGATGTCATCATCATCTAACTTTGTCCCTGAAGTTCTAACAACTTCTGATTTCCTGAAATAACCATTTTCAACCAGCAATTAAACAAGATAATGAAGGAATCATTGAAATTGCAAGATTAATGGTTGAATAACAATGAAAAAGGAATCAAGTTATAAAACCCACCTCCAATTGAGATCCAAAGCTCCATTTCCACGGTAAAAATGGTGGATGAAACTCCTTTCACCATTCCAAGGCTCGCCCTCAAGGTTTGAGTGAAAAGGAATGGTTAGAATTGAAGAGGAGATCGAAATAGGAAGAAATCCATAATTTATTTTTGATTTCCACCATGGAATCAAGGTGAAATGGATCAAGAACCTTACCAACAGGTTTTGGGTCATGCTCCTGATCCTCCCAAGCTCCCTTGGTCGTTTCCCAAGCAAGGAGAAGAAGTGGGGTCGAAAAAGCCTTCCATTTGGCTTGTAAAGGGTCTTTTAATAAGAAATTCAAGGAGAGAGAAAGTTCCTTATAAAAAAAATTCATTTAATCCCAAAAATGTGGCCGCCTCTTCCCCCTTATCTTCATTAGGGACTAGGCTATCTTGTTTAACTTTTATCCCTCTCAATTATCCATGATTTAAAGAAAAGCAAATCAAGCACCTTAAATCATATTATATTAATATCCATATATGAGTAGATATTTCTTTTTCTTATAAAATTGTGTGTGAGTTATCCACTCCCTTGGATATTTTCGTGGTCCTTGCAAAGCTCAAAGACGTCACACATACATATAAATCCAACCATTTTAATTTTGGTTGAAGGCCCTTTAATTAATACATTTAGTTTTGCCCGAAATCGAATTAGGGTTTCAATTAGGATTAAATCTTGATTATTTTAATATCAAGATTCTCTCTCCTCCAACTTAATTCAAATGAGGCGCCCCTCTCATTTGCTTTACTCTAAATGATGCCAAGAAGCATTAAGGACCTTATTGAAGTGGTAATTTGCACATTGAACCATAGGTTTTGGGTAAATTGCACTTTACACTAAAACTAGGTTTTAATGCAGAAACATTGCTTTATCAGCTCTTTCTTGGTATTCAGGCTTCCATAAGCCACACCTCAGCATCATCTTTACACTCATGATGCTTCAACACATGAGGAACATATTATCATGCACAATTTGCACTTGAACCCCTCAACTTGGGTATTTTGCATATTAGTCCAAAACAAACAAAACATTGATTTCAACAATGTTCAAAAAGGACTAGAATTGCAATATAAGTTCCTCTTGAGCCCTAATTACCTTTCACAAGATGAGATTAAGCATTTAATCATCTTTCTTAATCAAAACACCTAGGGTTAAAGTATAATCCAGGTCAGGGGTGTTACAAATTATAAAACCCTAACAAGGATTTCGTCCTTGAAATCCAGATAAAGGAAGACAGATGTATTTCATTCATCATACTATCTAGTCTTCACATAACGTCTCCTTATTATGGAGACACCATAAAACTTTGATCAGCACAAAGTGTTTCCATACAAGATTCTCATAGAATCAACACACAAGGAACATGCTCCATTGTTCCTCACCATTGACTATACTATAAAGTCAACTTTGTGTCAAATAACACTTTTCTTATTCAGAGGAATATCATGCATTCTTTATTAGTATCTTGTTTATGCAGAGCATAAACCCCTAACATATGATGTTCATACTATTTTATATATTCTGACTAATTTCATAGTTGACCACTCCAGGTAGCCAACCTAACCCATCTGATAACTCTCAGATACCAGAATCTTTCACCTTGGTATCTATCACATGTGTTGGAAACACATCATATATATCTCTTCCTTTCAGATTGGAACATTTATTGTTTCATATGTCCTCATCTTAGGACCAAAATCCAAGATAACTGATACTTTTCTAAGTATCCATCACATGAACATATTTATCTGATGCACATCAAGTGTCCTAATACCCACTTTGATTGCCATGTCCCTGAAAGGAAAGAAAACAAGGATTCATATTCCTCTTATTAATTCATGTATTTTCAACTATTCATGGACCATTTACTCTTTATCTCATCCTAGGTTCCTTGCCTTTAGCATTGGAATTTGTAAGGATGATTACATGTCATTATCTCTTTCTTTATTATTATCTAGCGTGTTTATGATCATCTCATGATCTCATCACATCTCCCATTTCCTCATTATGGGAAAGATTTGTATTATGCGGGCAGCATAATTGAACATGGTTCATCTCCCTTATTCTTATTCTTATCCTATGAGGAGTCCATTTTTAGTTCCTCATACAACATGCTCATCTCAGATTATATTAGACTTATCTTTCTTATGCATGGGATATGACTCATTTATTCATTCCAAATTTCTGATTTCATGATACTCATTAGATTGTCTCAGAATGACTACTTGATCAGAGAAATAAAAAAGACAACAATCTAAGAGTTTCCATACCCACCTTATCATCAATAGTTGTATACCTGGCCAGGGTATATAAATACTGAGATTAAGTGGTATGCACTTTGTATACTATCATATTCCTCCTTTTTATATTATTACAAGCATACGACTTATCATCCCTGAATTTCATTCAGGCATCTCTTCTATACCTCATCATTTCTCAAGGAGGTAAGAACAACATAAAACATTTGTAATGTTTTACTATGAAAAACATAAGTCCTCATAGGACTAATGAAGGAAAGTTCAATCATTTCCTTTCTCAGTTAATCCAGGAATTCATAAATTAACATATTTGCATGACATTATCTTGTCTAACTTGTCATAATACATAAATTATTCACTGCCTCAGGCTAACTCTTCCTCAAAGGTTGATTCAACAGGCTATGGTTGAGCACAGACTCAATTTATGTCCAGAAATTCATCATTTCCTTTTGCTTCAACCTGCTGATGCTAATTACAAATCCTGTTGATATCTATAACATCATCATTGGGACTGGTAATCTAGGTTACACTGCCAAAACTTGATCCACTATATACATTACTGTTGCCCTAAGTTCTCCAACAGTAATACTTAAAGAAGGATTTTCTTATTATAGTTGGATTAGCTAGGGGATTCTTAGGCAATTGTCTCTCTCTTGCCTGTTCCCATGCACCTCTTCTTGGTGCAACATTGCTGCTCTCAGCAGTAATCTCCTCATGTGACCCAGTCATCTTTAAGTTCTTCTTCTCTTATACGAGCAGAAGACACTATCAGATACACTGGATGACACCAGAACAGACTCTACTACCTTAGTCCTATGTCTCTATAGGCTCAACAAACCTAGAGCTCTGATACCACTAATTGTGGTGACCATCTTGCGAAAACATGATTTAACTAATGCGGAAGCGAATTATTTGCAGCGGATTATTGAAAATCACTGAAAATTTAAAACTTTTTCAAAGAGATCCATTCACAGGAAAACTCTTTTAACCAAGAACCAAAGTATTTCAAATTCATCCTGGTTCATTAGTATACAACCTGTACCATTCATTCTCAAAGATTACTACAGCAACTGTCTTATAAACATTATATACAGACATTATACGAATCTCGAGGCATTCAAGCCAAAACATCAGTTTGATTCATAAGACACTGACTAAAAACTCCGAGGACCTGAGAGTACAGAGACGACACATAGGACTACTATTTGTATGACTAGACAGACAATATATCTACCTGAGATCTTATTGATGTCCCTGTTGTTGCTGTTGCTGTTGCTGTTTCTGTTGCTCTTTCCTTGTTCTAGGATTTCTGCTTTGCCTCCCATGCATACCTAAAAATGTTTCCCACGGGGGTGAGACAATTGAAAATTGCCCCAGCGAGAGATATAACTCTCCGCCAAAAACATTGTTATTGCAGTTTATTAAATTAAAACTGAGCAGGGGTTACTTTTACATTATCAGGCAGAATTATTCATCATAGAACAGAATAAGATAATCTCCATTCTCAAGGAGGTCATTGCATCTACCCATGGTAGATAAGTAATTCATATGTCTACCTTGCAGAGAATATAAAGAAACATAATTAACATTTATCTACTAAGGAATGCACAAAGAAATGCAACATCAGCCAATGAATCTCTGTATTCAATCCTTAAGCAAACATGCTATACAGCTGATTACATTTTACAATCAAACTTATGCTCTGAGGAGATGAGGTATACCGCTCATACTCCAAATGACCATTACAAAATCACATCGGTACCATACATAGGTCATCAAAATAGTCGGATTCTTATGACCTCATCTGTCTCGGTCAGTATGAGACCACATGCAGGACATCTCATGTCTCTGCTGACTAGCTAGCCAGGGTATTCTGGCACCTTTGCTACAGAGTTATAGTGTCAATTGCACTCTCATCGCCAATCAAGAGATTTCTTGTTTATCTCCTCGATCCGACTATAAATATCATTGGGAGATTTGTGATACATCCATCCCGACTTATTCATGAAGGATTGAGAGGTTTCTTATTTACCTTCCAACAATCTCTTCAAGAGGACGTAAGGATGTTTTCACCCATTTACCCCCACATATTCAAAATATGTGCTCCGGGTCTTGCCGCGGGCACCCATTTCACCATCACCTATTCCTGACGATGATGGATCTATGGTTAGAGCACTACATGAATAGATTTCACTTGATTTATTAAGTACATTCTCATATTCTTTTAGCATCATCCAAGTTCTCGAACATAACTTATTACAACAATGCTATAAAGAGACATGTACTACTTTCATCAGATATTTATCAATCTTTCAAAGACCCTGGGAACTCAGTCCCTCATTTCAATACTGGGAATTCTCATCCCTTCACATTCTCATCACCATAATCATATGGTTCTGGGTATTCAAACCCTTAACTCATCATTGAGCATTATTATACCTTTTTCAGGTAACTATTACCTTCAGGTCATCTGACCAAGGCATTCATGATACTTGTTACACAAGCATCACACCTGGCTCACAAGGCCATGAAATATCTTGTCACCTCTCACTAGGTAAGAACTTACTCATGTAACTTATAAAAGTCCATGCATATTGCTTCTTTTACTTAGCAACAAAAACATTAAGGCACATAATGCCAATCAACATTTATTATATAAATGTCACAGCTCAAACTAGCTATATACATCACCTCATAATATATGTATGGTTATTAAGCATGATAAAAGTCATACAAGATATTCATCACATCATGTGATGCAATAGTAACACCATTATTCCTCTACCGGGAATTAGGGTTTACTATCAAATATGGCTTTTCATTCCCTTTACCCAAATTAGGGTTAGGGTTCCCCATTTCTCATTAATAAATATTTCATGATCTCATTATCTGTCCAGCCCTTAATACATTATTCCATACCTCTGGGGCATTCAAGGATATCATATTTGATTATTCTAGAACATTACTTTCATCATATAGCATTAATGATCATCAATTCAAGGTATGAGTTCATTTCTCATCATCATCATGGTATGATTATATCATACACATCATTTAGACTTAACCCCATTCTCAAGGTACATTAATTAACACTCATCAAGGTGCAACAACTCATTACATTTCATTGTAATAGTTGCATAACACATTTCATATGTTTCTTATTCAATTATATTGGATTTGGAGTAACATCAAGGCATATAAACCCTGAAGTGTTGAATGTGATAACTATCATATTTTGATGTATCACTTTCTCATCACTTTAGACTCTCCTGAATTAACCATCTTATCTTGTATTAAGGTATTTCCCTTCTTAATACATTCCATCTCTAATCACTTACCTATAGCATATAATGCACATGCCACACATTAGAGTTGTCCAACTATCATTAATGATATGGACTTGTCTAATGGTAAAGACATTGCTTACAATTAGGTTGCATATATTCAACCACATGAAATGTTTCACCTTTATAAGGCCATTCCTTCTATCTCCTCATTAGGGTTTCTTTATACCCTTACTTAAGATTAGAATTATGATTCATTGTCATATTATCCGAGATTAGGGCTTTATGTATTATGACTCCTCATTAGAGTCTCACATGCCTTCACCCTTCTTAGGGCCTCTTATCACAACATAACATTAGTACATCATGTGGTGTTAATACTTAGTTAAGGTTTCTCATGGAATCACCCTCAACTAGGGTTTCCACCATAGTTTCCCTTCTTTTTGGGTCTACTATTCATCTCTATTAGGATTTCATTTAATTATCCATAATTGGAGATTCCCTAATCATACCAATTAGGGATTTACATCTCTTTTCCCTAAGTTAGAGTTTCACTTATGATTACCCTAGATTAGGGCTACATCCTTACCCTGGATTAGGGTTTCATTTCGAATTGCCCTCAATTAGGGTTAGAATTCAATAACCATGTCGATTAGGGTTTATGTTCATGATTAGGGTTTCATGATCTCTTTACTTAAGGATCATACCCTTAATCACCACACGAATCATATTCATGTTATGAATTCATGCTAACATCATCTCAACTTGATAAGGTCATATCATCCCTTCAATCAAGTACATACAACTATGAATGACATAGTGTACCAAGTCATTGATCCTATAAGCAATTAGGGTTCATCCCTTAATTGGCACTAATCACTTAGGTACTAATAGGGTTTCAATCTTTGTACCTTCATTGATTATCATTACTAATCATCATTGGATCAATGAGTCATTCATCATCTCTATTTTCGAGAGATTCAATCACCTTGGACCTCCATTACATAAGGTATCCAATTGAATTGATCAATTGAATCTACAATCAACTTTGACTACTTGACCCCCAAACGTTCTTGGTCTTTCAAAGTTCAAACAGTTTGAAACCGTTTGGGAAAGGTGGTGCTTGAGACCGTTTTCCCAAGTAGGTGAAGACCATTTGGCCAAGTAGGTGAAGACCGTTTGCCCAAGTAGGTGAAGATCGTTTGGCCAAGTAGGTGAAGACCGTTTGGCCAAGTAGGTGAAGACTGTTTGGCCAAGTAGGTGAAGGACGTTTGGCCAAGTAGGTGAAGACCGTTTGGCCAAGTCAGTGAAGACCGTTTGCCCATCACATCATGAAAATCCAAGTCAACCAATTAGGGTTTGGATCATTGGATTGATCACCAAATCAGCAATTGATTACACTTTAACTTAGTATCATTGGATCATCAATTGCTTACCCATACTCACCCCTAGACCTCCAAACGGTCTTGGGTGACCTACAAATGGTCTTGAGGCCGTTTGGATGAGCTCCAAACGGTCTTGAGACCGTTTGGCTCATCCAACCCTTGGATTCTAGTGAAAAATCATTAGGTCTTGAGCTATTGAGTTGGTCATCAAATCAGCACTTAATTGCAAAGTGATTTGGTACCTTTAGACCTTCAATTGGTCAACCATGCTTAACCATAGACCTCCAAACGGTCTTGAGTGATCCCCAAACGGTCTTGAGACCGTTTGGGTGATTCCCAAATGGTTTCGAAACCGTTTGGGTCAATCAACCCAAAACATCAACTCATTCCAATGCAAAATCAGCACTTAGCCGATTAGGGTTAAACCATATCTTTTGTCCTTCAAACACTTAACAATATCCAACCCTAGACCTCCAAACGGTCTTGGGTGACCTACAAAAGGTCTTGAGACCGTTTGGGTAATCCCCAAATGGTTTTGAAACCGTTTGGGCTAAATAACCCAACAAGTCAAATCAATCAAGTTGAAAATCAGCACTTAATCCAATTAGGGTTTGCCTAATTGATTAGCCTTCAACTCATGATTCCTTTGGAATTAATCCATAAAATTTGGTGAGTTTTTAACCAACATTATTAGGAACAGTAATATCAAACTTTAAACCCTTGGTCAACCCTCTCAAACGGTTTTGAAACCGTTTGCCCAAAAAGGCAAATAAATCAAGTTGAAAATCAGCACTTAATCCAATTAGGCTTTGCCTAATTGATTGGCCTTCAACTCATGATTGCTTGGGATTTAACCCATAAAATTTGGTGAGTCATTAACCAACATAATTAGGAACAGTAATCGCAAACGTTCAGCCCTTGGTCAACTCACCCAAACAGTTTTGAAACCGTTTTCTCCCAAACGGTTTCAAACCGTTTGCTCTCAAACGGTTTGGTGAAACCGCATGAGCACTTAACTCAAAACTGTATGAACCATGATTTCTTTGGAAAAAGTATCCAAGATGATGTCATCATCATCTAACTTTGTCCCTGAAGTTCTAAAAACTTCTGATTTCCTGAAATAACCATTTTCAACCAGCAATTAAACAAGATAATGAAGGAATCATTGAAATTGCAAGATTAATGGTTGAATAACAATGAAAAAGGAATCAAGTTATAAAACCCGCCTCCAATTGAGATCCAAAGCTCCATGTCCACGGCAAAAATGGTGGATGAAACTCCTTTCACCATTCCAAGGCTCGCCCTCAAGGTTTGAGTGAAAAGGAATGGTTAGAATTGAAGAGGAGATCGAAATAGGAAGAAATCCATAATTTATTTTTGATTTCCACCATGGAATCAAGGTGAAATGGATCAAGAACCTTACCAACAGGTTTTGGGTCATGATCCTGATCCTCCCAAGCTCCCTTGGTCTTTTCCCAAGCAAGGAGAAGAAGTGGGGTCGAAAAAGCCTTCCATTTGGCTTGTAAAGGGTCTTTTTAATAAGAAATTCAAGGAGAGAGAAAGTTCCTTATAAAAAAAATTCATTTAATCCCAAAAATGTGGCCGCCTCTTCCCCCTTATCTTCATTAGGGACGAGGCTATCGTGTTTAACTTTTATCCCTCTCAATTATCCATGATTTAAAGAAAAGCAAATCAAGCACCTTAAATCATATTATATTAATATCCATATATGAGTAGATATTTCTTTTTCTTATAAAATTGTGTGTGAGTTATCCACTCCCTTGGATATTTTCGTGGTCCTTGCAAAGCTCAAAGACGTCACACATACATCTAAATCCAACCATTTTAATTTTGGTTGAAGGCCCTTTAATTAATACATTTAGTTTTGCCCGAAATCGAATTAGGGTTTCAATTAGGATTAAATCTTGATTATTTTAATATCAAGATTCTCTCTCCTCCAAATTAATTCAAATGAGGCACCCCTCTCATTTTATTTAATCTACATGATTCCAAGAGGCATTAAGGACCTTATTGAAGTGGTAATTTGCATATTGAACCCTAGGTTTTGGGTAAATTGCACTTTACACCAAAACTAGGTTTTAATGCACAAACATTACTTTATCAGCTCTTTCTTGGTATTTAGGCTTCCATAAGACACACCTCAGCATCATCTTTACTCTCATGATGCTTCAACACATGAGAAACATAATATCATGCACAATTTGCACTTAAACCCCTCAACTTGGGTATTTTGCTTATTAGTCCAAAACAAACAAAACATTGATTTCAACAATGTTCAAAAAGGACTAGAATTGCAATATAAGTTCCTCTTGAGCCATAATTACCTTTAACAAGATGAGATTAAGCATTTAATCATATTTATTAATCAAAACACCTAGGGTTAAAGTATAACCCAGGTCAGGGGTGTTACTCATCTGCCCTTTGGGTCCCATGAGTTCATGAAGGTGATAAATCTCCTAACCAATGGCCCTCAGACAACGATAGTTGTTACCTCCCGACCTTATGGTCATGTGCAACTAGGGAATTAGGAAACTCCTTCTTCCATCGGTCTTAACCCTACCTGACCCTAGGATAGACTTAGGATTCCATTATAGTACATGTCCAACTTAGAATCTTACCCAAGCCTTCAACATCTCTCTCTGCATTCTCGACTGACTTTCATCCCTTCATAGGGTCATGGCAACCTGCCTACCTTAGTCAGGCCCCATACTGGTTACCTCCATGGTAACACATCCACATGCACTTAGAGATGGTTATCTATGGGTCTACAGGTTCATTCTCATACCATGTACTTTTCACTTAGCTTCTCAAGATCCTATGAGACCTCTTTGGGTCTCCACAAACCCACAAACTGGTACACACCTTACCAAAGGGCCCCTCTCCCAGGATGGGAGGAAACTACAAATCTTGACAACAAGGTCACAAACATCCTTATGGTTTATATTCACATGAACATGCCTAACCCATTAGCTGCTAAGGCACAAGCAGGCCATCTATTAAACCATGCTAGGTCATACTTGTTCTCTTTCCTCAACATTAGGTCAACTTAGTTGTGAGGGGTCCATCAAACCTAACTTTAACCTAAGGGGTTTTCTTTACCTCTACACATGAGGAGTACCATGCTCGAAACTATAGAGACTCAAATCTCATCAGGAGCATCGGATACACTGCTTCCCCTCTTAGGCCTAAGAACCCTAGGTTCTTCTTTGAATATCCAACTGCATGCTCAAACTCTTAACCACGAATCACACATGTCCAAGGTATGTCATGTACTCCCATGATCCTTTTATATGAGCAATACCTCAGAGTCGAGTCCTCTTCAAGGACAACAAACTAGGTATAAAGCCTCACAACCAGTTACTTAAACCCCCTCAGGGTCTAAAGCACTCTTTATCTCATCCAACAGGTAATCACTTATACCCTAGGTATCAGAAGCATCATCCTCCCTCTAAGGTTTGGTTCCTCTAAAGGCAACCAAGATATCATCAGCCTTCAGGGATCAAACATTAGGCAACCACTATCATCCACTTAGGTCGCATCATCCTCTACTATCCACTATTCCTATGTCTCGGAACCTAAGCTTCCAACCTTCTTGCTTGAGTCCTGCTTTCTTCTCTAGAACTAACTCTACATCCAACCTTACTACCAGATGTACTTTCTCCATGAAGGATCAAGCCTTACTAGAATACCTTCACATGGGTGAAGCATATGCTCGAACTTAGATTTGCTCAATATCATTCATAGCCCTTTATACTTATTACATGATCCCTTAACCAGGGTTTCATCAAGATATACCCTACTTGCCTAAGCCCATAGGGTGACTATAGGTTCTCTTCTAACCTCATCCCTGAAGGAGCTATCCTTCTCTATAGCATGCATGACTCTCTCTCCAGGGTTGGTCTCCAAAGGTACTAGGTCATCTACCCTTTTATGGCATCCCAAAGGCATGTCCAACCAAACACTCGGTCAACCATGACATCTAACTCATCATGTCATCTCTCTCTCTAACCTTCACTTAGGGTTAGGGTTAACATAATCCTCAAAGGATGTGCTAGGTATCTACTTTTAATGTAGGTCTCTACCTCCAAGACTAACTCTCTCTACTCATCCTCCTGCCAAGGAGGTCTATCCTCATGACAACTCATGTCATACGACCTAAGCATGTATCTATTCTTTAGTTTATACTTAATCTATTAAGCTTATGTCCATGACATCTTATTTACATGATTTTCATTAATTTGGTGGAGGATTCCTCAGTCCTTATTAACCTTATCCATACCTCAAGAGGGTGTGGAGAAGAGAGAAAACCCTAATCCTTAAGGTCCTTAACATAATTTGAGTTGAGAAGGGGTGAACGAGATGAGAGAGTCCTAAAGGTGTCTTATTTTGAGTCATATCCTAAGACATCGGCTAGGCAGTCACACAATCCGGGAGTCCTCGTATTCCGACTAGAGGTGCTGAGGAAAATATTGCCAGCCCCCGGAAATGATCCTTTTCTAGACACCTCAATCTTTTGGACACTTCTCTAATAACTCCCTCAGTTCTATGGAGTTTGTAAAATTTAATAATTATTAATGATTAGATGAGGAACCTAAGCTCTGATACCAATTGTAATGACCCCGCCTCCCGGTAACCCCCAATTAAGGGAGACCAGAAGGTCAGAGCCGTTATTCAAATAATAGGATCAAAGGTTCGACAAATAAGCAATAATAATTATGAAATTCTACAGACTAACTGGAATTTGGTATAAAATAAAACTTTACTTACCTTTGAAAACTTTGGAAATCTATCTATCCAGAGCTTGAATTATCCTATCTAATCCTCCTTGCACTTTATTTTTTATTTCCACAGTGTGTCACTTTACTGTTTGTTCTTTCAATTGTTGTTCCTAAAACGCCGGCAAACAAAATGTCGGTCAGTATATCAAAATATACTGGTATGTGGGAACAACCAAAAACATGCAAATATGGCTAACAATTTAATAAACACAATCAAATTAATTTAACGAGCCAATTTACACTTTTCTATATGACATTCTCCACCGCTTTTACCCTAACCCTGGCATATCCACTTTAGGGTTTCCTTTGCCAATGACTTAAGGCCACCTTCTCAATCCCGAGCTTGGTGCCTGGGGTTCACCACTCATGGTGCCCACTAGTCATGCAATATCATAGGCCACCTTCTCATTCTCGAGCTTTGTGCTTGGGGTCACCACTCAAGGTTTCCATTGGTCTACCCATCTAGGCCTGACCTTTGGCAGCACCCATCAGGGTGGCATGTGGGTACGTTAATACATACTTCTATTTCTAATGTGATAATCATAGTGACTTTATGATTTGCAAGTATGAACATCAAACAGATAATTTGCATTCAATGCGATTAATCATCCGGAAAATCCTCGGGAAACTAAGGCGGTTATCCATAATTAACCACATACCTGATCTGACAATTTGAACAGAAATATCCATGCAAATAAGAATCTAAGCAAGCAAGCATTTTCAACAAGATCCTGAAATAATTATACAATTTCCTTTTATTACTCATGTCATTAAGATCTATTAAATCTAGCTCGCTTCCTAGGATTTCTAGTCCACTTTTAGGGTTACCATTGTAATTAGGGTTTCCCTTCATTTGAAACCCTAATTGATCACAAACCCTAATTATCTCAACATCTAATCTTCAGTTTCGGATTTAAGGCATAATTAACCATTAGATAAGCCCATTAAGCCTCTTTTTCTTAAAGCTACCATTTTTATCCTTTTTAACCCATGACGAAGTCATTATACACATTTATCATCAATTCATAGTCCATTATGATCCAAAACACATAAGAACTCGATTTGCCATTAATTCCACCTTTTATTCATGAGAAAACCCTAATTACCACATTTAGGGTATTTATCCACAAATTAGGAACTTTAATGCTCAAAATAGCATATTCCAACTTTAATCATGAAATTAATCAATTAAAGCCATTAATAGTCGAATTAATAAACATTGGGGTTTCAAGGCCCATTAAAGTATATTCATTTTTATAAAACTCCAAATTAACTAATTATATGCAAAGTTCATCCTTTTTCTTCCTAATGTTCCTTTTTATCATTAACATGCTAATATCCACTTTAATCAGATATTAAACCCTACTAATCACTATAATCATATCAAAATAGGGTTTCTTTAATCATCATTACATTAAAGTTAATAACTTCCATTACTTTTTGAATTGTAATCAAAATCAATCTTCAATTTTATTTTTATTAGATTCCCCTCATTTTTCTGAGCAATTTTCATATTTTGTATGTTCTCATCGGAGCTACCAATATTTATCTATGAATTTTGCATTAAATCACTTACTTGGCCAATATCAAGCTGCCATGTGACTCCTTCCATGCAACATGCTCGCCCAAAAGGAAACATAACCAAATGTCTGTTATGCCCTCCTTTAAGTCAGTTAACGATGTAGCCCGCGGAGGGTATATTCATCCAACGCCACCTTGGCTCCTTCTTCCTCGCGAACAGTCCAGACCGCCGCCCTAGCTGCTGGCCTACAGTGCTTCGCGACCTTTCTCCCACCTCCTCGAGGCTCGTGCCTTGCTAGGGTCTCTTCCCTACCTCCGCCCCACCCTATCACAGCCAGCCATGCTGCAAAGCATGACCAATACGTCTAAATATGCGTGAGGTTCTTCCCGAGTTGCAGCCGCACCTACTGCAGGTTTGAAGATCTCCGGCAAGGACTTCGGGTTGACGAAGGCACGAAAGAGGTAGCTAGCCCTTTGGGGTTTGTTGTGGAAGGTCCCTACTTCTAATAGAACCATAACGACACCCCTTGTTGCCCTAGAACATCCCTCTTGGTTAGGGTTTGGGTGGAAAGAAGAAGAAACGAAGAGAAAGATGCATGAGATCTCCTAGGCTCGAGGCCCTAGATCCAACCCTTATATAGGGAAGGATGGGAACGTCCCATTGTGGTTAACCACAGGGAAAATAAGCCCCCTTAGCCTACTTTCCTTATTTAGGTGCAACTCTCATCTTAAATCTATGCCTTCATTATTAGTATCCCTTGGTTATTAAGGAAACTATTCATTTAAAGGGAAATTTGGAAATTACATGTTTTAATCTTCTTGTGCTCGACTTTTAATCCATAGGAACAAAATCCTATTTTCCTTTAATAGAAATTTCTTTCTTTTTAGCAATACCATGTAATACATTGATTGTATACTCACATTATCTTCTTATTTTGCTATTTTTGGTATTTTCTCTTTCTTTCTTCTTTATTGGGGTTCCTTGGACTCCAACAAACTCTAATATTTCGAAATCCTTTTATCGGATACTCATTATCCTTCAAGATGCATCTAAATGCATTATTCTTCATTATTTCTCATTATCTTATTTATTTCTTATTAAAATAGTTCTTTTTGAGGATTTCTCTTTATTTCCCTTTTATTTTCCTCATTGGTATTCCTTTTATCATAAGGAATCCTTGGGATACAAAATTCCACCAAGGATCACTTAATTATACCTCTTTTTACTTAGTTTCCACATTTTATCAATATTTTCAATTTCTTTCTTAATAAAGAAATACTTAATTGATCTTTTATTTTATTTTTACATTATCTTTGCAACTTTTGACTCCTTGGGACCCAAGGAACCCATGTGGCACGAAATCCATCTTTGGATTAAGTTCTTTTGCTTTCTAGAGGTTTCCACACCTTTCTTTTCTCAAAAACTCAATTATTCATTCATTAATTGGATTTCCTCATTATTGGGCCTAATAGCCAATAAATCCCACAACACAATCATCAAGGCTATTGTAAACGAAATCCATTTATTCAAAACAAATTATATATTTATTTGTTCAAATATCTGTTATGTGAGACATTACATTTCTCACCCAAATGAACCCAAAATTGGGGTTGTAACAGTCGTGCTGTCGGCCGACACACACAGAGCTAAGGCCAAAGGGTGATGCCCGCCACAGACTAGCTAGCAACGTTCCACCACAACAAGGCATAACGATACCAACCCACCTTCTAGGTTATATGTGTCGGGCAGGGTACTCAGCTAAGTGTGATGCCCGACACAACAAGGCATGGACTAGGGAGCATCGCCCGACACAACCACAACATGTGTCGTCCAAGGCTCAAGATCAAGTGGGATATCGGGCAACACCTCCCCTCTAGATCATAACAGTCAAGATGCAACTCCACAAGGTCGTCATCAACCTCAAGCACAAGGGAACCAAACCCTAATGGATCAAGAAGATGGCTCACCTCTCAACAACTAAGAGAGAGGGGTCTTGCACATCTCTTGTCACCAATCGGGCAACACAAGGAACAACCCTAACAAAGTTTACAACCACCACAAAGCTCACCTTTCAAGTCCATGGTGATAGGAGGGTGTTTCTCAAGCAACTAGAACACAATCTCACCTCTCAACTTAAACGAGAGAGGGGTATTGGCCATATTACTAGAGCTCAAGCTCACTTCTCTAGACCAAGGAGAGAAAGGAGTGTTGCTCACCAAGAAACCCTAGAACATAGGTTCGGCCAACAAGGTGCAACTAAGTAAGAAAATAAACTAACAACATACATAGCCAATCATAAGAAACATATAAACAAGAACATAGAATATGGTAACGTAGTTAGGGTTAGGAGTTATGTAACCCGCCTTAAGCAAGCTCCAAGCTCCTAGCTCCAAGCACCACCAAGGAAGAAGAGAAAGGCACTATAGGGCTCGGCCAGCACTAGAGGAAGAAGGAGACTCCAAGAAGGATCGGCCACCAAGCTTGCAAAAGAAGAGAGGGTGTCGTGCACCAAGGGAAAGGGAGACTAAGGAACTAAAGGGATCCTTAGAAAGGGAAAGGAAATGCATATATAGAAGAGGATGGAGGAGAAACCAAGGTAGAACAAGGCAAGGTGTCGCCCACCTAGGGACACTTGTCGATGTGCAAAGCCACCACTCTAACATGCCCTAAACACATGTCCAAGTCCATTGCCACATGCAAGCATCAAGCACCAAGTGTCCACTAGTGGTGACACAAACGAGGTCAAAGAGAGTCAAAGGAGTTCATGGGTGACACACCCTGGGCGAAACAAGCTCAGGTCGACATAGGGCACTCTTGCCCGACACAAGGTCAAAAGGAGCAAAGGCAACTCACCACAAGGCCCAACAAGCTCAACCAAGCCCAAAGGAACTCAAGCAACGAGCCCAACCCTTCCTCTCAACACTAGAGGAAGCAAGGAGAGGGAGGAACACCTCACAAGGTGGCAAACTTGGCGACAAACCCTAGACTTGGGTTAATTGCAAGTAGCACCTCCAACTCTTAACAAAGCACCAACAAACCCTAATCACCACTAAAGGTGATTAGCAAGCAACTAAGCATCAGGGTTAAGCAAAGCAAATAGGGTAAACCCTAAATGGAGGTCAGGGTCCTTACATATAATTACTTAAACATGATTAATGATGATATCTCAATTATGATATGTTAAACCTAATGAGAACCCCAAGTGTGCTATCTCTTTATATAATTAGGGTTTGAGATATATAAACCCTAGTAGGCTGAAATTAGGGTTTTCACCAAATAGACTCATGTTGGGGAGTAATGAGAGAGGTATGCAAAGGAGAATGAGAATGGTAGTTGAAGGCTAGGATAGCATGGTCATGGTAGGTAGCATGGTTGTGCTAGGTCATTGGGGGCATGGGCGTTCTAGGCCACACGATCGTTTTGAAAGAATTGATCTATTAACCAACTTTTGTACTCAAATCTAATGAAACCAATACACCACAGCCGTGGTAGGCAGAACGGACGTGTTGTGTCCATCTTGGCATAGTCGTGGTACCTTGCACGACCGTTCTGGGGCATTTTTGCTTCAACTGACGTTTTTGTAGAATTCTAGATTGCAGTGCACTATTTGATTTTTAATTATTTATCAGGAACTCCAAACGTCTCAAATTTTAAATGAAGCTTTATAACTCAATTATACAGATTATTCTAAATTCTAATATTTTTCAGAGAATATTTGATCTCTGAAATTAACAAATTACATTAACTTTTTTATGATAGAAAAATTTTCTAAAATAAGAGAAAGTATAGAGGGGTCAATGTGCAATTAACCCAAACAACTCAATTGCTCTATATGGTCAACCTAACACACTAGCAACTCTCATAATTCGTAATGCATTCTAGAGAAATGAAATCCTAGAGAGAGAGGGAGAGTTAGGGGTTGAGAGGAGAAAGTGGTGGAATTGTTGAATTAGGGTTTCTCTATCCAATATATAATGAAATCAAGTAAGTTTAGCTTCCTTGCATAGCCTTTCATGGTGAATCTTCTCTCACATGTCAAGATTCTGTCCCTCCTCTGATTTGATCTAAAATGGTATCAATTCCCCGTTTCTCACTCTTTCTTCATAGTTCCTCATTTTAGGATTTCCGAGTTGAAAGGAAGAAGAATTGGGTGAATTGCTAGGGATTTGATATGAAATCGAGATTTTTAGGGATAAGCTGCATTTTATGGTGTTTTCACACCTTAGGATGAGTGAGAACTTCCTTTAAATAGTATATTGCATGAAAATTTGTTAAATTATCCATAATCTTCAATTTTCTCAGTATGCGACAAACAAACCCTAAATTCTCCTTTTGATCTACTTTTTTGTAAAATGATATGAAATGGATTCTTCTTCTATTTTGATGAATTTCAGATGATAAAATCATATAATAAATGGATACAATCCATCTTAATGAGAATTCCTTAAGTATTTACAGAGGTTATAAGAATAAATTGAAATTTAAGATTTTCGGCTATGATTGAAATTGCTATATAATTAAATAAAGAAATTTGTCTATCTGAATCTCATTGATTACGAATGATTGTTTATCTGAATGCATAGTACATACATGTCAGATACTATCTTGGATTTTGTGTGATGTGAATAGTGTTTTCTTGATATCTCAGTAGAAAGGGTTGAAACCCTAGATGAGTGAAAAGTTGGAAATTTGCGAATAGATATTATGAAATCCATTTGAAGTGTTTATCATGACAACTTAGAATTTATTTAACAATGTAATTCTTGATGCATGATATCTCAGTGAATGGCATAGAAACCTAAATTCAGATCAGTTCGAAGGTTTCATACATATATTGATTGTATATGATTTAAGCAGTCTTTATTAAGTAAATGTTTATGTCGTATGAAATCCTTAAGAGAGCCATGTTACAAGTGAATGAGGTAACTAAAACCCTAAGGATAGGGTGTTACCAAGTGATAAGTGAATGAGGTAACTGAAACCCTAAGGATAGGGTGTGACCAAGTGATAAGTGAATGAGGTAACTGAAACCCTAAGGATAGGGTGTTACCAAGTGATAAGTGAATGAGGTAACTAAAACCCTAAGGATAGGGTGTTTCCATATGATAAGTGAATGAGAATACTTGTTTAGTAGACATGATATATGATTTTATAGATGAGAAATGCTATATGTGCATGAGTACGGAGAAATCCTAAGAAAAGGGTAAACAATATGTTGAGCCTTCAGTTCAATATTATCAATGAATTCAATTCAGTAGTTTGAGTAGTCAGTAAGATACATAATTAAAAGAAATCAGTCTAAGAGAAAGATATAATCAAGTTATAATAGACTCAGGGGCCCTGAACACTGTAGAACCCTCTTGTGAGGTCTGCTCCTTAGGGGTGAAACGACCTAACCCTGGTAGTGTCCAGTATACGGGGGTCAGATCATACCAACAGGTGGTACGGGGGACGAAGCCCTAGTGGAAGTCTCCTTAAATTACAGAATGTAGTGTCGAACATCAACTAGAGGGCCTACTGGCACTAGAGTACAGAAAAGCCAATAGGTGGCTTGACTCTCTGCCTGTGTGCTCAGGTTAGAGGAGGAGTTCAGAGGCTAGAGTGCCATTACACTATTGCAGACTAGTGAGTAGTCAGACTTATCTATTTCGGGGTGTCGGTTAAGTCTTGTACGGTGTGATCGTAGTGCACTGCGAGTCTCATATGTAGAGTACACTACATATCATCAGGGCATAAGCTAAAATATGATCATATAGGTTTAAAGAGTTTCTTATAAGTAAAAAGAGTTAAGAGATATTTGAATATAGTTTCTTAATAGTTGTTCTTTAAATGCAATTTTTACTTTCTCTGTTATTTTAACTGTATTGTTTTAGATCTGCTCAATGTAGTAATCACTATTGTTATAATTGATATCAGTTGCTCAAAGGTATACCTGTAATTATATCAGTGCTTTAGACTGTTTCTTTGAAGTTCTCATTCACTGAGCGAGTAGGCTCACCCCTCTACTCAAACTTTTTAGGGAAAATACATGGACTTGAAGAGGATCAAAGCATTAGAGTAGATCTACCACATGAGTTAAGTATGAGATTAGTTAAGTTCAGTGAGTCCCTGTCACTCTAGGTCCTTGTATAGATGTGAGAGAGTCATAAATGATGTTTGTATCTTTGTTTCCTTGATAAGAGAGAATATATCTAATTATCATGTCATATGTACATGGAAGTGTGAGAAATAGAATGAGTATATGGATGTGTATCATTAATGTTGAGATCGTTAAGTATGAGATTAGTTATGTTCAGTCGGTCCCTATCACTCTAGGTACTTGTATAGGTGTGAGAGAGTCATAAATGATGTTTGTATCTTGGTTTCCTTGATAAGAGGAGAAACAGAATGAATATATGTATGTGCATCATTAATTTTGAGATCATATTAGAGTAATAAAAGTTTAATTCTCTTGTAAAGTTTGTTTATGTGATTGAATGTGAGAAAATAAAGAGTTTGAAATAAAAAGAAAAAGTTAGGAGTGAACTTTGTATTAAGTGTAATCCTCATTGTCATACCCTAATCTCATGATTAGTGGAAATCGTGGGATGTGGGTGTGACAGTCAAGATCTAAATTGACCTGGACTCAGTGAAATCAAACCCAACTGGCTCTTCACTTCGACACTGATTTGGCGACTATGACCGTCAAGCTCCAAATTGACTTGGACTCAATCTTACACAGAGAAGAGAAGGAGTGGTAGCATCAAGTGCACTATGAATGGGCTCAAAGACAACAACACCAAGTTCTTCCAATCCATTTTGAAAGCAAGGAAACTACCAACAAGATTGTTTGCATAAAGAACCATGACGATCTTTGGGTTGAGGATGCTGAACAAATCAAATCTATCATTCATAATTTCTTCTCTAATGTGTACTAGGATACCAACTATGCATCCAGATGCACATCCTATACATCCTTCATCAGCTTCTTCCCTACGCTCCCTGACGTGTATTTTACTACGCGCTAAAAACGCAAGTGTACGCGTCGAGTAGTATAGGCATTGTGAGGCCCGAGTCGAACACAGGGATACGTTGAACTATTGGAGACTCCTACTAACTATTTGCGATCAGCTAAGCCGGATAACAAAGTAGGGTTTGTTGTTGAAATTAAAAGAAAATAAAAATAAAACAAAGCAAACAATCGATTAAAGGTTAATTTAATCAATTCAAAAGGATATCTTTAGGATTGCGGTTTCACCGCGGGTCAACATTGTATTAGGTTTCATATAACTCCTCAATCTTCTCTCTCTATCCGGGTAGTGGCCTGAAAATAGAATTACCCACTGTCGTGGTGTAATTCACTACTTAGGTTTAGGTTGATTCCACTGTCGTAGTAATCATTCCCCTAAACTAAGCGCATTACGAACGATCTCTCAGTTTCCACCATTAAGTTTACACCTCCTTTGTCAAGGGATTTATCGATTAATGTAGGTTTCGTCTCTTTTCAGCCGTTAATCCTTCTTTCGAAGTGATTAAGGGCATTAGATTATTATTATGGTGATCAAGCATAACAATATATGGAGAAAACGAAGCTATACCACGGATTTAAGAGAGAAAATATGAATTATTAATATAAAACTGTCATACAATGCATTCCCGGGCTACTCCCGGTCCTAAAGATGGAGGGGATTAGCCTCGCATGTTCATCTCGCACAAATACATGGTAGAAATAGGGGAAATCATATGAAAAACGTGAATCAAATGGGAAAACCCCTGAACGGAGGAGAACCGGTGGATCCTTTGCGTAGAACACGAGCTTTCCCGCCTCTCGGTGGTGAAATTTGTCTTTGGCAGCGTCCGGATCGACATGTATGAGCTTCTGGCCTCCGTTCTCCTTTCTCTCGCTCCTCGGCACTTGTGCAATGCAAAATGAGATCATCCTCTCGTCTAGGCGGACGTCATTAGGTATAAGTCCCTAATTAGGTCGTCAATTAACTCCAGCCGTCTGATTGAGATCGAAATGAATCCAACGCATATCTGCCGGCGTCGATATCATCGACGCGGGTCGATGGTATCGACCCGGTGTAGTAGCGAGAGCCTTCTTGTCTTTTCGTCCGAGTTCCTGTATCCATCTCGATACCATCGACTAGGGTCGATGGTATCGACTCTCTGTAGCGTCGGTTTTTTCGTTTAGCGACGATGTAGCCTCCATGCGTCGATGGCATCGACTTGGGTGTCGATGGTATCGACAGCTTCCTCGCCAGCAACCTGAAGGGGTCTCGATACCATCGACTTGGGGGTCGATGGTATCGACTCTGTGCTGCTCCTTTCGGTTGGCAACCTGTAGTCCCGTCGATGGTATCGACGGAAGTAGATACTTGTTTTTCCTGAAATTCCAAGACAAGACCAAATAAATCCACACAAATTATGATAATGTGATAATTAATGCTCAAAATGATAAAACTAAGGGGATTTGACATAAAATGATGGCAAAGACCGAAATGAGTGAATTATGCAATATTGACCATAAAAATGACTAATAAAAGCACAAAACACATATCAAAAAGGTCTATAAATGCGATTCAAAATCATCGCATCAAACTCCCCTAAGCTTAAACATTGCTCGCCCTCGAGCAACTAATCCTTAGAATAGAATTGCAGATGTCAACTGAAAAACAACACACCAACCCCACATCCCATGTGACTCCCACTGAACATTCTCGAACCGGCCTTCTCTAACCACAGAACGGTAATTACCCTAAAGGCGACAATAATCATCAATAAAAGAAATTATCCTCCAAACAGATGAACACTATCACATAAGGCAGTTAACATAATACAATTTGCTGATTCAACATTGGTGCATCTTGTGATTGCCTATACTACGTTGCTCGCCCTAACTACCATCTACATGGAAGTCGTTCTCCTGATAATCATTAGTGAGGAGAAATTCATGGTGGCCTACCAATCCGAGCAACGGGTGGATGAAAATGGGTGGCTCATGGAAGAACTTGGAAGTATTGTACAGTTTCAACATGCATAAAACAAAAATGTCCTAAATGATGCCAATGCACATTGAAAATGCCCTAATGCCTGAAATTGGGTGAAATGATGCATGCACTAACCTTCCACCTCAAAATGAGATGGACATCTAATCAAACTACATCATGTACTCAATTTCCTGTAATGCGAGTGATATCCTATTCCTTTCTCCCTCTTATTTCACTTCCTCTGAATTCTCTCTTTTTTTTTCTCTTTCAGATTTTCAGAATTTTTTTCTTTAGCCCACATATCCATAATTGCTTAAGGACAAGTTTATTGGGCTATTTTCTTCATGATTGGAACTCTTTGCAATATTTAGAAGGTATGGAACAGTTTAATTCACCTTTAAGGAAAAATTGAGATACATGGTGTATTTTATGCATGAATATCATGAGTGCAACTACATGGCATGCACCTAAAAGTAATGTGCATGAATCCCTATATTTTTTTTCTTTTTATGCACAAGTATGGAAAAAATATCAATGCGAGTCCTATCTAAATGCTATGCACACAAGAAGGAATTAAAACTGCACTTTACTTCCAATTCTTAGGTGAATTATGGAAAAATGAAGTGGAATGATCACAAGATTAAATGACTGAACCTTAGAAAGATATTATGTGTCCCTCCTTACTGACCTGTGTAGTGGTTTAGAAGGTTTTCTCTCTTACATCCAATTAAGGTCTCATTACCGTTTGGTTAAGTTAGGCTCAAACAACCATTACTGTCCACTTTTCATGAATCCATAGGAGTACATGTGTGAAATGTTGTTTTAAAGTTGACATAATCAATCATTTTCATAGGATATGTTCCTCAAGGTCAACCAAAGCAAGCTATCCAAAGACACAAAAATTTTTAAATTTCCCTTAAATTTCCCATGAACAAACAACAAGATGACAAACTTTTACGACATCCACAGTTACACTAGATACCACATGGATCCTACAAAAACTAAAAATGCAAGAAACAAATAACACTGCTAAAAACTAAAAACAATAAAAGAAAAGATAGAGCTGTTCCAACTACCCACCTAAGCTTGAAACTGACTATGGCCTCATAGTCAAAAACAAACTTAAGATTGGAACAGAGATACCCGATCAGTCTTGTGGAGGCAGAGGTGGGTACTGTGGGGCCGTAGGATCCCAAGAAGGATACTCCCCCTGGAAGCTCGGATCATAATGGGTCCTCGGCGGAGGCTGTGGATAGCCTCCAAAGTAGCTCTGACTCCAGTAGTGGTCGTAGAAGGGCTCCTGTTGCATCTCCATCCGTTGCAACCGATTGTGTATCTACTGTTGGTTTTCGAGGAGGAGACGTTCATTCTCGAACATCGCCCTTTGGTTGTCAAGTAACCGGTTCATAGTATCCTGAATACCGGTATACATCTCTAGATGCTGCTGCTGTGTCTGATGTATGTCCTATAGCATCGTATACATGCCTTACATTGAGTAGACATCCTTGCTTTGCTGCGAGGGCTGTGGTGATGGCGGCGGGGGCTGTGATGATGAAGACGCACCCGGATGCATCTGAGGACGCTTCCGTGGTGCTACCTGTGCACGAAGAGGTGTGAATGCCTCCTCTTCCTCCTCAGCCTCGCCTTCCTGTCCGTCGTCGCCGCCTTCTTCATCATCGGATTCGATGGCTATGATCGGCCATCGGAAGTGTTGTGCGCCCTCGATGTTGAAGATGGGGTCCGGCAGTGCGCATTCCTGGTAAGCGTGGTTGACGTGGCAGTGTGCATACGCCAACCCATCCCGTAGAAGAATGAGGTTAGAACGGTGCAGATGTTGCACGTTCACCTTACTCCTCGTGGAAAGCGGGGTCATGGTGGAGAAGTTGAGCCTGAGGTAGTGCGCCAGCTTGGTGATGAGCCCGCTGAAATGAATCGGCGCTTTCCTCGTACTCCTCTTGACCGCCAGGACGCGCTGCAGGAAGAACGCACCCCAGTTGCATTCTTGTCGCTTCAGGAGCATGTACAGAAAGAAAAGGTCGCTCTCCTGAAACTTGCTCAATGCTAGATCGCTATGAGCAAAGAAAGTGAAACTCAACATCCGGTGTAGGACCCGGACGAAAGAATGCTAGAATTCCGCTACCGCATCATTGTGGTAGCTCACTGTCTTTCCCGCCGGCACTGTCACTAGCTCGGCGAAGATCTTGTCATAGTCGGTGCGGGAATCCGGGCGCCGGTGATCATTTTGAGAGTGGTTCCAGTTGAAGATGTCATTGAACTGCTCAAGCGTGATGTTGTAGTCGATGTTGAACAGCCAGAACGACACCCGGCCCTTGATCCACTCAC
This sequence comes from Alisma plantago-aquatica, assembly GCA_963693085.1. Lineage (NCBI taxonomy): Eukaryota > Viridiplantae > Streptophyta > Magnoliopsida > Alismatales > Alismataceae > Alisma > Alisma plantago-aquatica. Next base: position 161,434,196 of record OY856414.1, on the reverse strand, counting down.
GATCAGAAGCAACTACATCGTTGGGCACGACGCAGACGTCAAGGGATGCCATGAACTCCGCCACCAGCTCTTTGTAGGTGGCCCATTCACCGAAAAATGGCTGCCCATCCGCATGGTACTCCAACTCATTGTCCTGTCTGCCGGTGTGACGTGCTTGTCCTGCCAGCACATAGGCCAAGTTGGCCTCGAATCCAAGCTCTTGGATCATTCCCCGGTCCACATACCGGGTCGGCTCGATCTTCCGCTTCATGATCTCCTCATAGATCTTTCTCACCTCCGGGGATGGGTGAACCAGGCGCGGATGTGAGACTGAAGCAGTAGGGGGTGGCACAAACTCCACGATCTCCATTTGATTCGCGCGAGAGGACGATGCTCCGGCGACATGCACCATTGTTGCAAGAAAGAAGGGATTAGAAGAAGAAGAGCTCGGGGAAAATGGAGAATTGATTCTCCGCTTGGTGAAGATCCTTGCTCGATGTTGCTGCTCTTCGATCTGGGATGGCTCGGGGGAGTGCTCGGCGTGAAGGAGGAAGTTCACTCTGAAGGTGTGACGTCAAATGACGTAATGACTCTCCTTATATAGACTTGGTCGATGCTACTGTTGACCCGTCGATACCATCGACGCGGGTCGACGGTATCGACACGTCTCGATGCTATCCGCCTCCCTCGCGAGTATCGACGACTGACGATTGCTGGATCATGAAACCCAGATTACTGACATGTCGATACCATCGACGCAAGTCGATAGTATCGATGCAGCACCCGGATCGCTGACGTGGACTTCGCGATCGCCGTCGATGTCGTTGCGCGGATTGGTGACATGGTTGGTCGATACCATCGACAGATGTCGATGGTATCGACTTGGCTTCATTGCGACACCGCCACTTTTTCACTTCAACCTGTGACCATGTCGATACCATCGACGAGGCCGTCGATGGTATCGAGTTGACTGAGACAAATCGCTCTGAACTTCTCCAGATATCTCGATGGTATCGACTGCTGTGTCGATACTATCGACATTTGTTGCGCGACCTGCCTGTAGGTATGTCGATACCATCGACGAGACCGTCGATAGTATTGACTCAGAACGAACCTTGCAGTTGTCAACCTGAACCTATGTCGATACCATCGACCAGTGTGTCGATGGTATCGAACCTGCCTCAGCCTGCACAATGAACAAACAGATCAAGGTATCTTCTTTACACTAAAAATTGAACGAAATTAAAGCAACCTATGACTATAATTAAACTATCCTAATGTACCGATGGTTGGGTTGCCTCCCAACAAGCACCCTTATTTAACGTCTTAGGCTAGACGGCATGATGCTCATCATCTTTTCACCTTGGGAACTGTGCTTAGAGGATCATTTAGTAATTTGAATTCAACTCGATCTCCTCCAATTCCCAAAGACAAAGTACCTCTCCCTAAGGCAGTCACAACATCCGCCGTTGCTTGAAACGGTCTTCCTAGGAGAATTTCACAGCTTTGGAGCGGTGGCATATCCATGACGACAAAGTCCACCGGAAATATGAATCTATCCACTTTGACGAGAACATCTTCACATACTTCATAGGGTCTCACGGTAGACCCATCCGCCAATTCAATTGTTGCGGCCAACTTCTTTATCTCTTTTAACCCCAGCTTTTGAAATGTCGCCAAAGGCATGAGATTCATGCTAGCGCCGGTATCACATTGCGCTTTAGGAAAATGTCGACCACCTATTGAGCACGGAATGTAAAAACCTCTTGGGTCTTTTCTCTTCTTTGGTGAACTTCCGTGAATCATAGAGCTCACCGTCTCATTCATCTGACAAATATCATCATCTTTTATCCGCCTCTTCTTATTGATGATTTCCTTGATGAACCTCCCATAGGCGGGTACTTTCTCGATCATCTCCACTAATGGAATATTGATGTGGAGTTTTCGGAATATCTCCAGGAATTTCTTAAAATGACGATGCTCTTTCTTTGACTTAGGATTGACCAAATTTGAAACATCTGCTGCATCAACACGCCTGTGAGGTGGCACATATGAGCTTTTCGGGAGTACCTCCCCCAAGCTTGCTTCAATCACTCCCTCCGACGTGGGCTTTGGCGAGACAACCTCAATGGTAACAGCTTGTTGTGGTTTCTCTCTCACGTTCGCTGTCTTCGCACGTGCACAAACAACCTGCAATTCTTCTTCTTTCCTACATGGAGATACAATATTCATAACTCTCTCTGATTTTCTGAAGAAAGGGTTTCTGCCCGGCAATCCATAGTAAGTGCGTGGATACGGTATTGCCGGTGTCGCATGCATATTGAAAGTCAATTTTCTTTCTTCTACAGCTTCTTGCACCTGAAATTCCTCCTCATTACTCACCACAGACATATACTTGACCTGATGGTGTGCTTGGGCCACGTTCGCATTCTCGACTGGTTTCTGTTGATTGGCGTGCTTGATTTCCGCCACTTCACTCGAAATATGTGCCACGGTGGTTTCCAATGCCCGCATTTGTGCTCCATGGCTTTGCAGCATCTGCCCAAACTTGGTTAGAATATCACCTTGAGATTGCAATTGCTTACCAAACATGGCCATCATCTCTTGGTTTTGTTGTACCATTTGACTCAGTAGTTCAGTGTTCTTATCCTCGGCTCTCTGCTGTGGTTTGGCATCCGGATCCTGTAGAAAATTATTCAGATCCTTCCATGAGAACTTTTTATCCTTCCTCCATGCATAGTCATTGTTTCTATAACCCTGTTGTTGCATAAATTTCACTTGGGCCTCCTCATCTTCAGATTCATCTTCCTTAGTTAGCATCTTCTTGCCTAGAAGATCTAACTTATCGTTCAGCTCCCTAACTATTCTGGATTCGCCAGCAGCCTTGACCTGTTCCACGACACCTCTGTCACCCCATGACTGTTTCCTAGCCATGTTCTTTAATATCTCCCAACATCTGGTATCTGTATTATTCAGAAAAAATCCGGATACAGCTGAATCAAGGTTACTTCTATCGTGCTCGGAAAGAGCAAAATAAAAAATTTTCACTTGTGTTTCCCTGTCCAGCCCATGATGTGGGCACCTCCTCAACATAACCTGGAATCGCTCCCAGGTCTCAAAATATGTTTCACCTGCCTGTTGGGTGAAATTGTGAATCTTCCGGATCATGTCATTAGTCTTCTCAGGAGGGAAGAACCTCTCACAGAAGACTTCCACCATATGGTCCCATGACTCAACGAACTCATCGTCTAGGTTGTGTAGCCACTCTCTTGCTGCTCCTGCCAATGAACTTGGGAATAGCTTGAGGTACAAAGCATCTTGTGGAAACCTGTCTATCTTCACCATGTCATAGTTTTCAACGAACTGGCTGATGTGTGCAACAGGATCCTCATTATTCAACCCATGAAATGCATTTGATTTTACCAAGTTAATAAACGTTGGAACGATCTTGTATGTCGGTATGTCGATCCCCTTTTTCTTTATAGGCCCCTTTGAAGCTGATGAGGAAGAATCTTTGATCTTCTCCCATATAGTCTGTGGCTCGGCCATGTCTTCTGCTTCAGATTCAAAATCTATCTCTTCTTGGTACTCTTGCTCAGAATGCTCCTCGTCCTCAGGTCCCGAAAACGGAACCTCGGGTGTGCGATTGTCGTAGTCTTTACTACGTGTATGCACCATACACAGTACCTGAAATAAGAAAATTCGAGTTCAGTACTATGCTTAGATGAGTATAACAAATATAGAAAAGTTTTGAAATATTTGAAGTTGTTTCAAAATAAAAAAAAAATGTGGCCTAGAGTGGCCGCTCGTAGCACTCGAAGTGCCAACAATTCGCCGTATCCCCGGCAACGGTGCCAAAAACTTGACGTGTATTTTACTACGCGCTAAAAACGCAAGTGTACGCGTCGAGTAGTATAGGCCTTTGTGAGGCCCGAGTCAAACACAGGGATACGTTGAAATATTGGAGACTCCTACTAACTATTTGCGATCAGCTAAGCCGGATAACAAAGTAGGGTTTGTTGTTGAAATTAAAAGAAAATAAAAATAAAACAAAGCAAACAATCGATTAAAGGTTAATTTAATCAATTCAAAAGGATATCTTTAAGATTGCGGTTTCACCGCGGGTCAACATTGTATTAGGTTTCATATAACTCCTCAATCTTCTCTCTCTATCCGGGTAGTGGCCTGAAAACAGAATTACCCACTGTCGTGGTGTAATTCACTACTTAGGTTTAGGTTGATTCCACCATCATAGTAATCATTCCCCTAAACTAAGCGCATTATGAACGATCTCTCAGTTTCCACCATTAATTTTACACCTCCTTTGTCAAAGGATTTATCGATTAATGTAGGTTTCGTCTCTGTTCAGCCGTTAATCCTTCTATCGAAGTGATTAAGGGCATTAGATTATTATTTTTGTGATCAAGCATAACAATATATGGAGAAAACGAAGCTATACCACAGATTTAAGAGAGAAAATATGAATTATTAATATAAAACTGTCATACAATGCATTCCCGGGCTACTCCCGGTCCTAAAGATGGAGGGGATTAGCCTCGCATGTTCATCTCGCACAAATACATGGTAGAAATAGGGGAAATCATATGAAAAACGTGAATCAAATGGGAAAACCCCTGAACGGAGGAGAACCGGTGGATCCTTTGCGTAGAACACGAGCTTTCCCGCCTCTCGGTGGTGAAATTCGTCTTCGGCAGTGTCCGGATCGACAGGTATGAGCTTCTGGCCTCCATTCTCCTTTCTCTCGCTCCTCGGCACTTGTGCAATGCAAAATGAGATCATCCTCTCGTCTGGGCAGCCGTCATTCGGTATAAGTCCCTAATTAGGTCGTCAATTAACTCCAGCCGTCCGATTGAGATCGAAATGAATCCAACGCATATCTGTCGGCGTCGATACCATCGACGTGGGTTGATGGTATCGACCCAGTGTAGTAGCGACAGCCTTCTTGTCTTTTCGTCCGAGTGCATGTATCCATCTCGATACCATCGACTAGGGTCGATGGTATTGACTCTCTGTAGCGTCGGTTTTGTCGTTTAGCGATGTTGTAGCCTCCATGCGTCGATGGCATCGACTTGGGTGTCGATGGTATCGACAGCTTCCTCGCCAGCAACCTGAAGGGGTCTCGATACCATCGACTTGGGGGTCGATGGTATCGAATCTGTGCTGCTCCTTTCGGCTGGCAACTTGTAGTCCCGTCGATGGTATCGACTTCCGTCGATGGTATCGATGAAAGCAGATACTTGTTTTTCCTGAAATTCCAAGACAAGACCAAATAAATCCACACAAATTATGATAATGTGATAATTAATGCTCAAAATGATAAAACTAAGGGGATTTGACATAAAATGATGGCAAAGACCGAAATGAGTGAAATATGCAATATTGACCATAAAAATGACTAATAAAAGCACAAAACACATATCAAAAAGGTCTATAAATGTGATTCAAAATCATCACATCACTCCCCCTCTTAGTAAACCTTGGAAGAATACCCTCACAGGATGAAATTTGGGACACCCTAAGATTGATGCCACCCCTAAAAGCTCTGGGGCCTGATGGTGTAGATGCTTCTTTTCTCTGGGAACATTGGGCACTAGTCAAGACACAACTTATCAAGTTCATCTTTGATCCATTCCATTGCATCCCCATAATACTAGAAGTAGCCAACTCCTTGGTAGTTCTCATTCCAAAGGTTCCCTCACTGAAAAAGTGCTCTCAATTGAGTCCCATCTCTCTGATCCAAGGTGAACTCCTGTAGAATTAAATCTCATCTCAAAGACTGGATTTCCCCCTTCCAATCTAGTTTTGTGTCGGGACGTCGGATCGACAACAACATCATTCTAGTCTAGGAAATCATTCATTCCATAGAATAAAAAGCACAACATGTCCCTGAAACTCGACCTGGTAAAGGCCTTCGACAAGATGAGTTGTCCCTTCATTGAAGACACTCTCCGCAGGACATCAATTCCAGAAAACATCATCTCTATCATTATGCAACTCATATCCTTGGGTGAGACTTCTATGCTTTGGAATGGGGAACCCATTAGCTCTTTCAAGCCATCATGTGGCGTAAAATAAGGCCCCCCTATCTCCCTATCTTTTTTTATTTTGTGCTTGGAAAGGTTGAGCCAACACATCAAATCAGAAATCTATAGGGGACAATGGAAACCAGTGACTCTCATTAGGAAAAAGCTATCCTTCTCACATGTAAGTTTTATTTATGACGTCATCTTCTTCTGTGAGGCTTCTATTAAACAATAAAGGTCGTTCCATCACTGCCTTCATTTATTTGGGCATGCCTTAGGTCAACTCTAGTCCCATGAGAAATATACAATCCTATTCTTGGCTAACACGCCAAGGAATCTAAGGAGTAGAATCTATAGGAAGCTAAAGATTCAGGAAACCAAGGACCTTGGGAGACATCTTGAATTCTCAATTATTCATAGGAAGAAGGGGAAAGCTCATTACCAACACCTGCTTGAGAATATGCACACCCAGATTGGTAAGTGGTAGAATCTATTTCTATTCCTTGTTGGCCGCATCACTCTGGCTAAACCAGTCTTACTCTCCCAACTATGTTACACAATGCAAGTCACCCAGTTGCCTATGTCTTGTTGTGACAAGATTGACCAAATAGCCCGAAACGTCGTATGGAATGGTTCAGACTCTTCAAAGAGTCAGAGCCTAGTTGCTTGGAAGCACGTTATCAAGACTCGCAGACAAGGAGGTCTTGACATTCGTCAAGCTCGAGATTTCAACAAAGCTCTTCTCATGAATGTTGCATGACATTATCTACAGAATGATCACCCCATGGATTCAACTAATGCGAGCTAAATACACTTATCAAAAGTCAGGTAACTCTTTTGGTTTGCATATCTGGCATAGCATCAAGTCCTTACACCCCCTTATCCATAACAAGTCTAGGAAGGTCGTGATATTTGGGTGGGGAACAAACGTGTGGAAGGATGCCTGTGTTGGTGATGGGTGGGAACCTCAAGCACACCCAACAGACTGATACTAGATGAGATTAGTGATATGAAGGTTACATGCATGGTTAAATATGATGGATCATGGGACTATGATTTCATTCACCACTGGTTCACGTTGTCTTCTACAAAGGACATCATTTCGATGCCTCCACCCCAAAGTCAATATGGGCCCAATAGATGACTCAGGTGACAACAACATGTCCACAAGCTTTGCTTACAAGTTACTCTCCAACACTTTGATCACCAGGATGTTGGCTATTCTAAAACCCTTTGGGAATTGTCGATCCTACATAGGATTAAAATGCACATATGGTTGATACATTAGAACAAGTTGTTCATGGATGTTCTTAGATAGAAAAAGAAAATCATCCCCTCGGGCATGTGCACTTGCCGCAACAATGCAGAAGAAATGGTCTTGCATATAGTTTGAGATCGTAGGATAGTCAGGAGATGTAACATACTCAATTCCAGACACATAGGCTATTTCCCATTTTCTAGGCCCCTAATTGATTAGGTGGATATCCAAAATCTCTTGTCCCTTTTCTTTACTTGGCTACCTTTCAATGTCTATATTTCATTGTAATAGCATAGACCAAACCATATTAGGATCTGATAACCCTAATTGACTCTTTTGAATCACATGAACATGAAATCTATGTATGTGATAACCCTAATACTTGAAGAATGATAATTTGTAGATACTAATATTAAACTATAGCCTCAACCATTATTTAACATCCTAGAATAATTATAGAATATTAGAGTGAGGAAAAGTGGAAGGCTTCACCATAATTGATCATTAGGCTATGATCATTACATTAAGTGAATGATTAATGCACAATGGTAAAATTATAGCTAAAGCGACCTCAAAGCCCAAATATAAGCCCATTATCGAGTTCCCCATAGCTTAATTAGTTAACTCTCAAAATTTGGGGTCATTTGGACATCAAATGCACCCTCAAATAGATCCTAATAAATTATGTATACACTTAACATAAAGTTTGATCGATTATTTTTCATTTCATTTGTCACGGTCTGACTCTAGTCCTTGGGCCGCTTCTGTTCCTGTGTGTGGCCCAGTCCGGGTAGCGAGACTTAGTCGCCCCCTACCTCCGTCTTCCGTGCGGTTCAGGAGGCAGCAGTGCACGCCTATGACCCGGTCACCCAGTGATCATACCAGCTGCCGATTCATCGCGCTTTCTTCACCAACAGAATCCTCTCGCTCCCCCGAGTTCAGCAAGCCCTCATACACTACTTGCGGTGCCCTAAAATCGAAATGCCTATTTCTACCTTTCCAGCAGCCGTCGCTGCCTTTTTCCCAAGTCATGGAACCCTCGCTCCAGTGCCTCCACCTCGCATCACCTGCTCTGGATTCGACCATCGTCGCCCCCTCTTACGTCCTCTCCCATCAATTGCTGGTGTTGGTGCCTTGGAGCTGCTGCCAGTGCTGGTCTTCTTCTCCGACGAGGACGACGAGCAACAGCTGCATTCTTCACCTCGGTCCAATAGGTGCTGAGGTAACCATCTGCAAACCGTTCTCTTTCATTTGATGTATGAATCTTGTCTTGATTCTTTTTGGACTGTCGGGTCGACAAATGTCGTTGCCTTTCCTCTATTTTGGTCCACCGTCGAGAGGGACTCCAATGGTCCCTGACCTGTGTGGAATCTGTCCCATACCATCGTGGGCTTGGGAAGAGTTCCTGGGGTGATCGTTCCTCCCAGACATGATGTTCAGTGACAGGTTTCAGTTTCTCTTCTTGATGCCGTCTACCCCAATGGTCTTCCTCCTAACCGGTCAGCAAAGGGGTCTTCTCGCTGCTTTGCATTCGTGTTACCCTTATAGCCTGATTCCGTCTATCTCGGCCCTACATGACAGCATGAGCTCCATTTTAACACTGGTTTTCATTGGTTTTCCGTTCCCCTATGATCCCGGTGTCGCTGACGCCTGACAATGGCGATTGAGCCACCTGCAACCTAGGTCCATGGTGGCGCCTGGGCAAAAGGGGTGGCCTGGTCCTGATGACCATGACGCAGTCACTGCACTGGTTCTTGGAGCAAGGAAGCACAAGGTCACCGATATTTCTTGTTCGAGCCCAAGGTCCAGAGCTCCATGGATGTTGTTCTTTGTGAATCTAGAAGATCAAGATGAGTATTCTTTTTTTCTCCAATTCCGACCCTGATGGATGCCTTTTGTTAGTGTCACCCACGAAGGACAAAACCGTATTTTGACTTATTTTGACCCGTGTTTGACCGAGGGGTGGATTTTTTCAACCAAAGTTTTAGTGTCACATTCTTATTTATAATGACAATTCATACGGGGGTAATTCAGTATTTTCACATTTTATTTTCCTTTTTTTATTAAATGATTTTAACTTGTAAAAATCATAACTAATTATCGCTACAGTGGAAAAATAAAAAAATATACAATTTTGAAATCAGAAAAATGCATCTGTTTCAATGAAACATATTTCACTCTCAGATTTGCAACCGACACTAGGGTCGATTTCTAAGCAAGAGATGTAATAAATTTTATATTAATCAAATGCACACATGTTATGACTAGGTTGAGACAACCCTGACCCTGTGCTTAGGAGGTGTTATTGAATATCTAGGACTGATCATAAGGTATGTACACTCTCTATTTTTATTTTGGGCATTAAATGACTGAAATCCATATATCTTTTAGTGAGGCATCTCTTGAATTGTAAATCCCTTTAAAAATCCAAATACTTGGACATTCATTGATCCTGATATGAATTCCTTTTGTTTCTGTGATATTTATGTTGTTATGCTCATATGGGTCATTGGACCCCAACTGCCATGTTGCCATTATTGGAAATGACTAAAATGATAAGTCTTGCCACTCTATTATAGCATGCTGCTTGTATGACTAGAATATCTAGAATAGCGTTACTTATGTACAACCATATTTATATAGGGTGTGCGTATTCCGATGGGGGTGTGCATTTCCACCCTTACTTTTTAGGCCATGATCCTATGGTGTTATGGCCCTGTTTTAGGTATATTTAGTCTACATTGTTATGCATGCAAATATTCTTTGTTTTAATATGAATCTGTGGATGAATGTTATGGAAAGACACTATTTTATTATCATGTTTGTAATCTGAAATTTATATGCCTCATTTCTTTTGTTACTTTTCTCTTGAACAAACCTAATTGCAAATAGCCCCCTTTTCTTGTGGGAACATCTCTTTTTGTACTTGTAACCCTATATAATGCCCAGAATGTTTTATATGTGTACATACTCAGCCTTTCCTGACCTCTTTATTTTTTCCCTTATTCTGGGTGATGTACCTTTCCACCCAAGTTTAGGTACCTTGGAAGACAAGATCTCAAAAAGATTGCTAACGTGTCTTGAACTTAAGGATAGCTTGGAATGGCTGGGTTACCCTCTGCTTCTGGCTTCGTTGTGCTTAGTTCAAGTATTTGTAAAATAACCTTTTATGGTGAGGGATAAATGTATAAATGAATCATGAAGTGACTATGTAATAGTCTTGTTTCCGCTGCTTTATTATTACATGGCTCTTGTATTATATCATTTGAGTGGATCCCCTTTCGGGTTCCACTTTTTACATGAGAACTAGGGAGAGGCTAGTGCCACAGAGTGTTGTGGACTTCTTCTCTATAGATACACTATCATCATGGATTGGATATAATTTAAAGATGATGAATAATAAAGAGGGTTGGCATACTCTTTTTTTCGGCCTCCTACTAGAACATCTGGAAAACCCAGAACTCCTCCATCTTTGATAACTCCTCTAAACCTCGCATAGTTTTGGCCACGTCCTGTCGGGCAGAGGCCACTGCGATCACTCAACCCTTTGCCACACTAGCTAAGCAACCCACTAGGCCAGTGGTCATCTCATCACTGATCAAGATCTCCTCTGACAAATTCATCATTCACATCGACATTGTAGTGAACTCAATAGATCAACTCATCTCGACAAGCCTGATCATGAGAAATAGTAGCGGACGATGGATGGAGGGTGTTGCATCCATCCTCAGAAGTAGTGATTCTATGTGAGGAAATATACAATCAATCTTAGAGGGACTACTCTATGTGAAGACCATGAACTCTCCTACTAGTGTCATCTTGAGCGACTCCAAATTGGCAGTCTTGTGGGTGAATGAACAGAAGAGATCACCTTCCAAATACAATCTCTCAGTTCAAGCCATAAGAACACACTAGAGGTCTTTAATTTTTAAATGTATATTATATTTGGAGAGGGACCTCAAAACTTTAGCAGACCTACTAGCTAAACAATGTCTAAAGCAACTGGTACCGATGCCCTCTTATGGCTCATGTCCCACCCAACTTCTTAGTACTTACTTCGATGACCTACATGTATTCCCCTCTATCTTTAGGGTATCTTCTAACACAGTTAGTACAAAGTCTCTGATGTAAATAAGACTAGTCTTGTATTTCTCAAAGAAAAAGCTTAAGGAGGGGTTTCATGCAATTTTCAACATTATTTTTTGAAATTACATAATGGTCCTTGTGTGTTTACACCAAACTTTTCTCTTTAGATTTATAAAGTTATATATTATATTAGGAGACTCATCTATACAATATAAGAAAGCACACAGAGGGCGTTGCACATAATTTTCTCCATTATTTTATGAAATTACATAATGGTCCCTATGTGTATGAGGAGACCTATTATTATATGTATTATACATATATATTGCATCTTCTTTTCTTAAAGTTCAACCTACAAATTCTCATTGCAGTCTAATTAGCACCTGAGAAAAGCATGGGTTTATGTTTAGTACTATATAAAATATCCCAATTTGGATTAATGGTGCAAAATTTTCTAGCACTTTCTTAAATGACAAACACATCCTTTGTCTATTTAGGCCAGTGGAGGGATTGGTTTCTAGTTTCTCTATTATTTCTTGAAATTATATACCGGTCCTTGTGAGTACACCACACTTTTTTCTTTAATTTTTTAAATGTATATTATATTTGGAGACACATCTATATATCTATACTATATAAGAAAGCTCACGGAGGGGGTTGATGCAATTTTCTCTATTATTTTGTAAAATTACATACGTCCTTGTGTGTGTACACCACATTTTTGTCTTCAATTTTTAAAATTATATATTATATTTGGAGACTCATCTATCTATAATATATATAACAGTCTGTTTGGGTTAGTAATGCAATATTTACCAACATTTGTTCAAATCATGCAACCCCCTTTGTTCGGTATCAAGAAAGCAACTAACTATTATAGGGGTTTCTCATAATTTTTAGCATAAAAAGAGTCAAGATATCTGCATCATCACCTATACTATTGCAAATCGGCAGTTCAGTGTGGTTTTTCACGCAATCTCTATCCTCATTTTTCTTAATTATCTACATCTTTGTTCTACTTGATAAAGAACGATTGAGGGATTGTTTGTAATATTTATGGTCCTTTGTTGTGAGAGGGGTCGTCCTGGTACTCAATCCCGATTCTTCTCACTACCTCTTTTTCATGTACTCACCGCCGACTGCTAGGGTCTCATAGAGTGTAAGAAACTGGAAGTCGACAGTCTCCACTACTCATATGTAATATCCTCCACTCTCTTTGTCCCTCCCCTGTCCAAAACACTTATGCTTTGCTCGGTGTAAGCGGGAGAGGGCCCTTTAATGGTGGGTTTATGTCACGCTTGTGACACAATTAAGGAACATGAGGAATAACATGAGCCATGGTGATGTAATTCGAATCAGTAAGATGATAAGACTCCCCATGTTCCTAATACATTCCTCTTAATCTATAGTGACATACGATACATCAAAGACCAGTTGATTTTATTTCCTTTATTTCTAATCTAGGTGACACAGAGGGCGTATGTTCTAGATGAGTGTAAGGTCTAGTACTAAGAGATGAAGTGGAAGAAGGTGACCTGGTTAGTTGCTTACAAAATGGACAAGGCGAACGAGTTGGCTAAGGGAAGGTACATGGATTTTGTCGAGGCTCTCCTTGGGGACAAATGTCGGTATCTGGTTCTAGGCTGCCCCTCACCATGCTTCCGTCACAATAGGGTATGGGAGCAGCTTGGGAAAGTCTACTCGGTAGGGTCGTCTGTGTTTGTCTACTATTTGAGGATGACCGAGTCAAGCAAATAGGTAGGTATAGCTCTTCTCCAGGTGTTCTTCTCATCTGTCTTGTGGTCCATCTTGCTAATCGTTTTCATGTTTTTGTATTGGGTTTTGGAATTTTTAGTTTTTTCTAGTGGTTTTTGGCTTGCCATGGTGTTCGTTTATCTTCAGGTTCTATAGTATGACCTCTTTTGTATTAATAATAGATGAAATATTTGTAATAGTGGTATCAAGCCTTACCTACCTCTAATATTCTACATAGTATAGATCAAATTCCAACTTTTATCAATGCCATGCATCAATTATATATGTTTTGGTAGATTTGTGTAACAACCTCACTTTTCAGCAACCCACAATTAAGGCCAAAAAGATGAGAGTTGTTACCTACAAATTTTACACAAGGTTTAAGATTTTAGTCAACAATATACAATAGTAGATAATTTTATTCATTTCAAAATATATATACAAGATGTTTACATGAACTTTCTATCCTCAGAACTACACTTTGAGAAAAATTAACTAGAAAATTGTCCTTTTAAATCTTTAATCCCTTCATGTGATTTCATCTTTATCTCCATGTCCTTTATTGTGTATACCAGTTTATACCTAAAACAACATGAAACAAATATGCGATCAATATGTTGCCATACGGGTATGTGGGGTGCATCCAAAATGTGCAAGTAAAAATCAACATATATTTTGACAAGTACTTAAAAATATAAACTGACATTTTCTTCACATAGTATTTCTTTTATGTGATATTCATAGTGTCATTATAATTGAATAGAACTAAATACACATGCAAATAATCGTTCAATCCTTAAGAAACACTTAGAAAATGATGATCAAACTCATACGGGTAGTCTTAGGCATAATCAAGTACTTCATTGGTGAGCCATACAGGTTATCATGTAGAATATACTTCAAGCGTATTATCCATTCAAACAAGAAAACCAACTGCTCAACTTTAATCTGCATGTAGATAAATTCTGAAGTGTCACCATCATATTAAATTGTTTAAACCCTATTGGAGTCCTAATCTAGGGTTCAGGATTCTCTTGGTATCAAGTTGTCATTGGAGTCATGCTTCGGTACCTCACTTCCCATGTTCATTTATTTAGTGACTTAAGAAGCCTAATTCATGTGAAGTTTAGTCATAATTGTCAAATCTACCATATTATAACATCATGAACACTTTTAGTGGATTATGTACATTAACAACATAACAAATTATGATATTGAACCCTAATTACTTCATATGCATGATTATTCAAATTATGGACCCTAAGTATCATTATTATGATCATAATTATGTCCAATCATAATTATAGCCCAAAATATTAGATAATAGCATGAAAGAGAGGTTTTAAACATATTCAACATGGTAATACTCAAAACTAGGATTTTCATGCACTAATCACCACTTAAACTCATCTTTGCACTAATTTCAGATATACAAATATAGTTAGACTCTAAAACTATTTTTTTTGAATTCCCCTCATTTTTTTGATCAAAATTCATATATAACTTGTCTAATTCTGAGTTACCAATACTTTTTTATGGTTTATTCAACATTAGCATAATTGTACTAATCGATGATTGCCAACTTAGTACTTAGTTTGTATTATTCGTAATACTTATCTAGAGTGATCGATAGATGGGCTCACACCCATTCAGCATTATGTGCTCACATGGCTGGGGCAGAGTCATAAAATTGAAAGACGAAACTATCCCTACCATGCCTTGTCGACCATGAGGGCAATGATGTCATTTCAATGATCCTCATCTCCCACCTCTGCTCTTTGCCTCTCTTGCTCGTGAGCCAGCACCATGGCTGTAACATTCCTGACCTAGGTTATACTTTAACCCTAGGTGTTTTTATTAAGAAAGATTATTAAATGCTTAATCTCATCTTGTGAAAAATAATTAGGCCTCAAGAGGAACCTATGTTGTAATTCTAGTCCTTTTCAACATTGTTGAAATCAATGTTTTATTTGTTTTGGACGAAAGTGAAAATTACCCAAGTTGAGGGGTTTAAGTGCAAATTGTGCATGATAATATGTTCCTCATGTGTTTATGCATCATGAGAGTGAAAATGATGCAGAGGTATGGCTTATGGAAGCCTAGTACCAAGAAAGAGCTGATAAAGCTATGTTTGTGCATGAAAACCTAGTTTTGGTGTAATGTGCAATTTACCCAAAATCTAGGGTGAAATATGTAAATTACCACTTCAATAAGGTCCCTAATGTTTCTTGTCATCATGTAGAGAAAATAAAATGAGAGGGGCGCCTCATTTGAATTAAGTTGGAGGAGAGAGAATCTTGATATTAAAATAATCAAGATTTAATCCTAATTGAAACCCTAATTCGATTTAGGGCAAAAATAAATGTATTAATAAAAGGGCCTTCAACCAAAATTAAAATGGTTGGATTCATATGTGTGTGGACATCCTGGAGCCTTGCAAGGACCACGAAAATATCCAAGGGAGTGGATAACTCACACACAATTTTATAAGAAAAAGAAATATCCACTCACATATGGATATTAATATAATATGATTTAAGGTGCTTGATTTGCTTTTCTTTAAATCATGGATAATTGATAGGAATAAGAGGCAAACAAGATAGAATCGTCCCTGAGGAAGATGAGGGGGAAGAGGCGGCCATATTTTTGGTATTAATTGTATTTTTGCAAAGCATATTCTCTCTCATTGAAATTTTATAAAAGGACCTTTTACAAGACAAATGAAAGGCTTTTTCGACCCCACTTCTTCTCCTTGCTTTGGAAACGACCAAGGGATCTTGGGAGGGTCACGAGGACGACCCCCAACCTATTGTTAAGGTTCTTTATCCATTTCACCTTGATTCCATGGTGGAAATCAAAAATAAATTATGGATTTTTTCCTATTTCGATCTCCTCTTTAATTTTAACCATTCCTTTTCACTCAAACCTTAAGGACGAGCCTTGGAATGGTGAAAGGAGTTTCATACACCATTGTTACCATGAACATGGAGCTTTGGAGCTCAATTGGAGGCGGGTTTTATAACTTGAAACCCTAACTTTGTTATTGCATTCAATTCCCCATCAAATAATGATCATTTCCCTAGTTACAATTATTGATTTGGTTGATTGATGCAATTTCCATGGAAATCACAGCAGGTTTCTTGGGTCTAGAGCTTTATGATGATGAAATCATCATAAGAACACACCTCTCCAAATATCTAGACCAAACGGTTTAAATCAAATGTTCAAATGGTTTGTGTTTTGGGAGAAAACCGTTTCAAACCGTTTAGAAGCAAACGGTTTCACCAAACCGCATGAGACCAAACGGTTTCAGACCGTTTGGTGGAGTTGACCAGGGTTTACATTTTGGAGATCTGTTGAAAAGTATCTAGGTTAATAACCCACCAATTATGATTAATTAGTTCCAATTTGTTCATGAGTTGATGGTCAATCAATCACCAAAACCCTAATCGGGTTAAGTGTTGATTTCCAAGTTGATTGAGTTTGAAACTTGGGTTGATTGACCCAAACGGTCTCAAGACGATTTGGGTATCACCCAAACGGTCTCAAGACCGTTTGGGGGTCACCCAAGACCGTTTGGAGGTCTAGGGTTGAGTATGGTTAAGCAATTGAAGATCCAAAGATACTAAGTTGGAGTGTAATAAATTGTTGATTTGGTGATCAATCCAATGATCCAAATCCTAATTGGTTGACTTGGATTTAGATGCTGACATGGGAAAATGGTCTCAAGACCGTTTGGAGGTCATCCAAACGACCTCAAGACCGTTTGGGGTCAGGTCATGTTCAATTTGGATGATGGTTCAATGGTTTCAAAGTAATTGATCTTACATTGATTAATGTTGAAGGATCATCGATTCCAAACCCTAATTCAATTGATTCAAACCCTAATGGATGACCAATTGAGGGTCAATTGAGGGTCAAATAAGTTGAAGTTTGACCTATTTAACTCAATTGAAATATGAGGATATGTCTAATTGATGATTGATTCCATGAATTCAATGATTGAAGGAATCAACATTGGAAACCCTAATCCAATTTGATTGGTTGAGACCATATTTGGTCCATGCGGTTTTGAGGAGGTTTGGACCAGATGGTCTCAAGACCGTTTGGGACCAAACGATCCCAAACCGGTTGAGCCCATGCGGTTTCAAAAAGTTGCTTTAGCAAACAGTTTCAAGTACTTGCTTTAGCAAACGGTCTCAAGCACCACATTTACCAAATGGTTTCAAACCGTTTGAACTTTGAAAGACCAAGACCGTTTGGGGCTCACGTAGTCAAAGTTGATTGAGGATTCAATTGGTTAATCCAATTGGACACCTATTGTAATTGAAGATTCAATTGGTCAATTCAACTGGATACCTTATGTAATTGAGGTCCAATGTGACTGAATCTCTTGAGAATTAAGATGATGAATGATTCATTGATCCTATGATGATTAGTAATGATAATCAATGAAGGTACAAAGGTTGAAACCCTAATATTACCTAAGTGATTAGTGCCAAGTAAGGGATGAACCCTAATTGCTTATAGGATCAATGACTTGGTACACTATGTTAATCATAGTTGTATGTACTTGATTGAAGGGATGATATGACCATATCAAGTTGAGAAGATGTTAGCATGAATTCATACATGAATATGATTCATGTGGTGATTAAGGGTATGATCCTTAAGTAGAGGGATCATGAAACCCTAATAATGAACATAAACCCTCATCGACAGGGCTATTGTGTTCTAACCCTAATTGAGGGCAATTCTAAATGAAACCCTAATCCAGGGTAAGTATGTAACCCTAATCTAGGGTAATGATAAGTGAAACTATAATTTAGGGAAATGAGATGCAAAATCCTAATTGGGATGAATAGTGAACCTCTAATTATGGATAATTGAAGGAAATCCTAATGGAGATGATTTGTAGACCCAAATTATGGGTGACTATAGTGGAAATCCTAATTGAGGGTAATTCCATGTGAAATCCTATTCTAGGGTTATGTTTTGAGAAACCCTAAGTTAGAATGATGTATATGGAACATTGATGTGGTGATGTGATGTGAGAATCAAACTTAGGGTGATGTCATGTAATGACATGTAAAACCCAAATTGAGGGTGATTCCATGTGAAACCCTAGTTGAGGGTGATTCCATGAGAAACCCTAGTTGAGGGTGATTCCATGAGAAACCCTAGTTGAGGGTGATTCCATGAGAAACCCTGATTAAGAGTTAACATCACATGAAGCTCCAAATGATATGTTGTGATGAGAGGCCCTAAGAAGGGTGAAGGTATGTGAGACTTTAATGTGAAGTTATAATACATAAAGCCCTAATCCTGGGCAATATGACAATGAATCATAATCCTAATTTTTAAATAAGGGTATAAAAAAAACCTAATGATGAGATAGAAGGAATGGCCTTATAAAGGTGAAATATTTCATGTGGTTGATTATAAGCAACCTTATTGTAAGCAATGTCTTTATCATTAGACAAGTCCATATCATTAAAGATAGTTGGACAATTATAATGTGTGGCCTATGCATTATATGCTAAAGGTGAGAGTTTATTGATGGAATGTATTAAGAGGGGGATGCCTAAATACAAGATTAGTTGGTAAACTCAAGAGGGTCTGAAATGATGAGAAAGTGATACATCAAGATATGATAGTTATCACATTTAGCACTTTAAGGTTTATATACCTTGATATACTCCAAATCCAATATAATTGGGTAAGAAACATATGAAGTGTGTTATGCAACTATCACAATGAAATGAAATGATTTGTTGCACTTTGATGAGTGTTAATTAATGTACCTTGAGAATGGGGTTAAGCCCAAATGATGAGTATGATGTAGTCATACCATGATGAGGATGAGAAATGAACTCATACCTTGAATTGATGATCATTAATGCTATATGATAAGAGTAATGATCATGAATAATCATTTATGATATCTTTGAATGCCCCAGAGGTATGGAATAATGAATTAAGGGTTGGACAGATAATGTAATCATGAAACCGTAATTAATGAGAAATGGGGAACCCTAACCCTAATTGTGGGTAAAGGGAATGAAAAGCCCTATTTGATAGTAAACCCTAATTCCTGGGAAAGGAGTAATGGTGTTACTATTTTATCACATGACGTGATGAATATCTTGTATGACTGTCATCATGTCTAATAACCATGTAGATGTTATGAGATGATGAATATCGCCAGGTTTGAGCTGTGATATTTTATATAATAAATGTTGATTGGCCTTTTGTGTTTGTTGCTTAATAAAAGTAACAATGTGCATGGATTTTATGAGTCATAAGAGTAAGTTGTTGCCTAGAAAGAGGTGACAAGATATTATGTGGCCTTGTGAGCCATGTGTGACACTTGTGTAACATGTATCATGAATGACTTGGTCAGATGACCTGAAGGTGATAGTTACCTAATAAATGGTAATGATGCTCAATGATGATTTAAGAGTTTGAATACCCAGAACCATATGATTATGGTGATGAGAATATGAAGGAATGATAATTCTCAGTTTTGAAATGAGGGACTGAGTTCCCAAGGTCTCTAAAAGACTGATAAGTATCTGATGAAAGTAGTACATGTCTCTTTATAGCATTGTTGTATTAAGTCTTGTTTGTGAACTTGGCTGATGCTAAAAGAATATGAAAATGTACTTAATTGATCAAGTGAACTCTATTCATATAGAGCCTTGACCATAGATCCATCATCTTCAGGAATAGGTGATGGTGAAACGGGTGCTCTACGGCAAAACCCGGATCACATATTTTGAATATGTGGGGGTAAATGGGCGAAGAATATCCTTATGTCCGGTGAAGAGATTGAGGGAAGGTAAACAACAAACCTCTCAATCCTTCATGTGTCGGGATGAATGTATCACTAATCTCCCAATGATTGGGATAGATGTCGTACACATCTCCCCATAATACTTATGTCGAGTCGATGAAGATAAACAACAAATCTCTCGATGGCCGATGAGAGTGCAGTTGACACTGTAACTCTATAGCGAAGTTCCAGTATACCCTGGAAAGCTATTTTGAGCAGTTAACACAGTCTTGCTTGTTGTCCCGTACTGACTGGGATGTGAGAAGTCATGGGAATCCGACTCTTCCATAGACCTATGTATGGTACCGATTTTGACTTCGCAGTGGTCGGTTGGAGTATGAGCGGTATACCTCATCTCCTCAGGGCATAAGTGTGTTTGTAAAATGAAATCAGCCGTATAACATGTTTTCTTAAGGATTGAATACGGAGATTCATTGGCTGATGTTACGTTTTTGTTATATATCTATAGTTCATTGATGTTATTTATATTTGTTTGTATTCATTACAAGTACATGAATGAACTATGAGTCTACCATGAGTAGATGCAATGTTATCCTTGAAAAAGGAGATTACTTCACTTTGTTCATACAATGACTTACCTGTTGTTGTTTATATATATAAATTCTTCTACTCAGTTTGTTTTAATAAACTGCTATAACAATGTTTTGGCAGAGAGTTATATCTCTTACTGGGGCAATTTATAATTGTCTCACCCCCGTGGGATCCAACTTTTTAGGTGAACGCGGATAGAGAAGAAGAAATTCTAATACAGGGAAAGGACAATAGCAGTAACAACAGGGATAGCAGTGAGATCTCATGTGGAGATACTGTCTGTCAAGTTATGTAGTCCTATGTGTCGTCTCTGTACTCTTAGGTCCTCGGAGTTTTTAGTCAGTGTTTTAATCAATCAATCTGAGGTTTTGGCTTGATGCCTCGAGATTCATATGTTGTCTGTATATGATGTTTATAAGGCAGCTGATGATGTAGTCTCTGAAAAGAGATAGTACATGTTATGTACATTTGAATTAGAATGTAAATGTTATACAATGTTCTTGATGGAAAAGATTTCCTATATGTGGATCTCTTTACAAAAAGTTTTAATTTTTAGTGATTTTTGGTAATCCGCTGCAAATGATTCGCTTCCGCTTAAGTTAATCTTGTTTTTGTGAGTTGGATGCCACAATGGCCTAGATAGTCAAATAGAGGGTTGACTTCCCACTCCTATGCTCAAAAGATCTGGCTGATGACCCCTCAAGTTCCATGTAACGTCAGCAAACTCAATTAAAGGATGCAAAGGCATTTTGGCTATCCCAATAGCCTTTGTTAGGTTTGGAACATGGCATGTTTTCATGTGGGTTGCAGTTGGATTCCATTCCTATCCATTTTGGATAAAGGATGCAAAGGTACCACTAGGTTATTTGTGTTGTTCTAAGGCATTAAGCTCTATGATGGGGATCAACAATCTTGGTTCATCTAGAGATCTATCGTGATTGTCCAAGGTTCCGTCATGACTGTCAAAGGTTCCAGGAGGGCCCGGTGACGAATATGGGGTGTCCTCGAGTGCTTGGCCTTTCTTTCCTATCCCCTTCTCATGAACTAGAGTCCCAGTTTTTAAATAGATAAGGGAGGTATTAACCAATATCAATGGAGCGCCGACTCTACAGCTTAATTTGGGGAAAACCCCATCCCTTCCAAAACATGGATGTTTAGGGGTTGTTAGGTATGTTTTATGCTCCTGAATCCAAAGGATTTGTTTCCAGGTATGGATAAGGTTTAGAGAGAGAGGAGGAGAGAAGTGAAGAAACCATTTACTATAGTCAATCTTCCATAATGGGCGAGGGGTGGAAGATGATGTTGCTTCTCTCTGATCCAGACTCGAATGGTTTTCATGCCATGCAACAATCAAAAGGGCCATCCTATGTTTGTATATAAACTGTGACAATGATACATCATCCATTAATCCCTTTCACTTTAGGAAAGAGTAATTAATCAATATCTCTCTCCCCCTTTATCCTCTTGGTCCAAATTTTAAGGGAAATATTTTCACCATTAAACCATGGCCTAGGCAAGATTTTGTGTCCAAAAAATATTTCTAGATGTTCTTTTTCTCTCTATTCCAAAAGTAATATAATTCATTGATTTAACTGAGGTCCCTCTATGTTATAACCTCAAATTTCTGAAAATATAATGTAAAAGGCATTTCTCTTTTAATGACTAAATGAGATCTTTTTCTTTGAATTGTGATGATTTTCGTATGAGATGGCATTGATTGATTGATTGTGGGCCTTGTAGGCCATTAAGCCCAATTGAAAAGAAAAAGGAATTAACAAGGAAAAGAAATTGACTAATAAAAGGGAAATATGAGAAATTTATAATTAAAAGAAGATAATGGTAAACTAATATTCCCCAATATGGGAATCCATGCCTTTGGGTTTCCTTGAGGTCCAAGGGACCCAAAATAATGAGATAAAGGCAAAAGAAATAAGGATAATAATTAATTGGGAGTAATTAATAAGAAAACTTGGTAGAGAAGAAATCCTTTTCATACATTGCTTTTTGCTTCCCAATTTTCGTACATAGATAGGGAATATTAAAAGGAACTTTCCTTTAAAATTTGAGACCAATCAGAGTTATGGTGTGAGAGATATTAATTTTGCAAGATTATCTTGGATTTGGGAATTTCCCTGAATTATATAATAAATGAATCTGCTTTCCTTTGAACGCGAGCAATCCAGCCCGTTGGATCTTGATCCGACGGCGATCACTCATCATCTAAGTCCCGCTGGGACTAGGACTCTGAGGTTTATAGGTTGATTTTGCAACCCTTTTTTTCTCGCGATCCGTTGATCATAGCAGCTGGACGTTGGTTCCAATGAACTCAGGAGAAGGAATCGCAAAGATTCCACCCTAACATCTCTGAGTTTCATCGCCAAAATAGGAAACGCCCAACTGGGCAGGTCTCTGCCTCAACCCTATATATAGGGGAGGTTGGAAGGAGGCATCAGAATCTCTGGTTGCTAGTCCAAACCCTGCGGCTGAACGTGAGGATTTCGTTGGTGCCCTCAATTGCCAAACCTACCCCAACCTTCGCCCTCGCCACCTCCACGAAGCTCGCCGGAGTCCGGCCAGCAAGGGAGAGTCCAGACGCGGTTTCCGCCTGCAATTGAGCCTTTGGTTGAGTTTGTCGACGGGAAACGAAGCTCCCTGCACCTTCAGCCCGCTCGCAGGAGGACTAGAGCCCAATGTCAACTCAAAAGTTGACTACTGAAGCTACATCCCTCGCGCGAGGTTGAAGACGAAGGCTGCCCTGGCCTTTTACCAAACTACCCCTCCGGGTTGTGAAGTCAGGTAAGGGCACTCTTGTCCTTTCTTAGTTTGAGCGCTTTGTAGGGGCGCCCGTGATCATGGCCGCTGGATCCTAAGTGGACCACCGGACCATTGATCGTGCGATCCACATTTTTCCTAATTAGTTAATAATTTGATAAAAACAATTTATCTTAGAAAAATTATATCTGGAGCTAGGAAGCTCGGATGGAAAAACTTAATACAGAAAAAATGACCAAAAAAATAGAAGGGATTTAATAAAAATACTTTGAGACCCTGAATCTGAATCGTTTTGTAAAAGTATATTTCTAGAATAGAAAAAGGGTTAATTTGTGGATAAAAACCCTAATTGTTGATAAAAAAGTGTAATTAGTCTTGCAATTAAGTTAATTCGAGTATGGTTAATTTATTTTCTGTTTTAGATAATGATTAACCTGTTTTGATGATAGAATTACAAGTTTAGGGTTTGTAACTCCATATGTGGATTAAAATGTTCGGAAACCCTAATTTAGAAAAAGAAATAATAAAGTAATTCGAAATTAGGGTTTAATGGACTAAGTCTGATCTTAGGAATCTTAATGGATGATTCAGCAAGAAAATTAGGGTTTGATGTATAATTTGATAAAAGTAAGGTAAAGGCAATAAAAAGGAATAAAACCCTAATTATGGTCAAAACCCTAAAAAGGGCAAATAACCTAGGAAATCCTTAGAATTATTGAATCATAATGACATGATTAATAATAGAGGAATTAAATGCCTTTTTCAGGAGATTGTGTGTGTGCTTGCTTGATTTCCTGGTTGATTAAGTTAATTCTGCATTCAAGTCTTCATTAACAGGTATGTGGTTAATTATGAATAATCACTTTAGTTTCACGAGAGATTCCCGGATTTTTAATCGCATTGAATGCAACTAAACTGTTTGGATGTTCATATTGCAATTATAAAGTGACTATGACTATCACCATTTAATATAAATGTGTAAATCTTGCACCTACATGCCACCCTAATGGAAGATGCCATAAAGGTCAAGCCCAGGAGGGTAGACCAATGGGCACCATGAGAGGTGACCCTAGACACCAAGCTCGGGAATGAGAAGGTGATTAA
Organism: Alisma plantago-aquatica; assembly: GCA_963693085.1. NCBI lineage: Eukaryota > Viridiplantae > Streptophyta > Magnoliopsida > Alismatales > Alismataceae > Alisma > Alisma plantago-aquatica. The sequence continues at coordinate 161,409,811 of OY856414.1, read as the reverse complement.
TGAGGCAAGACTAAGGAACACCATGAGAGGTGACTCCCAGGCACCAAGCTCGGGATTGAGAAGGTGGCCTTAAGTCAAATCCAGGGTTAGGGCAAAAGCAGTGGGGATTGTCACATGGAAATTGTAAATTGACTTGTTAATTACCTTGATTGCAATACTTAAATTGTTAGACCTAATTGTGAAATTTTTGGTTGCCTCCACATACCAGCAATTGCTGATCGATGTTTTGTTTGTCGACGTTTTAGGTAACATCCTGAAAATCACAAACAGAAAAGTGGTACATCACGAAAATAAGAAATAAAGTGCATGGAGGATTAGATAGAGTACTCCAAGTTGTGGATAGTTAGATTTCCCAGTTTTATAAAGGTAAGTAAAAGTTTTAATTTTTGTACCCAATTCCAGTTTAATTTGTAGAATTTTATAATTATTGTTGATTATATGCTGAACCTTTGATCCTGTAAATTGGTTAATGGCTCTGACCTTCGGGTCTCCCTTAATTGGGGGTTACCGGGAGGCGGGGTCGTTACAATTGGTATCATAACTTAGGTTCTCCATCTAATCATCAATAATTATTAAATTTTACAAATTCCATAGAACCGAGGGAGTTATTAGAGGAGTGTCCGAAGGACAAAGGTGTCTAGAAAAGGATCACTTTCGGGGGCTGGCAAGATTTTCCTCCGCACCACTAGTCGGAATACGAGGACTCCCAGATTGTGTGACTTCCTGGCCGATGTCTTAGGATATGACTCGAAATAAGATACCTCTAGGACTCTCTCATCTTGTTCATCCCTTCGCAACTCAAATTCTATTAAGTACCTTAAGGATTAGGGTTTTCCCTCTTCTCCTCACCCTCTTGAGGTATGGGTAAAGATAACAAGGTCTAAGGAATCCTCCACCAAATTAATGAAAAGCATGTAAATAAGATGTCATGGACATAAGCTTAATAGATAAAGCGCAAAGAATAGATACATGCTTAGTTCGGATGACACGAGTTGTCATTGCCCTCAGGAGAGACCTGAGGATAGACCTCCTTGTCAGGAGGGTGAGTAGAGAGAGTTTGTCTTGGAGGTAGAGACCTCCATTGCAGGTAGAGACCTAGCATATCCTTTGAGGATGATGTTAACCCTAACCCTAAGTGAAGGTTAGAGAGAGAGAGATGACATGATGAGTTAGATGGCATGGTTAACCGAGTGTTTGGCTAGACATGCCTTTGGGATGCCATAAGAAGGTTGATGACCGAGTACCTTGGCAACCCAACCCTAAGAAGGGTAGTGCTTGTTTGAGCGAAGGATAGCTCCTTCATGGATGAGGTTAGAGGAGAACCTATAGTTACCCTATGGCTTATGCAAGTAGGGGATAGAATGCACCCAAAGTACGTCAGTGGTACGGTAGTAGGATGAAACCCTGGCCAGAAGGGCATGATGGATGGCTTATGAGATAACATAAAGGGAAATGAATAATATTGAGCCAAACATGAGTTGAGCATAGGCTTCAACCACATAGGGGTTTGCTTGAGAATACGAGCCTTCATGGAGAAGGGACCTCTAGTAGGTATGGTTAGAGGTGGTTTTAGTTCTAGAGAGAGGAAGCAGGACCCCAACAAGGAGGTTGGAAGTCTAAAACCCCAAAACTTGAGGAACAATGGGGAGTCGAGAATGATGCGACCTAAGTGGATGATAGTGGTTGCCTTATGCTTGATTCTTGGAAGCTGATGATATCTTGGTTGCCTTTAGAGGAACCAAACCCTAGAGAGAGGATGATGTTTCTAGTACCCATGGTATAAGTGGTTACCCGTTTGATGAGAGAAAGAGTGCTTTAGACCCTAAGGAGGTTTAAGTAACCAGTTGTGAGGCTTTATACCTAGTTGGTTGCCCTGGAAGAGGACTCAACTCCGAAGCGTTGCTCGAATAGAAAGATCATGGAGGTATATGACATACCTTGGACATGCTTGATTCGTGGTTAAGAGGTTGAGCATGTAGTTGGATACCCAAAGGAGAACCTAGGGTTCCTAGGCCTAGGAGGGGAAGCAGTGTATCTGATGCTTATGATGAGATTTGAGTCTCTATAGTTTCGAGCATGGTACTCCTTGTGTGTAGAGGTAAAGGAAATCCCTTAGGTTAAGGGTGTGTTTGATGAACCCCTCACAGCTAAGTTGATCTAATGTTGAGGAAAGAGGACAAGTATGACCTAGCATAGTTAAAAGGTGGTATGCTTGTGCCTTAGTAACTGTTAGGTTAGACATGCTCATGAGAATGTAAACCCTAAGGATGCTTGTGACCTTTGTTATCAAGGTGTAGTTTCCTCCCATCCTGGGAAAGCGACCCTTTGGTAGGGAGTTTACCAGTTTGGTTGGTGTTGAGGAAACCTAAGGAGGTTTCATAGGATCTTGAGAAGCTAGGTGAAGAGTACATGGCATGAGAATGAACCTATAGACCCATAGATAGCCATCTCTATGTGCATGCGGATGTGTTGCCATGGAGGTAACCGGTATGGGGCCTGACCAAGATAGGCAGGTGGCCATGGTCCCTGTGAAAGGATGAAAATCAGTCGATAATGCAGAGAGAGATGATGAAGGCTTGGGTAAGGTTCTATGTTGGACATGTACTATGTTAGAATCCTAAGTCTATCCAAGGGTCAGGTAGGGATAAGATCGATGGAAGAAGGAGTCGCCTAATTCCCTAGTTGCACATGACCATGGGGTCAGGAGGTAACATCTATCATTTTCTCAGGGCCATGGGTTAGGAGATTGATCACCTTCATGAACTCATGGGACCCAAAGGGCAGATGGGTAGGGAACTCTCTGATGCATAAAGGAAAAGGGATGACCCCAAAAGTGCCGGCTCCCTATAGACCTAGAGGAGAAGACCTAGGATTATGCTTGGACCAGGTAAGTCTGAGACCAGTTTTCCCTGGAAGTAGTGTGAATATCATGATGTTTGTGATATAGAGACATAAGTTGCATGTTTTAACTTGGATTTGAAAGTGTACGTGCAAGGTAGGCTGTACCATCTCTACTCTTGGAACAGGAAGAACTCTGTATTTGGACTGCAGCCAAATGCTTATTTCTTCTTGTTATGGGAGTGAGAGATAGGACAGTATGCATGCCTTACACCAAGGATAAGTATGATGTAAGTTGGAACGTAGCTACAAGGTATGATGATAGAAATGATAACATACCCTGGTAAAGTAAATGATACATGGATGATTTGCAAACACTAAGAGAGGTAGTGTAGTCATCTTATGAGGATGTTTTATCAGGAACTATGTGGAATTTGCAAGTTAACCAAGGTCGAGTTTGATCACAGTGAGGATGAGCTCAGAGCTTCTTAATGAAGATAGACTTAGAGTTTTAGTTGAGGTGATAAATATAATACATGGAGGTGTATGCTACCTAACACTTAAGGATGAGAGGTGGTAATGAATGCTCTGGTGGAGATCTAGATGCCTAATTTAGTTAGAGGCTAGAAGAAGTTGAGGTTGTTTGGCTAACCCTAAGTTTGAGAAGAAGATGTGTTTTGGCTAACACTCGGATGTAATAAGATATGTTGAACAAGTTAATGGTTCTTTGGGTAGCCAGTTTAGTCCTTGATGTAGTAAAAGTATGGTGATAGAACCTCAGATACACTTCTTTGGATAGGAATGTAATAAAACCCTTTTGGAGAGTGGTTTAGGGTTTCTGAGGTATCAAGCTTGAGGAATCATAACAGGAGGTCATGATATACCTTGATACTACAAAGATAGTAAGTGATGGTAGCATTCTGGATGCTTAAAACAAAGTTGCACGTAGCATGTGGCCATGCAAGCCAGGAGGTGAAGGATGAAAACCATTACCCCAGTGCATGGATATAAAGTATAAAAAAATTCTCGAGAGGGAATGGGAGATCTTCACTATGGATGTTGTGAGTATCTCCTAGACCAAGAAGGTCAAGATACAATATGGGTTATGGTAGATCGCCTTATCTAGATGACATGAGAAAGGAAGAGTTCTGTCAAGGGATAGATTTGGTTGAACTACATATGAAAAGAGATGGTTCAACTACACCATGATGCGAATTCAAAGGTTCTTGATGTGACCTAAAGGTTCACTTCCATGAGGTGGAAGTAGATACATGAAGAGCTTAGTGTTGGTACAGTTTATCACCCCATACTAATGGATAGTATGATCCAGACTAGAGGGTCTGATGAGAGCATGTGTGCTCATTCAGGGTGATACAAAGAGACAGTTCTTAAGATGTGATGTTAACCACCATAGCCTATCGGGATGAAATAAGTTCTATGAGGAGGTTGTGTCATTCACCACTTCATTATGATGATTTTGGTGAAGGAGGCCTCGTGAAGGTCAGAAAAGAACCACAAGTGTGTGCAGATGAAGTCTCTTTGATCGTGCAATGGCTAAGAGAAAGCCCAGTGGTGACATAAGTCACGAGTTGATACAAAGCAGACTGACATGCAGTTCACTGTGGGAGAATATGTGATGTAAAAATCCGACCCCTCTGAGCTACAGCTGAGAAAGCTGAGTCCCCGATATATGGGTCCATTTGAGATGGATTGGTGGATATGGTTGTGTTTAGCCTTGCTCCTCAGGATAACATGATGTATAATGTGTTACATAAGTCTGATCTAGAGCACTATGTGAGGTACCCAAGCCATGTGTTGAGCCCTGAACCTATTCAACTTTTGAAAGGATGAAAAGTCCTGAGTCACCTATGAGGGTACGATATACCAAGGTAAGAAAGAACTCAGATGGAAGGAAATGAGATAATGAAGGTTCTTGGGAAACACCATGGAAAGGGTGAAGCCGCATGGGAGCCCTGATGGACATAAGAAGACTTATCCTGTTTGTTTTCTTGCTTGATAGAATTTTGAGGGCAAAATTCCTATAAGGAGGGGAGGATGTTATAACCTCAAATTTATGAAAATATAATGTAAAAGGCATTTCTCTTTTAATGACTAAATGAGATCTTTTTCTATGAATTGTGATGATTTTCGTATGAGATGGCTTTGATTGATTGATTGTGGGCCTTGTAGGCCATTAAGCCCAATTGAAAAGAAAAAGGAATTAACAAGGAAAAGAAATTGACTAATAAAAGAAAAATATGAGAAATTGATAATTAAAAGAAGATAATGGTAAACTAATATTCCCCAATATGGGAATCCATGCCTTTGGGTTTCCTTGAGGTCCAAGGGACCCAAAATAATGAGATAAAGGCAAAATAAATAAGGATAAGAATTAATTGGGAGTAATTAATAAGAAAACTTGGGGGAGAGGAAATCCTTTTCATACATTGCTTTTTGCTTCCCAATTTTCGTACAAAGATAGGGAATATTAAAAGGAACTTTGCTTTAAAATTTGAGACCAATCAAAGTCATGGTGTGAGAGATATTAATTTTGCAAGATTATCTTGGATTTGGGAATTTCCCTGAATTATATAATAAATGAATATGCTTTCCTTTGAACGCGAGCAATCCAGCCCGTTGGATCTTGATCCGACGGCGATCACTCATCATCTAAGTCCCGCTGGGACTAGGACTCTGAGGTTTATAGGTTGATTTTGCAACCCTTTTTTCTCACGATCCGTTGATCATACCAGCTGGACGTTGGTTCCAATGAACTCAGGAGAAGGAATCGCGAAGATTCCACCCTAACATCTCTGAGTTTCATCGCCAAAATAGGAAACGCCCAACTGGGCAGGTCTTTGCCTCGACCCTATATATAGGGGAGGTTGGAAGGAGGCATCAACATCTCTGGTTGCTAGTCCAAACCCTGCGGCTGAACGCGAGGATTTCGTTGGTGCCCTCAATTGCCAAACCTAACCCGACCTTCGCCCTCGCCACCTCCGCGAAGCTCGCCGGAGTCCGGCCAGCAAGGGAGAGTCCAGACGCGGTTTCCGCCTGCAATTGAGCCTTGGGTTGAGTTTGTCGACGGGAGGCAAAGCTCCCTGCACCTTCATCCCGCTCACAGGAGGACTAGAGCCCAAAGTCAACTCTAAAGTTGACTGCCGAAGCTACAGCCCTCGCGCGAGGTTGAAGACGAAGGCTGCCCTAGCCTTTTACCAAACTACCCCTCCGGGTTGTGAAGTCAGGTAAGGGCACTCCTATCTTTTCTTAGTTTGAGCGCTTTGTAGGGGCGCGCGTGATCATGGCCGCTGGATCCTAAGTGGACCACCGGACCATTGATCGTGCGATCCACGTTTTTCCTAATTAGTTAATAATTTGATAAAAATAATTTATCTTAGAAAAATTATATCTGGAGCTAGGAAGCTCGGATGGAAAAACTTAATACATGAAAAATGACCAGAAAAATATGAGGGATTTAATAAAAATAGTTTGAGACCCTGAATCTGACTCGTTTTGTAAAAGTATATTTCTAGAATAGAAAAAGGGTTAATTTGTGGATAAAAACCCTAATTGTTGATAAAAAGTGTAATTAGTCTTGCAATTAAGTTAATTCGAGTATGGTTAACTTATTTTCTGTTTTAGATAATTATTAACCTGTTTTGATGATAGAATTACAAGTTTAGGGTTTGTAACTCCATATGTGGATTAAAATGTTTGGAAACCCTAATTTAGAAAAAGAAATGATAAAGTAATTCGAAATTAGGGTTTAATAGATTAAGTCTGATCTTAAGAATCTTAATGGATGATTCAGCAAGAAAATTAGGGTTTGATGTATAATGTTACGACCCCACCTCCCGATAACCCCCAATTAAGGGTGACCAAGAGGTTGAGCCGCATCCATTAACCCCGGATCAAAGGTTCGGCATATAACCATAAACAGTTATCAAATTCTAACAGACTATACTGAAAATGGTAATAAAATTTTTCTTTACATACCTTTTGAAAACTTGGATCATTAAACTTCTATCCACACCGATACTAATCTATCTAATCCTCCTTTATACTTTAACTCTCTTTTAGTATCACATGTGCCACTTTACTGTTTGTTCTTTTCATTGTACCTAAAACGCCGACAAACAAAACGTCGGTCAGCCGAAGCTGGTATGTGGGGAGAAGCAGATAATTGTTCAACTAAGTTAACAACATAATCATTCAATTAATGATTTAACAAACAAGATTACGTTTTAAACCAAACTACTCAATCCATCTTTTCACAACTCTGTGTTGTCCCTTTAGGACTTACATGGTACCTCTATAAGGTGACTTGATGGACCTGCCCTCTAGGCAGCCAAAGTCATTCATGACCCCACCCTCTAGGTAGTTAAAGTCATTCATGACCCTACCCTATAGGTAGTCAAAGTCATTCATGACCTGATGTACCTACCCTCTAGGTAGTCTTTTATCAGGTCAGCCATTACGACAAAGAGGGAATCAAGGATTGAGCTAGAAGGCGTATACATTATGTGATAGTCATAGTCGCTTTATACTTTGCATGAAAGAAATAAACATTCAACAGTTTAGTTGCATTCAATGCGATTAAACATTCAGAAAACGTCGGGAAACCTAAACGGTTAACCATAAGTAACCACATACCTTATTCCTTGCGGAAATCATGCCGAACATCATAGACTTTATGAGTGCATCCAAACATCCAAGTAACCAAGCATATAATCAACAATATCTGAAACATGTATACTACATATGTGTCACCATGTATTCACATTACATTACTCAGATCTAGATGTGTTCCTAAACTAGGGTTTAGGGTTATTTCTTGTTTGGTCTAAGGATTAGGGCTACGAACCCTAATTCCATCATATTATGAATTATAAGATTTCAATCTCACTTTTGCATACTAGGTTAAACCCTAATTATCTTCTTAAGCATATTAGACTACACATTATCAACATTAAGATCTTTGGTACTCAATTTATCTTCGAATCGTCATAATTCTATTTTATTCGTCGATTTTGTACAATTAAAACCATTAGAATTCATATCAACATAAATTAGGGTTTCTATTCCCATTAAGGCATATTCATGTACATAGAACCCTAAATTAAACCAACTATATAAAAAGATCATCTTTTAAAATCCTATTTTCACTTTTATGAACAACAGATTAATATCATATAGAATTATCCATCTAACAGAAAACCTAAGGGTTAAATCATTAAAGATCATATCTTTATGTATTTTTCCAATTTCAAGCATATAACCTCTAAACTAACTAATTATACGCCAATTCCATCCTTTTTCTTCCAAATATCCATTTTTATAATTAACAGGCTAATATCAACTTTAAAGATTCATTAAACCCCATTAAATACTTTAATCATATCAAAATAGGGTTTCTTAATCTTTAATTCATTAAAGATGATAATTTACACTATATTTCGAACTATGATCAGATCCAGGCTATAAAACTATTTTTAGTGGATTCCTTGTATTCTTCTGATCAAAATTCATATATTACATGTCTTAATCGGAGTTACCAATCTTTATTTATGAATTTTGCAATAAAACACTTACTTGGCCAATGGCATTGCGCCACGTCATCCTTTCCATGCAACGAGTTCGTTTTGGAAATATAATGAAAGGACCATCCTGCCCTTGGTTAAGTTGCGCCCTCTTTTAGCCCGTGAAGGGCAAATCCGTCCAATGGCACTTCGTCTCCTTCCTTGCGTATTCCCTAGCAGCGGCCGCTAGGTCAGGGCTGAGCGCCGCCCGCCTCCTCCTCCTTGGACCCTGCAGGCCATCAGGGAGCCTTCCCTAGCTCTGACCAGACCTCACGCACACAGGGGTGTCCTTCATATAGCGGCTAGGGTGGTTGGCGCTTGCTACGCGACCTGCAACACTTGACCGTCGTGCTGCAGTTCGGGGGTCCGCCTTCATCTTCTCCGAGACCCAAACTCAACGCCGATGGTCTCCCTAGGTCCGACTCTCCCTCGCGCTCCTGGTGCGCTACTTGGCTGCAGCCAGGGAAGCCGATCTTGCGTTCACCATGGCTGTGACTCGTGGCCGTTTATGCAACCAAGTGCAGCCGCAGTTCCTGGGTTAGAGCACAAGGAAGTCGGCCAAGACTTTCTCTAGCTGCGAGGGGCGTCCTAATCCCATCATGACCATCCACCGATCCACGTTGCTTCAGGGTTTAAGCTACCCCCTATGCTAGGGTTTGGTCATGAAGAAGAAGAAGAAAGGAGAGAGGGATCATGGGATTCTTCCTAGATACGAACCAAAGGGTCTCCTCTTTATATAGAGGAGGTCGTCCATGCCTTAACATGTCCCTTTTAAGAGGAAACAAGTCCCACTCCCATAAGGACTCCTCTTCCATTAATGAGAAGCAAAACTCTCTCTCTCTCTCTCTCTCTCAGCTCCTTAATATCCTATGTTCTTTAGGTACTAGGATTTCGGGATTCCTTTCACCTACATCTCTTTGTAGCTTGTCTTTTAACCCATTGGTACGAAATCCTACTCCCTTTCCATGTAAATTACTTTCTTTTCACCATACCTTCATAATTCATTAAGAAGGTATCATATTACCCTTTTATTTTGCAATTTTGGTATTTTCTTTTTCTTTCCTCTTTATTTCTCTTTTATTTCCCTCATTGGTATTGCTTTTATCATTAGTAATTCTTGGGATACGAAATTCCATAGAGGGTAACTCAATTATATATCCTTTCACTTATTTTTCACATTTTCTCATTGTTTCCAATTTCTTTCTTAATAAAGAAATACATAATTAATCTTTTCATTTCTTATTTCTCTCTTTTTGCAACCTTGGACTCCTTGGTATCCAAGGAACCCAAGAGGCACGAAATCCTCTTTGGATTTGCCTTCTAGAGGTTTCCACATATTTCTTTTCTCAAATATTCAATTATTCATTCACTAATTGAATTTTCTTTGTTATTTCCTTGTTATTGGGCCCAATAGCCAATAAAGCCCACAAATCAAACAACAAGGCTATTTTAAACGAAATCCAATTATTCTCAACCAAATATATGATTATTTGTTCAAACATCTTTAATATAAGAAATTATATTTCTCACCACTTGAACCCAAAAATTGGGGTTATAACATCCTTCCCCTCTTATAGGAATTTTGTCCTCAAAATTCAAGCAAGCAAACAAACAATTCAGGATAAGACTTTTCCATGTCCATCATTGGCCCCTATGTGGCTTTACCGTACTCATGGTGCATCCAAAGAACCTTTATCATCACGTATTCTTTTCTCTGAGTTCTTTCATCCTGGCGTCTATAAACTACACAGGTGACTCAGGCCATTTCAGCCTCCCTTGGGGCTCACTAGGTTCATTGCTCAGCACATGGTCGGGTACCTCACATAGTGCTCTAAGTTGGACGCATGGAACTCATCACGCATTACTTTATCCTGAGGGTAGGTCAAAGCCTAACCATCTCCACCCATCCATCTCTAATGGACCCATGTATCGGGGACTCAGCTTTCTCGACTGCAGCTCATAGGGGTCGGAGTATATTCTCCCACAGTACACTACATGTTAGTCTACTTTGCATCTGCTCACGACTCTCATAGTCTCTAGGCTCCTTGCAGCCCTTGCACGATCAAAGCGACTTCATCTACACGCACTGTGGCCTTTTTCTAACCATCATGTGGTCCTTTCACCAACCTCACCTTACTGAAGTGGTGACCGACACATCCTCCCTTATAGAGCTTCATATAAAACCTGATACATGGTTATGGTGGTTATTGTCACATATTTCTTAGGACAAGAACTGTCTCTAGTTATCACCCTGAACGAGCACACATACCCTCATCAGACCCTTTAGTCTGGACCATCCTAACCATAGTTAGGGGTGATAAACTATTCTAACATAGAGTTCTTCATGTACCTACTTCCACTTTATAGAAGTGAACCTTTAGGTCAAACTTAAGTACTTTTGAACTCTCTTCATGGGGTAGTTGATCCATCTCTCTCATGGATAGTTCGACTAGATCTGTCCCTTAACAAAACTCTTCCTTTCTCATATTATCTAGGTAAAGCGACCTACCATAACCCATATTGTATCTCGACCTTCCTCGGTCCAGTGAAGACCTATCACAAAATCCATAGTGTTGATCTCTCATTCCCTCTCAGGGATTCTTTTGACTTCCATATTGATACACTGGGTTACTGGGGTTCGTCCTTTACCTCCTGGCTTGCATGGCCATAAACCACATGCAACCACATCTTAAGCATCTAACGTGCTATTGCCATTTTCCACGGTGTATGATGATCTCCAACCATGACTCCCTGTATGTCATGACTCTTTCAAGATCAACTCCTCAAAACTCTAAACCACTCTAGTCGGGGTTTCATCACCTTCCCTTCCAAAGAGGTGCACTTGAGGTTCTACCATCATCCTTCCATCATACCAAGAATTAGACTGGCTAACCAAACAACTCTTAACCTTTCAACATATCTTGTTACATATGGGTGTTATCGAACCACCTCTCCTTTTCAAACTTAGGGTTAACCAAACAACCTCTTCTAGCTTCTAGTTAAACAAGGCAGATGTATCTCAACCAGAGCATCCAGTACCACTTCACATCCTTAGGTATTAGGTAACGTTACCCTTTCATGCATTTCACTTATCATGTCACCTCAAACTATATGTTTATCTTCCTAAGAACACTCTCTGATTCCATCTCCATGGTGATTAAACTCAACCTGGTATAACTTGTAAGTTCCACGTAGCTCATGATAAAAACATCCTCATAAGGGAACTACCTCATTCCTCTTAGTGTTTAAAAACCATCTATGTATCATTCATTCACTTTACCATGGTAAGATAATTTCTCTATCCCCATTTCTCGTGGCAACGCTCCAACCTACATCATCTCTTATCCTTGGTGTATGGCATGCATAATGCCCTATCTCTCACCCCCATAACAAGAGGAAATAAGCATTTGGCTGCAGTCCAAATACAGAGTTCCTCCTATTCCAAGAGTAGAGATGGTACATCCCACCTTGCCAATACACCTTTAAATTTGAGTTGCAACGTGCCACATATGTCTCTTCATCACAACCATCATGATATCAAACAAGTCTTGAACCTACTGAGGTTTATATCCTTAGTCAACTCCTCTAGGTCCATAGGGTACCGACTCTTTTGGGGTCATCCCTCTTCCCTCATGCATCAAGAGAGTGCCCTACTCATCTGCCCTTTGGGTCCCATGAGTTCATGAAGGTGTTCAATCTCCTAACCCATGGCCCTAAGACAATGATAGCTGTTACCTCCCGACCCTATGGTCATGTGCAACTGGGGAATTAGGCAACTCCTACCTTCATCGCACTTATCCCTACCTGACCCTAGGATAGACTTAGGATTCTCCATCATACTACAGGTTCACTTAGAACCTTACCCAAGTCTTCATCATCTCTCTTTCTGCATTCACGGGCTGGCCCTCATCCTTTCATCAGGATCATGGCAACCTATCTACCTTGGTCATGCCCCTTACTGGTTACCTCCATGGTAACACATTCACATGCAATAGAGATGGATATCTACGGGTCCATGGGTTCATTCTCATACTATGTACTTTTCTCTTAGCTTCTCAAGATCTTAAGAGACCTCTTTAGGTCACCTTAAGCTAACCAAAACTGATATACACCCTTCCAAAGGGGGTCCCTCTCCCAGGATGGGAGGAAAACTATCTCTAAGGTCACAAAAGCTCTTAGGTCTAGGGTTTACATCCACACGAGCCTATTTAACCCTAGCAAGCCATCAAGGCACAAGCAGGTCACTTACTGTACTATGCTAGGTCATACTTGTCCTCTTTCCTCAATGTCGGATTAAGATCATACCTTTCTTTATCATCAACTTAGCTGTGAGGGGTTCATCAAACACACCTATAACTTCAGGGGCTCCTCTTTTCCTCCATTCATGAGGATTACTATTCTTACTTGTATAGGAATTCAACTTCTCATCATGAGCCATAGGTACACCACTTCCCCTCTTAGGCCTAGGAACCCTACATGCTCTATCTCTTAACTACGAACCAAGTACGAAAAAGGCATGTCATGCACTTCTTATCATCCTTCAACTCGAGCAACACTTAGGGTTGGGTCCCTCTAAAGGAAACCAAGATATCATCAACTTTCATGGTTCGATCATGAAGCAACCACTATCATCCATTGTTCAGGGTTTTAGGCTTCCAACCTTCTTGTTGGGTTTCCTGCTCTCTCTTGAGCTAACCCCACATCCAACCTCACCATTAGAGGTCCTCTTTTCATGAAGGATCAACCTCAACTGCATGCCCTTACCTGGATGAAGCCTATGTACTCGAGGTTATCCATAGCTCTATATGCTTACCTTACAAGCTATACAACTTACTTTCATGGTTAGGGTTTCAACCTATTGCTCGCACTACTCACGTACCCTGGGTGCATGCAATGCCCTACACCCATAGGCCCATGGGTTTCTAAGGTCCTTCACTCACCTCATCATCTTAAGGAGCTATCCTTTACCTTAACATGCACGACTCTTCCTAGAGTTGGGTGGTCAAAGGTACTCAGTCATCCAACCTCTCATGGCTCATATGGCATCCCAGGCAAGTCCATCCGAACACCTGGTCTAACTCATCTCTAACCTTCACTTAGGGTTAGGGTTAGCATCATCCTCAGTGGATGTGCCAGGTCTCTACTTGCGATGGAGATCTCTATCTCCAAGACTAACTTATCCTCCTGACAAGAAGGGCTAGCCTCAGGTCTCATCTGAGGACATGACATCTTATGTCATACGTCCTAAGCATGTATCTATTATTTATTTTGCGCTTAATCTATTAAGCTTATGTCCATGACATCTTATTTACATGCCTTTCATTAATTTAGTGGAGGATTCCTTAAACCTTATTAACCTTACCCATACCTCAGGAGGGTGGGGAGAAGAAAGGAAACCCTAATCCTTTATGTCCTTATTAGAATTTTGTGATGAGAAGGATGAATAAGGTGAGAAGTCCTAAAGGTATCTTATTTCGATTCATACCCTAAGACTTTGGCCAGGCGGTCACACGGGTCCGGGAGTCCTCGTATTCCGACTAGCGGTGCGGAGGAAAATCTTGCCAGCCCCCGGTCGTGATCCCTTTCTAGACACCTCCGTCTTTCGGATACTCCTCTAATAACTCCCTTGGGTTCTATGGAGTTTGTAAAATTTAATAATTATTAATGGTTAAATGAGGAACCTACGCTCTGATACCAAATGTTACGACCCCACCTCCCGATAACCCCCAATTAAGGGTGACCAAGAGGTTGAGCCGCATCCATTAACCCCGGATCAAAGGTTCGGCATATAACCATAAACAATTATCAAATTCTAACAGACTATACTGAAAATGGTAATAAAATTTTTCTTTACATACCTTTTGAAAACTTGGATCATTAAACTTCTATCCACACCGATACTAATCTATCTAATCCTCCTTTATACTTTAACTCTCTTTTAGTATCACATGTGCCACTTTACTGTTTGTTCTTTTCATTGTACCTAAAACGCCGACAAACAAAACGTCGGTCAGCCGAAGCTGGTATGTGGGGAGAAGCAGATAATTGTTCAACTAAGTTAACAACATAATCATTCAATTAATGATTTAACAAACAAGATTACGTTTTAAACCAAACTACTCAATCCATCTTTTCACAACTCTGTGTTGTCCCTTTAGGACTTACATGGTACCTCTATAAGGTGACTTGATGGACCTGCCCTCTAGGCAGCCAAAGTCATTCATGACCCCACCCTCTAGGTAGTTAAAGTCATTCATGACCCTACCCTATAGGTAGTCAAAGTCATTCATGACCTGATGTACCTACCCTCTAGGTAGTCTTTTATCAGGTCAGCCATTACGACAAAGAGGGAATCAAGGATTGAGCTAGAAGGCGTATACATTATGTGATAGTCATAGTCGCTTTATACTTTGCATGAAAGAAATAAACATTCAACAGTTTAGTTGCATTCAATGCGATTAAACATTCAGAAAACGTCGGGAAACCTAAACGGTTAACCATAAGTAACCACATACCTTATTCCTTGCGGAAATCATGCCGAACATCATAGACTTTATGAGTGCATCCAAACATCCAAGTAACCAAGCATATAATCAACAATATCTGAAACATGTATACTACATATGTGTCACCATGTATTCACATTTCATTACTCAGATCTAGATGTGTTCCTAAACTAGGGTTTAGGGTTATTTCTTGTTTGGTCTAAGGATTAGGGCTACGAACCCTAATTCCATCATATTATGAATTATAAGATTTCAATCTCACTTTTGCATACTAGGTTAAACCCTAATTATCTTCTTAAGCATATTAGACTACACATTATCAACATTAAGATCTTTGGTACTCAATTTATCTTCGAATCGTCATAATTCTATTTTATTCGTCGATTTTGTACAATTAAAACCATTAGAATTCATATCAACATAAATTAGGGTTTCTATTCCCATTAAGGCATATTCATGTACATAGAACCCTAAATTAAACCAACTATATAAAAAGATCATCTTTTAAAATCCTATTTTCACTTTTATGAACAACAGATTAATATCATATAGAATTATCCATCTAACAGCAAACCTAAGGGTTAAATCATTAAAGATCATATCTTTATGTATTTTTCCAATTTCAAGCATATAACCTCTAAACTAACTAATTATACGCCAATTCCATCCTTTTTCTTCCAAATATCCATTTTTATCATTAACAGGCTAATATCAACTTTAAAGATTCATTAAACCCCATTAAATACTTTAATCATATCAAAATAGGGTTTCTTAATCTTTAATTCATTAAAGATGATAATTTACACTATATTTCGAACTATGATCAGATCCAGGCTATAAAACTATTTTTAGTGGATTCCTTGTATTCTTCTGATCAAAATTCATATATTACATGTCTTAATCGGAGTTACCAATCTTTATTTATGAATTTTGCAATAAAACACTTACTTGGCCAATGGCATTGCGCCACGTCATCCTTTCCATGCAACGAGTTCGTTTTGGAAATATAATGAAAGGACCATCCTGCCCTTGGTTAAGTTGCGCCCTCTTTTAGCCCGTGAAGGGCAAATCCGTCCAATGGCACTTCGTCTCCTTCCTTGCGTATTCCCTAGCAGCGGCCGCTAGGTCAGGGCTGAGCGCCGCCCGCCTCCTCCTCCTTGGACCCTGCAGGCCATCAGGGAGCCTTCCCTAGCTCTGACCAGACCTCACGCACACAGGGGTGTCCTTCATATAGCGGCTAGGGTGGTTGGCGCTTGCTACGCGACCTGCAACACTTGACCGTCGTGCTGCAGTTCGGGGGTCCGCCTTCATCTTCTCCGAGACCCAAACTCAACGCCGATGGTCTCCCTAGGTCCGACTCTCCCTCGCGCTCCTGGTGCGCTACTTGGCTGCAGCCAGGGAAGCCGATCTTGCGTTCACCATGGCTGTGACTCGTGGCCGTTTATGCAACCAAGTGCAGCCGCAGTTCCTGGGTTAGAGCACAAGGAAGTCGGCCAAGACTTTCTCTAGCTGCGAGGGGCGTCCTAATCCCATCATGACCATCCACCGATCCACGTTGCTTCAGGGTTTAAGCTACCCCCTATGCTAGGGTTTGGTCATGAAGAAGAAGAAGAAAGGAGAGAGGGATCATGGGATTCTTCCTAGATACGAACCAAAGGGTCTCCTCTTTATATAGAGGAGGTCGTCCATGCCTTAACATGTCCCTTTTAAGAGGAAACAAGTCCCACTCCCATAAGGACTCCTCTTCCATTAATGAGAAGCAAAACTCTCTCTCTCTCTCTCTCTTAGCTCCTTAATATCCTATGTTCTTTAGGTACTAGGATTTCGGGATTCCTTTCACCTACATCTCTTTGTAGCTTGTCTTTTAACCCATTGGTACGAAATCCTACTCCCTTTCCATGTAAATTACTTTCTTTTCACCATACCTTCATAATTCATTAAGAAGGTATCATATTACCCTTTTATTTTGCAATTTTGGTATTTTCTTTTTCTTTCCTCTTTATTTCTCTTTTATTTCCCTCATTGGTATTGCTTTTATCATTAGTAATTCTTGGGATACGAAATTCCATAGAGGGTAACTCAATTATATATCCTTTCACTTATTTTTCACATTTTCTCATTGTTTCCAATTTCTTTCTTAATAAAGAAATACATAATTAATCTTTTCATTTCTTATTTCTCTCTTTTTGCAACCTTGGACTCCTTGGTATCCAAGGAACCCAAGAGGCACGAAATCCTCTTTGGATTTGCCTTCTAGAGGTTTCCACATATTTCTTTTCTCAAATATTCAATTATTCATTCACTAATTGAATTTTCTTTGTTATTTCCTTGTTATTGGGCCCAATAGCCAATAAAGCCCACAAATCAAACAACAAGGCTATTTTAAACGAAATCCAATTATTCTCAACCAAATATATGATTATTTGTTCAAACATCTTTAATATAAGAAATTATATTTCTCACCACTTGAACCCAAAAATTGGGGTTATAACATATAATTTGATAAAAGTAAGGTAAAGGCAATAAAAAGGAATAAAACCCTAATTATGGTCAAAACCCTAAAAAGGGCAAATAACCTAGGAAACCCTTAGAATTATTGAATCATAATGACATGATTAATAATAGAGGAATTAAATGCCTTTTTCAGGAGATTGTGTGTGTGCTTGCTTGATTTCCTGGTTGATTAAGTTAATTCTGCATTCAAGTCATCATTAACAGGTATGTGGTTAATTATGAATAATCACTTTAGTTTCTCGAGGGATTCCCAGATGTTTAATTGCATTGAATGCAACTAAACTGTTTGGATGTTCATATTGCAATTATAAAGTGACTATGACTATCACCATTTTATATAAATGTGTAAATCGTGCACCTACATGCCACCCTGATGGAAGATGCCATACAGGTTAGGCCCAGGAGGGTAGACCAATGGGCACGATGAGAGGTGACCCTAGACACCAAGCTCGGGAATGAGAAGGTGATTGATGAGGCAAGACTAAGGAACACCATGAGAGGTGACTCCCAGGCACCAAGCTCGGGATTGAGAAGGTGGCCTTAAGTCAAATCCAGGGTTAGGGCAAAAGCGGTGGGGATTGTCACATGGAAATTGTAAATTGACTTGTTGATTACCTTGATTGCAATACTTAAATTGTTAGACCTAATTGTGAAATTTTTGGTTGCCTCCACATACCAGCAATTGTTGATCGATGTTTTGTTTGTCGGCGTTTTAGGTAACATCCTGAAAATCACAAACAGAAAAGTGGCACATCGTGAAAATAAGAAATAAAGTGCATGGAGGATTAGATAGAGTACTCCAAGTTGTGGATAGTTAGATTTCCCAGTTTTATAAAGGTAAGTAAAAGTTTTAATTTTTGTACCCAATTCCAGTTTAGTTAGTAGAATTTTATAATTATTGTTGATTATATGTTGAACCTTTGATCCTATAAATTGGTTAATGGCTCTGACCTTCGGGTCTCCCTTAATTGGGGGTTACCGGGAGGCGGGGTCGTTACACTCCACCTTCTCGAATTTCTATAGACCACTAGGAACACCTTTTTTATCCTAAATTTGGAGGATAAGTCCTATCAATTTTTCCAACATTCATCTAATTTTTGGGACTCATTGGAATAACTTAATTAGTCGAATCTTGCTCTTTTAGAAAAACCATAAATTAATTACTCATACCACATGGAAACTCCTTTTTTCCTTAAATTCTATAATTATATTCTTTTCCTTATTATTTTCAAGTATCCCAAAAGTCAGGCTGATATAACAATAATTGTTGCCCCAAACATTGTGTTGCCAATAATGGCAAGATAATTACTCTTTTTAATTATCTAAAACAACATGTATTTTATTTCTCTTTGGAAGCTACACATTATTTCATATTTCAATTTCATGTCACACCATAAAGCCATTATCCATTATTTAAGTACAAAAAGTCTCTTTTCTAGAGTATTCTACTTAATTCCATATTTAAAATATCAATTGTCCATTACTTTTAGAAATCTATTTATTATTGGAATTTTCACTCTTGCTTTTGCCCAAAATCATTATTGGGTTATTGAAAATTGTAAAACACTTGAAATCCATTCCTTATGGAATATTTGCACTTTCAAGCCACAATTTCCAAACAAGGCACACATAGAACTATCTTTCCAACATTTCCTTCATATTATATTATTTGTAAATAATATATTAAAACATGGGAAAACCACTTTATAACATCCTTTCCCTCTTATAGGAATTTTGTCCTCAAAATTCGACTATTCATCCAAAAATCCATTAAATTTTATTTATATGCCAATTCCTTCTCTTTATTTAATTTGTGTCACAGGGACCTATTTGCAAACCAAATAGTCTCATGGGCCTTACTTGGGCCATGGGTCAAACTTATCATATTCTATCAAAATACAATTAAGAAATTACTTATCAATTCATGCCTTATATTTGTATTATTTAGTTTCAAAAAATTGAGGATATTAAATTCACCCCTCCATAAAAGGAATTTTGTCCCCAAAATTCACATCCAACAAGGTTAAGGTGAAAGATAACTCATATTAGTTTCACAACTTAGGGTTATCAACCTTATTTAGTTATCTTTAACAACTTCTATTGATATACAAATTCCTCACATATTACTAAGATTGGTACTTGAATTCAATTAAAGGTATATCCAAATTCTTATCATTTACAAGATTCCACCTTGGAATAATTACATTTTAATGGTGATTCCAATTTTATTTGGTGACAACCTTTCACATAGGTTTCCAACCTATTGTTCATTTATTCCCACATAAGGGTGAGGTAACACCTCCAACCCTAAATCATGTAATTAAGTTTTTAACTTAGGATATTCATTCTCTTATCTCAATTTTAAGCATAACATATGTCCACCCAATCTCTCACTCATAACAAGATGAAATAAGAATTTGGTTGTAGTCCAAAAGCAAAGTTCATCTCATTTCAAGAGTAGAGATGGTATATCCACACATTAACATTATGTTTTACAATTTAGGATGAATCATTCTCAACATGACTATAACCCATCCTTACTTTCTGATTCCAACTTTCTTATAAGTCAAATGTCTTTCTCACTCTTGTGTTTGTGCGCAACTCCTCTTAATATTTCATTATTACATGAATTGTTGTATCTTCTATATTTACACCTCAAGTATCATAAGCCTTGGCCACTTCCTCAAGATCTCTAGGCACACATGTATTGGTTGAAGTGATATCATCTTTTTGCATCAAGGGAGTGCCTCTCACATTCATCCACTGGCCACATGAATTCATGAAGGTGGCCAATATCCTGACCCATGGGCCCTGGGGCAAGCATAGTTGTTACCTTGTGACTAGATGGTCTTGTGCATTCAAGGATCAATCCACTCCTAATCCCATTGGTCCCATGTACCTTTAGGCCCCATTTTCTTAGAGGGATTTTGGGGTAGGATAGGATTTTAATCCCATTAAAATAGAAATATCATGTTTGTGTGCATAAAAAGAAATTCACGATTGCACTTAGACGGTAGTATACTCCTGGACCTTTGAGATTTTCAAGTTCTGCAAAACCCCTAGGTAGTATCAAGGTAAAACCCCACTTGCCATCCTCAATTTTGTGTTTTTGGTTCCACTCCTTTATTTCTCACTCCTCATGGTTCCCGTCTTTAAGTTCCTCTCCAGGAGCATGGTTCTTCGTGCTTGCAATGATGTTCCTCCAGGTTCCCATCTTTGATTTATTCACAGTTATTGTAACATATTAGATCTCGGACCCTACCCTGGAAGTTGACATTTTGGACTCAGCCAAACAAGATTGAAGGTTAGACCTAAATAGATGTTTAGTATAACCCAATGAGATAATGCATATATAGATCACCTTAATGTAACCTAATGTTCTAACCTTAATCTTAGGTTTATAATAGATACATAAAATATGCTACATAACACATTTTGGTGGTAATATGAAGATAAGAAATTTAATTGGATGAATAAATTAGATAATGGGCCGTTAATGGGACATATGACATATCTCATAAAAATAAGTCTCAAAAGTGGAAACAAACTTCAAATTAAAAATATACATATCAAAATTAACCTACATGTCAAATTTCATCTAATTTGGACCACCTTAAAATTTTAGGATAAGTTTAGGAGAGAGAAAATGAGTAAAAGGCATAAGTAATAAACAATGTGATTATATAACTTCAAAATATGTAAATAATGGAAAATTCATATTCAAAACATCAAATATAACTTTTGTATGGAATTTAGTCCAATTTGGATGTTGTTTGTGCAAGATACACAATTTTAGGTACATTCTGAACTTTTCTACAATTTACCCAATTGGGAGGTTTTCTATGCAAATTGTCACATGCATTATAATTCTTATATATTACCTTACCATTCTCGAGTTTTTTAACCATGGGGAACCTATTTTCACCTTGGTTTTAAGGTGTTTCTCTCCAAGGGCATTTTAGGGATTACCCTCTTTATAAATGAGCTTGTCTTTAGAAGCTATCAACCAATGGGGTTATTTATTTGATTGGAGGTCGGTTGGGATGGACTATAAGTTTCCATAAACTGACATTTGATATTCAAGAAGCCTCTATGAGCTTCCCTCTTCCATGGCCATGAAATCCCTAGGCTAAGGACACAAGGAAAGCTCCATCAACACCTCATGCTTGACTTCTTCCTTATCCATAAAGGTTTGCATGTCCATAGGCACCCTTAGCATTGGACACATAGAAAGTAGCTTGATACCTCGTGAATGACTTCTTCCTTATCCATAAAGGCTTTCATGCCCATGGACACCCTTATACATGACACATGGAAAGTCTCATAGACACCTCATACTTGACCTCTTTCTTTATATAGCCATATCTACCCCTTCCCAACTCCAAATTTGAAAATTCTTGCTCTTCTTTATTTACTTTAGATTAGATCATAAATCCTAGTCTGTTTGTCCACAAAGGTTATGTCCCAAGGTAAAAGAAGGTTCCTACCTTGGTGCAGAAGGCTAGAGTTCCAATATCTCTATTTAGGATTTCTTAAGCTCCTCCTTGGTGATTTTGACCCAAACTAGTAAGTATCCTCCTTTCCTTCCCTATTTTCATGTTTTTAGTCTTCCTTCCACCTTCCTCTAGGTCGTAACCCTGGTCTTCCATGGTGAAACTCCACCTAGAACCCATAAACACCTCATCTCCATGTTCTTTTGTTAGGGTTTTTCACCTCTAATGTGTAGAAGGTGCTTCTTGCTCGAGATATGAGCTTTGTTGGAGAAACTAAAATCTATAAGCTTGGGAACCTTACTTATTGGACCTATCCGCCTTCCCTAGAGGTTCTTTGGAGGCCTAGTCTTGACTTGTATATTTAGACTCTGAAGTTGAGGTATGATGTATCCCCTATTCTTCTATGTTGAGAAACTCACCTATGCTTATTCATTCTCTTTGTCCTATGGACATTAGCCTATACACAATGTCTTTTCTTTTGAAAATCATGGTTCATGTGAACTACTTTATTTGATATTGATCATGTGATCATGTATATTTTTTTGAACTCTTATCTTATGCTTTGTTCATGATGGAACTCTAAAAGATGGCATGTTGATGTCTTTTACCCATTTATGAGGTGGATGTATATGTTGGTCACTTATGTGGTGACTAGTTTATATATTATGACTATAATTTCTACTTACCTCTACATTTAACATACTATGTGATTTAGTAGCACTAGAGTAGTGTAATTGCATTGATTTTTATGGAATATGTGTTATTTCCTGCCGAGCAGATGTGATATTTTCTGCTCTTTTGGGATGGAAAGGAACCTGGTACCCAGTGCAAGATGTGTGATTCTTGGCCCATTGTTTAAATATTTGGGATATTATAAGTATTCCTTTCTCTATTAGGTTTCAAGTTTATGAGACTTGGCCGCCTTTGTGTTTATATTGTTCTAGGGCTATGTTTATCTCACATGCATGCAAGTTGATGATATTGGGTGTGTTCCCTAATTCATTACATGTGCTTGTGCAGCACAATCTTTATGTTTTATTAATGGCTATTATTCTTTTGTTGTCATATGTTTTCAATTCATTTTCTCTTGATACCCATTTGTGTGGTCCTTATCCTTTCTATGGGAAGCCTTTATATTTGATGTCCTTTATTCTATATATTGCTCAATTTCCTAGTTAGTATGCACATACCAGCCTTTGCTGATGTCATCTATTTTCTCTTCTTGTTGGGGTATGCTTCCAACCCTAGGTGAAGGACTTGGATGATAAGGTGTGAAGTTTTAGACTAGCTTAAGGATTTAAAGCTTGGAGAAAAATTTGTTATGGTTTAGATTTCCCTTTACTTAGATTCTTATGTTGTATCATACATGTAAACCCTTATGGGATATTATGATGTACTTTTGTAATCTTTTGAGAAAATTGAATAGAGTCATTATTTTTATTCTGCCGCTACACTTTGGTCTTTTACATACCATTATAATAAATTTGGAAAATTTATACCTATTCCAACATACCTTTGAGTGTGTTTGGATTGGATGTTAATTCTTCAATTTTTTAGTAAGTGGGTGATCCTGTCTCCTTACAACATGGTATCAGAGCCCATAGTAGTCGAAATCGGACTATTTCAATTTTGTCTCCCTAGTTAGAATCCTTGCCTTACCTTTAAGTGACATGTTTGCCCTAGAGTCGATTAATTGATGATGAAGAATTGATTTAGGATCATATAGTTTCGCATTAGAATAATGATGAATATATCCTTAAAATACTTACAAGTAAAAGATGCATAAGTAACCATAGTAACTTGAGGTTGTTTAGCTTGGCCTTTAGGCAGCTAGTAGGACATGAAAATGAAAGCAAAGGTGTCTAGAAAGGATCAAGGTTCGGGGGTTGGCAAGATTTTCTTCCACACCACTAGCTTGGTTTACAAGAACTCCTGAATCCATATGATACCGGCCTGGCCAAAGGCGATATGAATTGTTCAAAAAGCATGCTTTTAGGCAATAGTAGCCTTAGACATCTATATGATTTATCTTTAGAGATCCTAATTTGTTGAAACAGTCTCTCAGGTGTAAAGACTTATTTGATGATGGACAAGAGTAACTTAACCCATAGTTCATAGTTAGTCTTTACAAGTTATGTTTCTTTTTTTTGCATGATGCTTATGTAGTTGGATGTAAGGAAGTGTAGTTGAATCTTTTATACCTAAAGAGTAGTTTTGACTTAATAAGATGAATCCTTTAAGGGGTGATGAATAAATTGTTTTCTTATATGTGGATGTTTTGATTTCGAGAACGAAATCCCTTTAAGGGGTGGTGTGTTGTAACATACTAGATCTCGGACCCTCTGGAAGTTGACATTTTCGAATTAACCAAACAAGGTTGAAGGTTAGACCTAAATAGATGTTTAGTATAACCTCGATGAGACAATGAATGTATAGATCACCTTAATGTAACCTAATGTTCTAACGTTAATCTTAGGTTTATAATGGATACATTAAAATGCCACAACTCATTTTGGTGGTAATATGAAGACAAGAAATTTAATTGTATGAATAATTTAGATAATGGGCCGTTAATGGGCCATATGAAATATCTCATAAAAAGAAGTCTCAAAAGTGGAAACAAACTTCAAAGTTGAAATCTACATATCAAAATTAGCCTACATGTCAAATTTCATCTAATTTGGACCACCTTGAAATTTTAAGATAAGTTTAGGAGAGAGAAAATTAGTAAAAAGCATAAGTAATGAATAATGTAATTATATATCTTAAAAATATGTAAATAATGGAAAATTCATATTCAATACATAAAAGATAACTTGTGGATGAAGTTTGGTCCAATTTGGATGTTGTTTTTGCAAGTTATGCAATTTTAGGTACATTCTGGATTTTTCTACAATTTACCCAATTGGGAGGTTTTCTTTGAAAATTGTCATATGAATTATAATCCTTATATATTCCCTTACCATTATCTAGTTTTTGAACCATGGGGAACCTATTTGCACCATGGTTTAAAGGTGTTTCTCTCCAAAGGCATTTTAGGGATTACCCTCTTTATAAATGAGCTTATCTTTAGAAGCTTTCAACCAATGGGGTTATTTCTTTGATTGGAGGTCGGTTGGGATGGACTATTAGTGTACATAAACCAAAATTTTATATTCAAGAAGCCTCTATGAGGTGTCCTCTTGCATGGAAATGACATCCCTAGGCTACGGACACATGGAAAGCTCCATGGACACCCCATGCTTGACTTCTTCCTTATCCATAAAGGTTTGCATGTACATAGGCACCCTTAGCATTGGACACATGGAAAGTAACTTGAAACCTCGGGCTTTACTTATTCCTTATCCATAAAGGCCTGCATGTCCATGGACACCCTTAAACATGACACATGGAAAGTATCATAGACACCTCATACTTGACCTTTTTCATTATATAGATATATCTACCCCTTCCCAACTCCAAATTAGAAAACTCTTTCTCTTATTTCTTTCCTCTAGCTTAGAGCATAACTCTTACTATATTTGTGCACGAAGGTTCTATCCCTACATAAAAGAAGGTGCCTACCTTGGTGCAGAATGCTCTTAGGGTTCCAAATTTCTCTATTTTGGATTTCTTAAGCTCCTCCTTGGTGATTTTGACCAAAACTAGTAAGTATCCTCCTTTCCTTCCCTATTTTCATGTTTTTAGTCTTCCTTCCACCTTCCTCCAGGTCGTAACCCTGGTCTTCCATGGTGAAACCTCACCTAGAACCCATAAACACCTCATATCCATGTTCTTTTGTTAGGGTTTTTCACCTCTAAAGTGGAGAAGGTGCTTCTTGCTTGAGATACGAGCTTTGTTGGAGAAACCAACCTCTCTAAGATTTGGAATCATACTTATTGGACATTTACACCTTCCTTATAGGTTCTTTGAAGGCCTAGGCTTGACTTGGACTATTTAGACTCTGAAGTTGAGGTATGATGTATCCCCTATTCTTCTATGTTGAGAAATTCACCTATGCTTATTCATTCTCTTTGTCCTATGGACATTAGCCTATACACAATGTCTTTTCTTTTTAAAATCATGGTTCATGTAAAGTACATTATTTGATATTGATCATGTAATCATGGATATTCTTTTGAACTCTTATCTTATGCTTTGTTTCATGATGGAACTCTAAAAGATGACATGTGATCTTTTGCCCACTTATGAGGTGGATGTATATGTTGGTCTCTTATGTGGTGACTAGTTTATATATTATGACTATAGTTTCTACTTGCCTCTACATTTAACATGCATGTGATTCAATAGCACTAGAGTAGTGTAATTGCATTGGTTTTTATGGCAAATGGGTTATTTCCTACCGAGCAGATGTGATATTTCCTGCTCTTTTGGGATGGAAAGGAACCTCATACCCAGGGAAAGATGTGTGATTCTTGGTCCATGTTTTATATATTTGGGAGATTGGCAGTATTCTTTTCTCTATCAGGTTTCAAGTTTATGAGACTTGGCCGCCATTGTATTTATATTGTTCTAGGGCTATGTTTATCTCACATGCATGCAGGTTGATGCTATGGGACGTGTGCCCTAATTCTTTACATGTGCTTGTGTGGCAAAATCTTTATGTTTTATTAATGACAAGTATTCTTTTGTGATCATATGATTACAATTCCCTTTCTCTTGATACCCATTTGGGTGGTCCTTATCCTTTCTATGGGAAGCCTTTTATATTTGATGTCCTTTATTCCATATATTTCTCAATTTCCTATTTAGTATGTACATACCAGCCTTTGTTGATGTCATCTATTTTCTCTTCTTGTTGGGGTATGCTTCCAACCCTAGGTGAAGGACTTGGATGACAAGGTGTGAAGTTTTAGACTAGCTTAAGGAGTTAAAGCTTGGAGACAAAGTTGTTATGGTTGATTTAGGATCATATAGTTTCACATCAGAATAATTATGAGTAGATCCTTAAAATACTTACAAGTAAAAGATGCATTAGTAACCATAGTAACTTGAGGTTGTTTAGCTTGGCCTTTAGGCAGCTACTAGGACATGAAGTTTAAAGCAAAGGTGTCTAGAAAGGATCAGGGTTTGGGGGTTGGCAAGATTTTCTTCTACACCACTAGCTTGGTTTACGAGGACTCCCAAATCCATATGATACCGGCCTAGCCTAAGCTGATATGAATTGTTCAAAATAGCATGCTTTTAGGAAATAATAGCCTTAGACATATATATGATTTATCTTTAGGGACCCTAATATGTTGAACTAGTCTCTCATGTGTAAACACTTGTTTGAGGATGGACAAGAGCAAGTTAACCCATAGTTCATAGTTAGTTTTTACAAGTTATGTTTCTTTTTTTTGCATGATGCTTATGTAGTTGGATGTAAGGAAGTGTAGTTGAACCTTTTGTACCTAAAGAATAGTTTTGACTTAATAAAATGAATCCTTAAAGTGGTGGTGAATAAGTTGTTTTATTATATGTGGATGTTTTGATTTCGAGGATGAAACCCCTTTTAGGAGTGGTGTATTGTAACATACTAGATCTCGAACCCTACCCTGGAAGTTGACATTTTGGACTTAGCCAAACAAGGTTGAAGGTTAGACCTAAATAGATGTTTAGTATAACCCCAATGAGCTAATTCATGTATGGACCACCTTAATGTAACCTAATGTTATAACATTAATCTTAGGTTTATAATGGATTCATAAAATATGCCACATAACTCATTTTGATGGTAATATGAACACATGAAATTTGATTGGATGAATAATTCAGATAATGGACCGTTAATGGGTCATATGACATATCTCATAAAAAGAAGTCTCAAAAGTGGAAACAAACCTCAAATTCGAAATCTACATATCAAAATTAGCCTACATGTCAAATTTCATCTAATTTGGACAACCTTGAAATATTAGGAAAAGTTTAGGAGAGAGAAAATGAGTAAAAGGCATAAGTAATGAATAACATGATTATATAACTTAAAATTATGTAAAAAAATTCAAATTAATATTCAACACATCAAAGATAACTTGTGGATGAAGTTTGCTCCAATTTGGATGTTGTTTGTGCAAGTTATGCAATTTTGGGTACATTCCGGACTTTTCTACAATTTACCCCATTGGGAGGTTTTCTTTGCAAATTGTCACATGCATTTAATCCTTATATATTTCCTTACCATTCTCGAGTTTTAGAACCATGGGGTACCTAGTTGCACCTTGGTTTGAAGGTGTTTCTCTCCAAGGGCATTTTAGGGATTACCCTCTTTATAAATGAGCTTATCTTTAGAAGCTATCAACAGATGGGGTTATTTCTTTGATTGGAGGTTGGTTGGGATGGACTATAAGTTTCCATAAACCAACATTTGATATTGAAAGAAGCCTCTATGAGCTGTCATCTTGCATGGCCATGAAATCCCTAGGCGAAGGACACATGGAAAGCTTTATGGACGCCTCATGCTTGATTTCTTCCTTATCCAAAAAGGTTTGCATGTCCATAGGCACCCTTAGCATTGGATAGTTGGAAAGTATCTTGACACCTCATGCTTGAATTATTCCTTATCCATAAAGGCTTGCATGTCCATGGACACCCTTATACATGACACATGGAAAGTCTCATAGACACCTCATACTTGACCTCTTTCTTTATATAGCCATATCTACCCCTTTCCAACTCCAAATTTGAAAACTCTTGCTCTTCTTTCTTTTCTCTAGCTTAGAGCATAACTCCTACTCTATTTAGCCACGAAAGTTCTAT
The DNA here is from genome assembly GCA_963693085.1 of Alisma plantago-aquatica. Classification (NCBI taxonomy): domain Eukaryota; kingdom Viridiplantae; phylum Streptophyta; class Magnoliopsida; order Alismatales; family Alismataceae; genus Alisma; species Alisma plantago-aquatica. The sequence goes on along the minus strand of OY856414.1, from coordinate 161,381,143 downwards.
CCAAAGGTAAAAGGAGGTGCCTACCTTGGTGCAGAAGGCTCCTAGGGTTCCAAATTTCTCTACTTAGGATTTCTTAAGCTCCTTCTTGGTGATTTTGACCAAAACTAGTAAGTATCCTCCTTTCCTTACCTATTTTCATGTTTTTAGTCCTCCTTCCACCTTCCTCTAGGTCATAACCCTGGTCTTCCATGGTGAAATCCCACCTCGAACCCATAAACACCTCATCTCTATGTTCTTTTGTTAGGGTTTTCACCTCTAAAGTGGAGAAGGTGCTTCTTGCTCAAGATACGAGCTTTGTTGGAGAAACCAACCTCTCTAAGCTTGGGAACCTTACTTATTTGACCTGTCCACCTTCCCTAGAGGTTATTCATAGGCCTAGTCTTCACTTGGACTATTTAGACTCTGAAGTTGAGGTATGATGTATCCCCTATTCTTCTATGTTGAGCAATTCAGTTATGCTTATTCATTCTCTTTGTCCTATGGACATTAGCCTATACATAATGTCTTTTCTTTTAAAAATCATGGTTCATGTGAACTACCTTATTTGATATTGATCATGTGATCATGGATATTCATTTGAACTCTTATCTTATGCTTTGCTAACTCTAAAATATGACATGTGATGTCTTTTGCCCACTTATGAGGTGGATGTATATGTTGGTCACTTATGTGGTGACTAGTTTATATATTCTGACTATACTTTCTACTTGCCTCTACATTTAACATGCTATGTGATTTAGTAGCACTAGAGTTGTCATGCCCGCATCCCAAGATTACCACTAATCATGAGATGTGGGCATGAGTTTGTGGATTTACTTAATACAAAGTTCACTCCCAAATTTTTTCTTTTGATTTTTCCTTTATTTCAAACTCTTTGTTTACTGGAGTTCAATTGCATAAACAAACTATACAAGAGAATTAAATGTTTATTACTCTAATATGATCTCAACATTAATGATACCGATCCATGCATTCATTATATTCCTCACATTTCCATGTTGATACGACATGATAATCATACACATTCTCTCTTATTAAGAAAACAAAGACACAAACATCATTTTCAATTCTCTCACATGTATACAAGGACCTAGAGTGACAAGGACCGACTAAACTTGACTATTCTCATACTAACTCTCGTGGCAGATCTACTCTGATGCAATGATATCTTCAATCCTCACAATTACCCTAAAAATTGTGAGTAGAGGGGTGAACCTACTCGCTCAATGAACGAGTAAAACAATAATACAATCTAAAGCACTGAATTAGACCTTTATCTTTCTTGAATAACTGAAATAATAGTAAGATAGTAGTTCATCTTAAAAGACCAGATATTTAGAAATTTACAATTAGCATTGAAGCCTTCATTATTAGAATAAATAAGTATAGAAACATAATCCTCACTATCTTCTTGTTTATTTTTCATTAACTTTAACTAGACATGACTACTAAACTCTTTATTCGAACTCAATTGAACTTAATTCTCTTTCTTTTCTCGTTTACTTTGTCCCTGAACTCACTTGGATTGTACCATTCAAGCAAAATCCACTACTGCATGACTCATTTTATGTTTATTAAACAGGTATGAAATACATGAATTTACTATACTAAGCAGATCTAGAACAATATAGTTAAATAACAGGGAATGCCAATATTACATTTAAAGAACAACTATTGTGAAATTGTACTCGAGTCTTTCTTAACTCTTCTTTCTTATAGAAAACTCATTAAACTTATATCATCATATTTTAACTTTTGCCCTGATCATATGCAGTGTACTCTACATATGAAGACTCGTAGCGAACTATGATCTCACTGTACAAGACTTAGCTGACACACCCAGGATGCTAAGCCTGACAACATCACTGGTATGCAATAGGAAAATGTCTCTTTGGCCTCGGCACACCTGTGGGCCATAAAACTGGACTACTCATATAACCTGAGCACACAGGCAGAGAGTCAAACCACCTATTGGCTTTTCTATACTTTAGTGCCACCAGTATCTCAGGTTGATGTTGGACACTACACACTGTATTTTTAAGGAGACTTCCACTACGTCTTCGTCCCCTGTACCACCTGTTAGTACGTTCCAACCCCCGTATACTGAACACTGCCATGGTTAGGTCGTTTCTTCCCTACGACGCAGACCTCTCAAAGGGAATCTACAGTATTTAGGGCTCCTAAGTCTATTATTTATTTATTCTTGGAAAGCTCCTACTATATTGTATCTCTCTCTTACTTATACTTGACTCTGGTATCCCTATGGTACTGAGCCTATTTATTCGAAGCATATAAATACAACATATATAACATTCTTAACTTGGTAGAGCAATATATTCAAAATACTGTAATATACTGAGTAATCAACATACTATACTTGCAGGTAGACTGAAATACTTAAATAAATAGAAACATGTCCACTTGGCACTTATACATTAAAAGCATGAAATTGAACCCCTTAATACACTGATAAGAGTTAATTATTTGACATACGAGTAATTATCATTAACACCTATGAATTATTTTCACTTTCTTGGAAAATGTGCACATCGACCCAAATCCTAGGTTGTGCATCTCATAACTTAATTAAGAGTTAATTGTTTAACATGGCAAGATTTGAATTAGAGAATCTGAATCTCATAAACAAATCATACATGCATATAAGATAATATTCAGCTAAAAACCCACAATATTACATTAATCATTTCAATCAACCATTTGATACTAAATTAGATATGTATACTTTTAAAAACATACTAGATTGGGTTTCCATCCTTGATTACTTGCTATTCACATGATATATATTATGAAAATCAGAAACTCTATTGTCTATATATCAAATAAAAGAAATCAAACATGCAGAATTAAATGCACTAGGAACATAAGTAAAATCAATTAAGCTTAAATCTGAACTTCAGCTATAATGTTGTTCAAGCACCCGAATAACTTAATAATTTAGATCTTCAGAAGATTCTCAATCAACTTATAAATTCTCTATTATTCAAGATACATGGATATCTATATCCATGTCATCATATAAATATTTGTAGATCATAGTTAGAACATGGTTTGAAGTATACTATAAACTGAATTCAAAAACAATTCTTTTCATTTATTGTCATCTAGGCAAAAATCAAGAATATCAACTAAATCATCTAATTGACTAAAATTGATTGAATTATTCTTTTACCCACTCACCCTGGGTTGTGAAATCAGCTTAAAAACGTATCCCATATTTGAAATCTTGAATCCATATCAAAACCCTGGAAAATCGCCACTTTCTTCTTCCTTTCAACTCGAAAATCCTTAAAATCAAGATTAGTAGAGAAAGAGTGAGAAAAGGGGGTGACTTGATATGATTTCGAATCAAATCAGGGGAGGGACGAAATCTTAACATCTGAGAGTAGAGTCACCATGAAACTATATCCAAAGAATCTAAACTTACATGATTTCATCATTCCTTGGATGACAAAACCCTAGGTCAGCATCTCCATCAAGTTCTCCTCTCAAAACCCTAGCTCTCCTCTCTCTATAGACTTTCATTTCTGTGGACTAAATCACGAATTATGAGAGCTCCTAGTGTGTTAAGTTGACCATATAGAGCAATTGAGCTGCTTGGGTCAATTGCACATTGACCCCTCACTATATTTTCTCTTATTTCAGCTGAATTTTCTGTCATACAAATGTTAATGTAGTTCGTCTACTGAATAGCTAACATATCCTCCAAAATTGATGAAAATTTTACTATGATTGAGTTTCAGATCTCCAACAAAAATTTCAGATCATTTGGAGTTACCAATAAATAATTAAAAATAAAATAGTTCACTGCTATCTAGCAGTCTACAGAACTATTGTTTGAAGAAAAAATACCCCAGAATGCCCGTGCAAGATGCCACAACCATGCCAAGATGGACGCAACACGGCTGTGCTTCCTCCCCACGATCGTGGTGCATTGGTTTCATCATATTTGGATACAAAATTTGGTTAACCATTCAATTCTTCCAAAACGGTCATGTGGCTTAACATGCCCATGCCACCAGCAACCTAACACAGCCATGCTACCCACAACAACCACGCTATCCAAGACTAGATACCATTTTCATTTTCCTTTACTTACCCCTCTCATTCCTCTCCAACATTGGCTTGTTCGGTAAAAACCCTAATTTTAGCCGACTAGGGTTATATTTCTCAAACCCTAATTTCTGAAAGTAAAAGCACACTTAAAGTTCTTATTAGGTTTAAAACATCGTAATTGAATTACCATCATTAATTAGATTTAAGCAATGATCAATCTGATTAAGCATGTAATCATCTCGGTAAACCCTAGTTTACCAATTAAGCTCAGATGTGGTCATAATAAGAGTAGTGTAATTGCATTGGTTTTTATGGCAGATGTGTTATTTCCTGCCGAGTAGATGTGATATTTCTTGCTCTTTTGGGATGGAAAGGAACCTCATACCCAGGGCAAGATGTGTGATTCTTGGACCATGTTTTATATATTTGGGAGAATGGCAATATTCCTTTCTCTATCAGGTTTCCAGTTTATGAGACTTGGCTGCCTTTGTGTTTATATTGTTCTAGGGCTATGTTTATCTCACATGCATGCATGTTGATGATATGTGGTGTGTGCCCTAATTCTTGACATGTGCTTGTGTGGCAAAATCTTTATGTTTTATTAATGGCAAGTATTCTTTTGTTATCTTATGATTTCGATTCCTTTTCTCTTGATACCCATTTGGGTGGTACTTATCCTTTCTATGGTAAGCCTTTTATATTTGATGTCCTTTATTCCACATATTGCTCAATTTCCTATTTGGTATGCACATACCGGCCTTTTCTGATGTCATCTATTTTCTCTTCTTTCCGGGGTATGCTTCCAACCCTAAGTGAAGGACTTGGATGATAAGGCATGACGTTTTGGACTAGCTTAAGGAGTTAAAGCTTGGAGAAAAAGTTGTCATGGTTTAGATTTCCCTCTACTTAGATCCTTATGTTGTATCATACATGTAAACCCTTATGGGATATTATGATGTACTTTTGTAATATGTTGAGAAAATTGAATATAGCCATTATTTTTATTCCGCTGCTACACTTTGGTCTTTTGCATACCATTATAATAAACTTGGAAAATTTATACCTATTGCAACATACCTTTGTGTGTGTTTGGAATGGATGTTAATTCTTTAATTTGTTTTAGTAAGGGGGTTGAAATTACTGCCACCAAACTGACAGCCAAATCGTCACTAATTATGAAGAATAATCATAAACAACGGATTAACAAAAAATCACTAAAATTAAAACCATTTTGCAAGGAGATCCTCTTCCAGGAAACTCTTACTTATGTTCATCAACTTATCTTGTATTAGGGTATATCCCATCCTAATACTTTATGCACTAATACATCACATTTATTCTGTAGTGTATTGGCCATAAGTCACACATTTGAGTTACCCAACTATCATCAAGTGACATGGACTCATCTTGAGTTAAGGCATTGTTGATATACCACTATGAACCACTTTAGGTGTTTCACCTATCAAGGTATTAACCAAACCACACCATTACTTGGTGTTACACTCATCACTCCTAAGAGTGTTTTACCCTCACCTTTACAAGGTGCATCAGATTGAATCATGTATATCAAGTTGAACACATATATTGCGTTAGGTGTATATTGAGCTAGCATCATAATATCCCTCATACCCTTACCCATAAAGCTATCAACCTTACCAATCATATGGTGTATCATCTTCACCATACATGAGTGTAACATCCTCACCTCTCTTGAAGATATTGTCCACACCATACCATAGTGTATTGGCCATCGCATGTTCTAGGGTATTAGCCACCTTAACACTTTTATCATCTAGTGTATTGGGTTATCCACCATATTGTTTTATAGATGTGTTCTCTACACCATATCATCCAAGAGGTGTATGTTTAACCCAATATCATTTTAGAGGTGTATGTGTGGTTACCATATCACTTTAGAGGTGTATGTGTGCTTTACACCATATCGGGCAAAGAGGTGTGTGTGTACTTCACGACATACCAGGAAAAGAGGTGTGTGTGCTTCACACCATACTGAGCAAAGAGGTGTGTAACATCCCATATATATATAGGCTATTTATTTGTTGCCAGCGGGTAGCATTGGGCAAGTTACCCAACAGTAGCGCGTGGTGGCAGTCATTTGTAAATAACTCGAAGTTACTATAGCACGCGTCTTAGGAAAGAAAAAACCACACAGTGTCCTCCGCGTTCGTCTATGTCGTCGTCAGGCTGATACATCTGATCTACCCCCATCCTCCGTTGGATGACCCACATGCATAAATCTACCTCTAATTCTGCCTTCCGCGGCATATTTCGATCTTCATTTACATTTCTTCCTCAAAAATCCCTATATTCAGCTCCATTCCCAAACAACAAGGATGACTTCCCCTTTTAGCAGTCTTGTAGAGGAGGACGACGAAGGTGTCTCCCACCTTCGTCTGTGTATCCCGTGATGATATCGATTTTCACCAATTTTATTCCACTGTCTAGTCTTGTTGTTGTGCAGCTCACGCCACTGGGGAGGAGGGAGTGGGGGTGGTGGGAGAATTCCCTATTCTTTCTGCATATTTAGGAGCAAATTGTTGTTGTGAATTCCACGCCGCTGAGGAGGGAGTGGAGGTGGTGGGAGAATTCCCTGTTCTATCTGCATTTTTAGGAGCAATAATTTTTCCAAGCTACATTGAGGTAGATTTTGTATTTCTCTTCATCAACTCATTCGGTTATACTCGTTTTTCTCATTTTTCTCATCATTTCAATGTGTATTCATCCCTCTTTCTCTTGTGTGGGAAAGAAACCCAATTTTGTGTCTACATTTTCATTTTTGAAGTAGTAACTGTCATACATATTTTTATGTTTTGCGTAGTTACTCTCTGTTATACGTGGTTACTCTTTTGACTTAACGAGTTACTCTTATTGTGTTACAGGGTTACTCTTCTGGTATTCTGAGTTACTCCAACATGTTGTCATGGATCCCAACCTTGATACGAATTCTTCTAATGCAAGTGTCGACCATGACGATGACAATCCTCAGTCTTCTCATTCTATTGGTGCTTCCTCTCCGCCCCCAGCTGGTCCCTAGAATTGGCCTTCAGTTTGGAAGTTTAGATGAAGGTATTCCTTCTATTGCAACTACGCTGGAATGATTGGGTTTAACATTAGGAAAGAAGACAATAGATATGAACAGGGAAGTAAGATTCTAGTTGCCAAAGATCTGGTTTGTGACAAGTAGGGTAAGATATGTTGTTCTGAGAGGTCTAGAGGGCTTCTGAGCCCCGTTTGTGATGAAGTGGGTAACTTGCAGGATACGTTGTACAAGAAGCACATGCATTCCGTGAAGAGGTGTGGTTGTGGAGCCATGATACGTTTCACACTGGATAAGTCCTCATCCATGTGGGTTGTGACTGCATTTGTTGTGGAAAACAACCACGATCTTGTTGGCGTTGCTCATCTTCGTTACCTCAAGTGTAACTCATCTCTTGATGAAACTCAAAAAGAGATCCTTTCTTCCATGAGCCAAGCTAACATACCTGTATCGAGACATATTGCATTGATAGGATTTGAGTCTGGCGGCTATGAAAATCTGACATTTACTAGCAGACAAGCTCATGGACACATCAGTAGCAAGAGGAAAGAGTCGGCCAAATACGACGTCGATATGGTTTTAGATCGCTTTGCCAGGTTCAAGGTCCTCAATGTGAAATTCTTCTATAGCTACCAAAACGACCCCCATTGTTTCCTTACTCATCTATTTTGGGTTGATCCTGTCTCTGTTGAAGACTGCGGTCTATTTGGGGATGTGATTGTGTTTGACACCACCTACCTCACCAACAAGTATTCGATGGTTTTTGCAATGTTTGGTGGAGTTGATCACCATCGCAAGACAGTGTTGTTTGCATATACTCTGCTGGTTGATGAGAAGTATGACTCATTTGTCTGGGTTTTCAAGCAGTACCTACTTTGTTTTGGTGAAGAACCAGTTTCCATCATAACAGATCAGGACCCTGCTATGGAATCTGCTATCATCATTGTTTTTCCCAATTGCAAGCATCGCTTCTGCAGCTGGCACATCCTATAGAAGCTTCCCTCCAAGCTTGGCGGCGTTCCTAACAAGGACCACATCATAAGCTCCTTGAATGATTGCGTCTGGAACGTGGATGATGTTGACATTTTTGAAGAGAGGCGGGATTCTATAATTTAGGAGAATGATTTGTTGTCCATCACCTGGCTTTCTGATATGTATGTGATGCGTTGTGATTGGGTTCCGTGCTATATGCAGTCCTCCTTCTTTGCGGGCATGAGGATGACTCAGAGGAGAGAGATCCTGAATGCATTCATTAGGAGCAATGTGAATAGTAGGAAGACTCTCTTTGAACTTGTATGTTCATTGGAGACTGCCTACTCTCATGTGTGGGAGATTGAAAATTTCAAAGACTTTGATGACGAGTACAGTAACCTCCCTTTGTCATCACTGTGGCCCCTGGAGGAGCAGATGAGAGGTATATACACCAAGTCCATCTTTAAGATATTCCAGTCTGAGGTTCACCAAAGCACGGTCTACAATGTATAGGAAGCTTTAGAAGGTGTCTTTGAGGTGTATCGCATCGGTGGACTTGGAACTCCCTATATATTGAAGAAAGAGTCATCTAGTGACATTGTTTCCTGCAATTGCTTCATGATGGAATTCAAAGGCATCCCTTGCAGGCACAACCTCTCTTATTTGAAGAGTCGTGACTATTGCACTCTTCCCAAGCCTTACATACTGAAGAGGTGGACCAAAGGGTACAGAATACACTCTTTGATTTTTGGCAAAGCTTCAGTTAAGCATCCATCCACTGGGAGGACACTTCACCTTGTTTCTGCCTACAATTCGATTGTCAACATAGCATTTAGGAACAATGTTGTAGATCTTTGCCATGAAAAACTATTAGCTTTGTGAAAGGAGCTCTTAGACTTGGATCTCGCTGATCCTGGTGCAGGCGCTGGTGTAACCACATCTAATACATCTTCCTCTTATACTGTCAAGGTCCATATACCTAGTAGTTGCAAAACTAAGGGGAGACATAGATCGACCGATGTGAGGTTTAAATATAGAGTTGAGATTGCCCAGTCTAAAAGAGAGAGGCAGTGCAGGAATTGCTTAGAGTTTGGGGTCAACCATGACAACATGAACTGCCCTATGAAGAAGTAGTCCATTCCGCAAGGATTTTGTTTCTGGACTTTGTGATGTTGTTGTTTGCTGTTCAATGATTATCTTTGTTACTGATCGTGTGGTCTGTTGATGCTAGACGTTTTTAGTGGAGTTTGTAGTTGATTAGTACGTGAGTGAGGGATATTCAAATCTATAATGGGTTGTTCTTTTTGTCTACACTTTTTGTGAAAGTGATTTTGTAACCCTCCATGTATTTTCACTTTTGTGTTTTGTAATGTATCTATGTGTTACGTTGAGCTCCACCAGCTCTATGTATACTTTGAATATGCTACAAAGAATCTGTTCTGATAAGATGTTACTCTTTTGTAGAATATTTTTTGTTTCATCTTTGTGTGCAATGGATACTCTTTTCTTTTAAAATACATACATTTTTGGATTCGTACAATTTTTTTTCATGTTTTGTTCAGTTTACTCACGAAATTTCAGTTTTTGCTACTATGTGGTTCATATACACTGGTTGCGTGTTTTTGACAAACCTTCAGCCACAAGAGTTACTTTTTAGATGCTAGAGTTACTTTTTATATCGTCACAGTTACTCTCAGTGTTCTCTCAGTTAGTCTTAGTGCTATCAGAGTTACTCTTACTGCTGTCACAGTTACTCTCAATGTTCTCTCAGTTACTCCTTAGTGCTGTCACAGTTACCTCATGGATTACCTCTCTTTTTTTAGAGTTACTCTTAGAAAGTATGTGAGTTACTCCTTTGAATCATATGGTTACTTTTCTATACTATCACTTTTACTCTTAGTGTTCTTATAATTATACATAGTCTCTGGAACAAACGATATATATTATACATAGTCTCTGGAACAAACGATATATATTATACATAGTCTCTAGAACACAACATTCAAAGCATAAAATGATATATATTATTTATAGTCTATGGAACAAATGATACAGAAAACTACAACCAAACCAACTATAAGGATGGTCCATCAACTGAACATAAAAACCAAAGAGCTCAGGGGGTCAGATCCATCCCTGGCGAGATCTAACATACACACCATTTACTCCATTGCAAAGCAGAGACATCAAACCCAAACAACAACTTCAGAATCATCAAAACTTTTGGCGGGTAAGCAAAACCAGACTACAACATCAAGAGGAACCATAACCAGTGGAACAAGATAACTAAAAAATACAGCCAAACCAACCTTCAGGATAGTCCAACTTCAGCACCAGCACCGCTCTCACCAGGGACATATATGAGCAGTTCACAGCAGGAACAGCCAGTAAAAAAAGGTCACTTAAGAATTATGATCAGATAAAACTATATATAGCTCTCTGAAGTAAAAATCTCTTAAGAAATAGTATTATGAAATAGTATTAGACGGGGGACTATGAGAACATTAGGAATGGTAGTAGGAGGTATGTTGTTCCAAAGTGGGTGAAATGAGAGCATTGGAACTTAAAAGAAGAGGATAGTAGACCTGCTAATGGTGTCATACGAGATCAATCATTGCTACATAGTTGGGAGGTGATATGCTGGTCCTGGAGGCTACTAAATAGTTGGGAGGTGGCAGGAGAGGCTAGGAGGGAGGAAGAAGAGACGGAGCAGGGGTTGTGGGACAAGATGAGTGGTTGTGCTGAAGAAAGCCAAGGCATTGTGAGGAGGGCTGGGTTGGTGTTTGAGGGATTGGGGAGTATTTCTGGTTACTGTGTAGATGACCACCATTGCTGGTAAGGGCTGGGTTGGTTGTGGAGGGATTGGGGAGTATTTCTGGTTACTGAGTAGACAACCACTGCCGCGGGTATCTACAGGAGGGGTTTATGGCTTGTTATTGGGTAGACAACCACTGTCGCGAGTATCTGTAGGAGGGGTTTATTGACAACCACCGCCGCGGTGGAGACCCCAAGATGGTTGGGGGGCGGTAGATGGTATAGGTGGTGATGGGGAATATTATCGACTAAAATTCAAGGAGAAAAGGGTGGAGGTGCATACCTATTTATGATCGGAAGGCTAGAAAGAAGAAGAAGTAGTGTCTTCTGCAGATGTTGTGGTGTCAGTTGTCATAGATGAGTCAACTTGTAAAGGATTCACCCATGAACCTGGTGGTGCTTGGTATTTCTCCCTAACGAACAGCTGATCTGTAGACTCATCCGTTCCAGGTTCACCAGGCACTCTGAAGAGCGGACGTAGTTTTGTTGGTATTTCTAAGAAAAAATATGTGATCCATGTTGTGATAGTCTGGTGATTGGTTGGCCTGAGAAAGATGATCCAATCTTTGTGAAGATTGAACTATGCGATCATCTTTTTTCAGCCGCTACCAGTGGCAAGGAATCCATTTTCATTTTGAACAAGGGTGATCTGAAATGTCTGGTTTCCGATACAAAAGGTGGTGTTTCCTGGTTTAATGTGAAAATGGAGATATTTCCATTCTATAGGAAGTTGAATGGATTCCATAGTTTTATCGTCAAAGGTGTAGTTTAGGGGTTGGATGAACGGCTTCATGGTAGGCTGTGTTGAGGTTTATGATAACACTAGCAATGGTAGAAGGAGGTATGCTATTCCAAAGTGGTTGAAAGGGCGAGAACCATTGGCCACAGTGATGAAATGAGAGCAGTGGAACTTAAAATAAGAGGATAGTAGGCCTTGTGAGGAGGGCTAGGTTGGTGGTGGAGGTACTGGGGAGTATTTCCATAAGAGTTACTTTACAAAGTACAACAATTACATTTTTTAACGCTAGAGTTACTTTTTATGTTGTCAAAGTTACTCCTGGTGTTGTCACAACTACTCTTAATGTTGTCACAGTTACTCCTGATATTGTCACAGTTACTCTTAGTGTTGTCACAGTTACTCTACTATTGACACAGTTACTTTTTATATTGTCACAGATACTCTTAGTGTTGTCACTGTTACTTTTTAAATGTTACTCTTTTGAAGAATATTTTTTGTTTTATCTTCAGGTGCAATGGATACTCTTTTCTTTTGAAACACATACATTTTTGGATTAGTACATTTTTTTTCATGTTTTGTTCAGTTTACTCATGAAATGTCAGTTTTTGCTACTATGTGGTTCACATACACTAGTTTTGTGTTTTTGACAAACCTTCAGCCATAAGAGTTACTTTCTGGACACTGGAGTTACTTTTTATATCATCACAGTTACTCTCAGTGTTCTCACAGTTACTCTCAGTGCTCTCACAGTTACTCTTAGTGCTGTCACAATTACTCTCAGTGTTCTCTCAGATACTCTTTAGTGCTGTCACAGTTACCTCATGGATTACCTCTTTTTTTTTTGAGTTACTCTTATAAAGTATGCGAGTTACTCCTTTGAATCATATGGTTACTTTTCTATACTATCAAAGTTACACTTAGTGTTCTTATAATTATTCTAAGAGTTATGATATTATCATCACTCTTTCTCTTGTGTTGTTTTCTTGTTTGGTAGTCTAACTCAAAGTATATATCTCCATACAAAACCACAACAGTTTTACATTCAAGAACACAACATTCAAAGCACAAACACTACTACAGAAACAACGTTCAACGTTGCTTTTAGAGGCATCTATTTTTTAGTAAAGACATTGTTTACATTAAACGTCGGTTAATAAGGACATTTGACATCTATATTTGAAGACCAGCCAGACACAGGTATCGCTTTTCATTCAGTGTCAGTTGAAGAAACAAAACTGGCGCCTAAAGTAGCCCATGAAATCCATTTTTTTCGAGCAAAAAAAATTGCACCAAAGTATCAGATACAACATTGGTGTTTTACCTAATAAACGACACTGAATGAAGATAACATTTGCACCAAAAGTTCCAATATGGGCGTCAGTTTTCTTAGAATTACCGACGTGATAAGGGTGTGTGCGCCATCCCCGCCAAGAAAATTAGGGTAAAGGAACGTCCAATTGGACGTCGGTTTTATTTAAAAACTAACACCTTTAGTTTTAGGTGTTGGTTTTATTTAAGAACCGACACCTAATGTTAACTTAACAGCACCCGCGCGAGCCCGACTCTTCCCCTTTCTCTGCTTCATTCATTCTCACGCTACCAGGGTTTGGTCTGACAATTTCTCTACTTGCTCCGGCCACGCGCTGCTCCGCTCGGTTGCTAGTCCTCTGCCCACCTCTGGCGCCGCTTGCCCTCTGCCCCCAGCTCGCTGTTCCGGCGGCCTTCTCCTCCTGCTCCGACAGCCTGCTCTCCCCGCACTGCCGACCTTCTCTGCTGCTCTGGTGACCTACTCTGCCCACACCGCCGCCGCTCGCTGCTTCTACTCTCCCCGCCGCCGCCGCCACCGAAGGTACCTACTCTTCTCTTCTTCCTCCTCTTCTTCCTCCGCCCTCAAGGACTATGTGTATTATTTCAAAAGGACTATGTGGATTTGATCCAAAATGTGGTGCATCACGGTATAAATTGACGACTTTGGGGGAGTCCAAAACTGGTTCTCCTGCCAAGGTGATGTGGTATCTACCTATAATATCACGGTTTCAACGCTTGTTTGCCAATCCGATAGATGCGAAGAATTTGAGGTGGCATGCAGATGTTAAGAAAAATAATGATGGAATCCTATGACATGCGTTTGATTCCCCGTAGTGGAAGAAGATTGATCTATTGTACCCTAAATTTGGTTAAGAAGTCAAGAATCTAAGACTTGGGCTTTGTACATATGGGATGAATCTATACAGGACATTGAGCAGCCAACACAGCACTTGGCCAATCATGCTTGTTATATACAATCTTCCTCCCTGGTTGTGTATGAAAAATAAGTACGTAATGTTGTCGTTGTTGATATCGGGCCTTAAACAACCTGGAAATGATATCGATGTTTATCTTGAACCTCTAATTGATGACTTAAAGAAACTCTGGGGTGAAGGTGTGATGACCTATGATGCTATGTTGTTTTGCACTATTAATGACTTTCCAGCATATGGGAATTTGTCTGGATATAGTGTCAAAGGAGCTAAAGCATGTCCTATATGTGAAGAGAACACTGATTCAACAAGACTAAAACATGGCGTTAAGATTGTAAAGCTCGGTCATCGAAGGTTTCTTACAAAATTCGATATGTATTGTAGGAAGCGCAAAACATTCAATGGGTTGAATGAGGAACGGAGTGCACCTAAACCTATACCATGGGAGGTTGTTTATGAAAGAGTAAAAGACTTTGTCAATGAATTTGGTAAGAGATCACAATGTACTATGGCCACACGGAGTGACAAATCTTTATTCAAGAAGAAGTCAATATTTTGGGATCTTCCTTATTGTAGTTCTTTGACAGTCAGACATTGTATCGATGTCATGCACATTGAGAAAAATGTATGTGATAGTGTTATTGGTACTTTGTTGCATATACCAGGTAAGACTAAAGATGGGATAAAATCCATATTGGACCTATGTGAAATGGGAATAAGGTCAGAATTAACAGAATTTCGTGAAATGGAAAATTAGAGAACATACTTACCTCCCGCTTGTTACACATTGTCTAGAAAGGAGAAGAAAGCTTTTTGTGAATGTTTGGTAAATGTTAAGGTGCCACAAGGTTACTCATCCAACATCCGTAGATTGGTATCAATGAAAGATATAAAGTTGATAGGTCTCAAATCTCATGATTGTCACACTCTAATGCAACAAATATTTCCTATGGCAATTTGATCTATATTTCCGAATCATGTAAGGTTTGCAATCACCAGACTTTATTTCTTTTTCAACAGTCTATGCAGTAAAGTTATTGACCCTGATACTCTCGATAATTTGCAAAGAGAAGTGGTTGTTACCCTATGTCAGCTTGAGATGTATTTTCCTCCATCGTTCTTTGATATCATGGTACATCTTGTTGTCCACTTGACTAGGGAAGTGAAAATGTTGGGACTAGTTTTCTTGCATTGGATGTATCCCTTTGAACGATACATGAGCGTTTTTAAAAGTGATGTTCGAAACCGTTATTGGCCTGAAGGGAGTATTATTGAGGGTTATGTGGCGAGAGAGGTTATGGATTTTTGCAATGACTTTTTTAGTGGTAATGACACTCCTGGTAATGACAAGAATATGGAGGAGAAATTTGGAAAAGGAATTTTGGGATCACGGGTGAAAGTAATCAGCCGTGAGCAGTTGGAACAAGGTCACTTGTATATTTTACACAAAATGGATGAAGTTAGTGTTTATATCGAGGAACATACCAATTGCATCAAAAGACAATATCCTCGATCCAATACAATGTGGCTTGCTAGAGAGCATAACAAGACATTTACTAAGTGGTTTGAAGATAAAGTCTTACATAAACTATCTCAAACACCAGATGATATTATTGAAACTATCAAATGCATCACCTTTAAACTGAAATTGAATGTTATTTCTTATGAAGGGTATGACATTAATGAGTTCACATATTACACTAAGCGCAAAGACGATAAGAGTGTCATCCAAAATAGTGGGGTCACCCTTCAAGCGTCGACTATGTTTTTTGCAAGTGCAAAGGATAAGAGTCCACGTGAAGCTAAAATGTCATACTACAGTGTCATTGAAAACATATGGGAGTTTGACTACATAGATTTCAGAATTTCACTCTTCAAATGTAATTGGGTTGATAACACCAAAGGAGTTATAGTGGATGAATTGGGTTTCACTTTAGTGAACTTTGAAAAGATTGGCGAGAAGGGTGAACCAATCATATTGGCATCACAGGCAAAACAAGTATTTTATATCGATGATCCTGCAAATGATAAATGGTCGGTTGTTCTTCATGGTAAAAAACAATTAATTGAATATCCTATATATGAAGAAGAGTACTATGATAAGTATGATGACTCTAGTTTATTCTCAGTTGGGTTGCCAACACTAGCAAATATTGAAGCTAATGATGACTTGTATGTGTGCGGAGATCACAACGAAGGATTGTTAATTGATAAAAAAATCGCAATATTAGAGGCATGTTTAAATTTTTTATATGTTTTATTTTTCTGAATGTGAATGTGAACTTTACAATGTGAATTTTATATTGTTAATTACTTTACAATGTGAATGTGAACTTTACAATGTGAGGTTTACAATGTGAATTACTTTACAATGTGAAGTTTACAATGTTAATTACTTTACAATGTGAATGTGAACTTTACAATGTGAATTTTACAATGTGAATTACTTTACAATGTGAATGTGAACTTTACAATGTGAGCTTTACAATATGAATTACTTTACAATGTGAACTTTACAATGTGAATGTGAACTTTCAGATGGCTGAGCATTCTCCTGATGACAGTGCTGATGATTATCGTGAGGGTGAGGACAACAATGCGCCGCCTCACAATGTAAGTTTTAAAAATATATATCATATATTTATATCTATATGTCCATTTCTAGTTATATCTTGTAAGTGTGTTTATTTTGTCAAATTTTAGGTTGATGATGCAAATGTTCCCTCTGAAGCACTTGAGGCACTTGATGAGCAGCACCAAAAAGTTGACAAGAGAAGGGGCATCACTATGATGAAGAAGTTAATAGCGCAAAGGGGCAATGGACCCAAACTTGTTGTGGATTTTGATAATGCAGGAAATGCAATTCGAGTGAATCATAATTCGTTTGTTTCATATCTTGGGTATGTTACTCGTAGACACTGCGGTTTTAAGATATATTCTTGGCATAAAGTTCCTAAGAAGAAGAAAGATGTAATATGGAAGGATTTATGCGTGATTTATTATTAATTTTCAATTCTATTTGTTAGATTACTAATTTTTTGGATACTAGTTAATAGCAATTCTATTTTGCAGAGTATATTTGAATTGGATGAAAAGCTGCATCGTAAATGTATGATGCAATACTCTAAGAGAGTCCTAAGGAACTATAGGACAAATCTCACCTGAGAATACATAAAATAAGGTGACAAGAGGAAGAAGACAACCACAGAACAGTGGAACTTCCTAGACCAAGAAGAATGGGACGCATTTGTTGCTTCAAGACAAACTGATGAATTCAAGGTATTAGGCGTCACCCCCAATTTAATTAATATATGTTGTATTCACCTATTCAAGATTAACATTTAGTGTTACTAACCAAATCATTAATGTGCATACTAACTAGGCCCTCAGTGAGGCGCAAAAAGCAAGGCGTGCACTGAATGTGCATGACCACACAATGGGTCCAAAGGGGTATGCAAGCATTCGCCAAAGACTACAGTCTGAGGCTACTGCTCAGTCTACTGCTACTCAAGAGTCCTCTACTATAGGTAGCACACCTATGCCTCGCCATGATGTCTGGATAGCTGGGAGGCAAAATAAGCAGGGAGAAATAAGGAAGCCCGCAACTGCTGAGGCGGTTGCAAAAATGGTAAAATACAACTCTTACAACAATCGTTCAAATATTGATTATTTATGGTGTTTAGTTAATTACAAATTTTTGTTTTGGTGATTAGCGGGAGTTGCACGAGCTGAGGAAACAAGGCAAGTTCATCCCTGAGGGCACAAGGGATGAATTGACAGTTTCTCTGGGTAACCTAGAGCATCCTGGACGTGTTAGGGCTGCAAGCACTGGTGTGGGCATCAAAGCGTTCTTTGGGCCATCCTAGCGCAAACATGTCCCAAAAGCGGGACTTTCACCAGAAGAGGTAACCTATTATTTCTTTATAATGTTACTGTAATAGAGAATTCAATAATCAAAAGCTAATGTTTCTTTTATCCATGTATAGGTAGATAAGCTAGTTGATAGGAAACTCAAAGAAGCACTGAGCAAGTGGCAGGAATCTCATACTGCCACTCAGCAGACAATATCTATGGCATCCCACTCTACTCCTACTGTAGATGTTGGGAGTAATCATGTAGACCCACCCCCTAGCACATCCACTGTAAGTATTTTTATGACATAATAACTAGTCTTTTCAAGATGATATGTTTTTATATAACATTCTTTACACAAATTTGTAGGGGTTGAAGCCATGTTATATAAAAAAGAAAAAATATGTCGTTGCAGAGGCGTCGACTTACCCATCCCTACCAGGGGAAATATTTCATGGGTCTCCATTACCATCTGGTTGGGTTCGTGTGAGCCTGCTACGTATATTCCCCAACTGGATGGATCTTCCATTGCCATATGCCCACCCAGATTGTGAAACGCTTGGTGAGGCAGAAGGCAGAGTGATATTGTGGCCAAAAGCGGATGTCATCTTTACTAAAACTGTATGGTAAATTTACATTACGTTAAATTGTTAGTGTGTGTATATGATGTCAATTGATATGAAATTATATATATATATATATATATATATATATATATATATATATATATATATATATACAAGTTAAAAAGAAGACACCCACAACATCTAGGCCTCCACCTCCACCTCCTACATTACCAAGTTGGGTTCCACAGGACCTACATGTCCCGTTAGGTCCTAATTGTAGGGGTATGGTAATATGGTTAGGCGAACATGATGTAAATTGCCCTATAACTATTTCTATAGATGTGGATGTTGCAGGTCAATCATACAAAAGCAATTTATTTATACAAGATATTTTGGAGTTGTTTCGATATGATTGGCTGAATACATCTGTGATAAAGATATGGATAAGGTGAGATCTTCTTTATACATCCATATACCTTGTGTAGGATCTGGTGATCTGGTT
This sequence comes from Alisma plantago-aquatica, assembly GCA_963693085.1. NCBI lineage: Eukaryota > Viridiplantae > Streptophyta > Magnoliopsida > Alismatales > Alismataceae > Alisma > Alisma plantago-aquatica. The sequence goes on along the minus strand of OY856414.1, from coordinate 161,362,326 downwards.
TCTTATTTATTAATGCATACGTAACACATGTTTTGCAGCTACTTAGCCAAGATATGTGCAGATTTTTCATTCGAACATGCAGGATTTTTTATTCCATCTTTAATTAGTCTAGTAGCTAAAGACCCTCTGGCAGTTCAACAATACTGCTGTGATGCTTTTACAAATTTTGCTCAAAATAAGAAAACGTTGATAATAGCTCCATTCAATGTGGAGTAAGTTTACTTTTCTTATTATAATTTGGACTTAAGAAAATTACATTTTTATTGTGGATTTTGAGTTATTAATTTTTAACTTCGCCTAGTGGTTTGCATTGGGAGTTACTTGTTATTGTCCCCGAGACGTTCACTGCCTATTATCTAGATCCTAAGGGGACTAAATTGAATTCAAATATGGACACAAAATGAAAATGACATTATTCTGATGAGAAATATTTCATTTTCAAATCCGTTAACATATATTATTACATTACTATTTTATTATACAATAAACTGTGTTATATTAACATGTAGGGGTTTAGATGAGTTCAAAAAGGATGTAGGAAAGGTCCCCAGGAAAAAGAACCAGCAAATAACTTGGAAGAATGTGGAAGTAAGTTCCCGACTGCAATGTATATATTATTTATGTGAGCAGTGCTTAATTAGTTGTAATTTTTAATATTTTGTATGTTTCAATTTATAGTGTGCTACACAAGACAACATATGGGCATGTGCATACTATGTGATGTGATTTATGCTCATGATTATCAAATATGCCGCAGTGGACATCGATACCATTCCTGAGGTATTATATATAGTCTCATTAGATAATATGAAATATATCAATCTTATTTATAGCTCATTAATTATATATATACATCATTCTCTTTGCAGGTGTTTAAAACTAACCACACTACAGGAAAGGCCTTACCAAATGTACATGCTACCTATACGACATGAGAATTAAATGAAGTAAGAGAAGAATGGGCAACAACCATACAAGTAGTGGGGGTTTTAACATATAATTGGGATGTCGATAGAGAATCATGACTAAAGAATGATATTTTGTAAATGAATTTCTGAATTATAATATGTGTGAATGTTTCTACATGTGTCTGAATGTTTATACATGTCTCTGAGTGAAAATGAATGAAATTGTTGGTTGCTATATAAATGTTTCTACATGTGTGAATGTGAAAATGAATGGAACTACAGATTGCTACATGAATGTTTCTACATGTGTGAAAATCGAATGGAACTGCAGGTTGCTAAATGTGTGAACATTTATGTTGTTAATTTTGTAGGTTTGTGGCCTGTTGTTGGCTGATATCAATGGATGTCGTAAAATCTACAATTTATAACTAAACTGCAGGTTTCTCATCCTGCGACCAGCCACAACAGGTCTGCAAACTGACAGAAACAAAACATAAAATAGGCGTCAGTTATTTATATAAAACCAATGACAAATGGTTACAGCGTCGGATAAATAACTAAAAATGACACCTAATACATGTGATGGGGCGTCGGTTATCAATAACCGACGTCGATTTCCCTAATGAGGTTAGACACCACGACCGTGTTGGCCAGCATGGCCGTGGCAGCGGGCCAGACAACACGGTTGTGCCGACCAGCACGGCCGTGGTAGTAGGTGAGATGGCGTTAGTTAACACTAATAAATCGACGTCGATAGTGCCCCAGATGGCGCCCTTTCTATGGGGCGAAGGTATATGGCGTCAGTTTCAAAGCTAATAAACGATGCCTATACCACCCTGCTGATGCGTTTTCGGTGGCGCGCGAAGGGTTGGAGCGTCGGTTTGAGAACCGACGCGTAACGGTTGGGCTTTTAGCGGCGCCCACATAGGTGTCTCTTAAAAATCGACACTAAAGGCCTTAAATAACTGACACTAAAGGCCGCTTATGTACTAGTGAAAACGCTATATATTAAACCCAGAAATACTCGTATTTGCAATATGATTTAGATCAAAAATGTAATTTTCAAGCTTTTTTGCAGCACACAAGTAAATATATCTCGTAGCGGTTACACATCAAAATTCCAAAAGCAAACTGTTCAAGTTTTACATTTCAATTAATAATTCACTATTTCAGCTAAAATTCAGCCATTTATCTAGGCTTGAAACAACCTCTTCCTCCATGCTCTTCTCTTCATCTAATGCTTCTGTCTTCTCTTCTTCTTGCTACTTCTGACATTCATCTCTTCCTCCCTTATTCTCCTCAGATGGTCCTTTTTGATGTCTTCATTGTTATCTTTTTTATGTGCTTGTACAGGTTGCAACTCCCCCCTCACCATCATTCTCTAAAAAATATTAGCCCTTATGGTCAACATGTCCTTGCAGGTGAAGTCCATGTGTTTTCCATTTACCAGGCATTCTAGGTACTTCATGATGAAGATCCCACAGTCAAGTGAGTATTCATCCTCCTGTGGACACAGCGGGTACTTCGGTCCCCACTGTGACAGTTGGTCCCCTTTTTCTGCCCCCGTGAAGAATTCGTGCACAATACCCACCTGCATTAAAAATACACAACTCTTATTAATCATCAATCAACAAACATTAACCCTGTCAATCCACTAAAAATTGAGACGACCCGTCGCAGAAAAATGAGATCATCGAATGCGGAAGCGATTAGCAGTGGAATTATCAAAATTCACTAAAATTCAAACTTTTTGGAAAAGATCTTTAATCCATAAAACTCTTTCATAAGAAAACAAGATAATTGTTTACAACATAGTTTGACATTACATCTCTATGAAATCACCTCTCGAGTGATTACATACATCCATTGCCCAGTTGTCTGTACAAGGCAAGATACAAAATCTCGAGGCTCTAAGCCAAAAATCTCAAACCTACTGACTCCTAGGACCTGAGAGTACAGAGATGACATAATACATACTATCTACAAGACATGACAGTCAGTATCTCCACCTGAGATTCATTGCTTCCCCAGGTGTTTCTGTTGATACTGCTCACCCTCAGATTGGTTCCTTCGTCCTCGACGTCCACCTAAAAAGTCGAATCCCACGGGGGTGAGACAATTGAATAATTGTCCCAGCGAGAGTTATAATTATCCGCCAGAAGCTTTGTTATAGCAATAAAGGAATATCATAAGAAAAATAACTTAAAACATTCAACAACAAGCTTAGAATTAAGTAAAGCAACATTTACTTAAGCAATCATTTCAATAAGGAATATGAAGAATATGTATACTGGCTACTTGACTAGAATATTATAAACAATATAACATCAATCATTGTTTCTTGTAGTTCAATCTAAGAAGTTATGCTACACGGCTGTTTATGTTTTTCAAACATTATTATGCCCTGCAGAGATGAGGTATACCGCTCACACTCCAACCGACCATTATGAAATTGCATCAGTATCATACATAGGTCATCAAAAGAGTCGGATTCTTATGACCTCATCTTCCTCAGTCAGTATGAGGATCAACATGCAGGACATCTCGTGTCTCTGCTACAATAGCTTTCCAGGGTATTCTGGAAACTTCACTATTAGAGTCATAGTGGCATTCTGTACTCTCTTTGCCATCGAGGGATTTCTTGTTTATCTCACACCGATGCGGAATTAACAACATCATCGGGAGATTAGTGATACATCATCCCGGCATAAACACATAATGAAGGATTGATGGATTAAAGTACATCTTACATCAATTCCTACATTAGGACGTAAGGATATTCACGTCCATAACCCCAACATACTCAAAAGTATGTTTTCCAGGAGTTCCCTTAGGAAAACCTGTTTGACCATCATTAAACTACTGAAATTGATGGATCTATGATCAGGGCTCTACATGATATGATTAAACTTGATTATTTAAGTACATTTCAGCATTCTTTTATCATCAAGCATGTTTTCAATCATTAATCATTAAAACATCTGTTATGAAAGAAGAATATTAAATGTATCAAGTGTAACTCACATCAGTTATCATATGGATATCATTTCTTAGCCATCTCATCATAAGTCATTTAATCAGCATGGCCTTAATTATTGTAGTGATGTTGTTCATGGCTCTTACAGCCCATCAATCTCATATGTTGCCACTTAAACTAGGCAACATGATATATCACTATTCATAAAGATTATAACATGCTTTCAATGAACATGATGTCATAACCCTTACCTAGCTATGTCCACTTCCTTAAAAAGACATGCATGGTTAATTCAATTGATAATAACAAACAATTCATCTCTATATCAGCAATTTATAAAGTAGAGATAACCTTTCAATTCAAGGGTTGTACCATTATACCTTCACTAAGGTTAGTTTTCCCTATCCAATTCAATTAGGGTTATTCAACCCCTTTATTTTAATTAGGAATAGTGGTTCCTTAATTCATACTTCAATCATGAAGATTCATGCTTAAAAGCATGACTTGGAATTAGGGTTTATTGTTCATTTCATCACATCACCCTCAATTAGGGTTTATTATTCACATTACATGCCATTACCCTAGAATTAGGGTTTACTATTTACTTCACAGTGAATTGAGCTCATATCATCATCATGTATGAATATTACTACCATTAATGCCTTCACATTAGGTTAAGATTCATTAATCACCATAATTAGGGTTTCCATGATCTCCCTATGAAGAATCATACCCTAATCATGTGTATTCATACATATTGAAGGTATTTTACTTGATTCCCATCCATATTAGGAGTCTTCTCTTTCCTCTTACTATTAGATGATGTTTACATCACTCTATATTAGGTTAGATCAAGTCAACTTTGATTAACATAAGTCATGTCATCACCATTTTGGTCATTAGGGTTTACTTGGTCAAGAGGTGTTGTCTACTTTAACCCTTCAAGGGTACTTTGGTAATCCTCTCTATTACTCATAACATGTGTTAATCTACTGATTACTTAACCCCTTCATGACTTCAGGTATCTTTAGGGTTTAGATTAAACAACTACTAAACCATCTTAACCCTCAAACCATCAAACGTTCTTAACATAGTTGAACCCCAAACGGTCCTGCACTTTCAACCTCCAAACGGTTTTGAAACCGTTTGGGGTTGTTGACCGTTTGTTGACTTTTGAAACCGCATGGTAAAGTGCACCTCCAAGACATTTGCCCAAAGTAGGGTGAAGACCGTTTAGTCATCTTGACCTTGAAACCGTTTGAGCAAATCAGCCTTGAAACCCGCATGGATCTAAACGGTTTTGAAAACGTTTGGTTTCAAACAGTCTTGAGACCGTTTGGCCCTAAACGATCTTGAGATCGTTTGGCCCCAAACGGTTTTGAGACCGTTTGGATTCAAATGGTCTGGAGACCATTTGGTCCAAACTCCTCAAAACCGCATGGACCTAAAAGTGTAACAACACTTGCAATTGAGTTAGGGTTTTCAATGTTGAACCCCTCAATCGTTCTTATACTTGATAGCCACTTATCAATTAAGTCAATTAGGTTAATCCTTTACTGATTTGACACTCAACTGACCCTCAATTGATAACCAATTCGGGTTGGGAACAATTGAATTAGGGTTTGGAATCGATCAACCTTCAACATTCATCAACATGAGTCTAATTGAAGTTGAACCCATTGACCCATCACTCAATTGGGTCATGACCTGACCCAAAATGGTCTTGGGATCGTTTGGACATCCTCCAAACGGTCTTGAGACCGTTTTCCCATTATATTATTAAAAACTAAGTCAATCACTTAAGGGTTGAACCCTAATTAGGTCGCAAAATCAGCACTTTGATTGTTTTAACAACTTAATGTGATTGGACCTTCAATTACTCAACCCTACTTGACCCTAGACCTCCAAACGGTCTTGGGTGATCACCAAATGGTCTTGAGACCGTTTGGGTGATCCCCAAATGGTTTTGAAACCGTTTGGGTCACTCAACCCAAACTTAAACATGATTGGTCCATTGAAATCAGCAATGAACCCGATTAGGGTTTAGGTGATTGAAGTGCCTTCAAATTGAGATTTACTTGGAATTAGCTAATGATTCATAGTGGGTAATTAATTCATAATGTGTACAGAAAATCCCCAAATGGTCAACACTTGGTCAACTCAACCAAACGGTATTGGAGACTGTTTATTCCTAAACGGTCTTGCAAACCGCATGAATCCAAACAGTTTTGAAACCGTTTGGTTTCAAACGGTTTTGCAAACCGTTGTGCCAAGGGGGGTGCAAACCGTTTGGTAAAGTAACATTGGTATTCATGCCCCGTTCTTATACCTCATGATCATGGTCTGTTCTTCACCATTTTGTTTGCAAGAAAGCATAGAAGTATGGAAGGAAGAAGAACTAGCAACGTTTGCAAGAAAAGAAGATGTATAAACAAATCTTTAAGGTTTAAAGTTATAAAACCCACCTTAGAACCAGTTCTAGAGCTCCAATCTTCGAATCTTTAATGTTGGCTTGAGCTCCATAGGTCGTCCAAGGTTTCTTCTTCAAGAATTGGTTGGAAAGGATGGCTAGAAAGAAGAACTAAGTAAGAAAAACTAGCAAACCAACCTTATATCATGATTTCCTCCATGAATCCGATCTAGGATATAACCAAAGCTTACCCAAACCTTCTTGGCCATTCTCCTCTGCTCCTGAGCTCCTTCCTTAGTCCTTCCAAGCAAGAGATATGTGAAAGTGATAAAGGAAACAATCCCTTGGTTGTAAAAGAAAGGTGTATATATACTGTAGGCATATTTTCAAGATAAGGACAACCTTTTCATCTATCTCTCATATGGGTCCTTCTCTCCTTCTTGGCCACTCCCCTCCTTTCTATACTTAAACAAAAACTCCTTTCTTAACCAAAGTCTAGAGGAAAGGAAGCCAAACATCTTACTAAGTTGCACACATAAAAGGGTCATTTTGCTTACAGCTTGGTTATTTACTTATTAGGGTTTTTCTTCTTATTTGATTATTCAAATGAAGCACCCTCTTCATAATTTTTACTCTAATTGATTTCAAGAGTCGTAAAAGATACTCTAGAAGGTATATTTTACATGTTGCACCCCATGTTTTGGGTAAATTGCACTTTACACCAAAACTAGGGTTTTAAAGCACAAGGATTGCTCCACAAGCTGCATCTTGGTGCCCAAGCTTGGAGAATCCATAATACTTCATCATATTCATTCTCATGGTGTCTCATCATCAGAGGAACACCTAAACATGTGCAATTTGCAAGTTAACCCCTCTAATTGGGTAATTTGCACATAGGTCCCTATTAACAAAACAATATTACAACATTGTTCAAAAAGGGTAGAAATGGAAATATATGCTCCTCAGATACTTTAATTACATACCAAAAGATAAACACAAGTATTTAATTACATAGTTAAGCAAAGCACATATGGTTAATTCGTAACCCAGGTCAGGGATGTTACAAATTATCCACCCCTTACAAGGATTTCATCCCCGAAATCGACAAAACATATTAAGAGATAAGAGTAGGGTATTCCTTCTCATCTCTTCCTCTAGTTCCCATATGGCTTCCTCAACACCAGGATGATTCCAAAGGACTTTCACAAGGCTTATATCTTTCTTTTTCAACTTTTTAATTTTGTTATCAAGGATTGACACTGGTCCTTCCTCATAAGATATGTCATCATTCAATTCTACTTCCATAGGTTGTAGAACTGACTTTGTATCGGGGTGACATTTCCTCAGCATAGAAATGTGAAACACAGGGTGTAACCTCTGTCACTCTGGTGGCAGCGCTAGTTTATAGGCTACCTTTCCAATATGTTCAATGATTGGATAAGGCCCCATAAACCTAGGAGCTAACTTCCCTTTCCTTCCAAATCTTAGAACTCCCTTCCAAGGCGAGACTTTGAGATACACTTTGTCTCCAACATGGAATTCTAAGGGTCTACGACGCTTATCAGCATAAGATTTTTGCCTATCCTGTGCAGTCTTAATCTGTTGTTGTATTACTTTAATCTTCTCTATGGTCTGCTGTAGAAGATCAGTACCTAACAGTTGATATTCACCGGTTTCATACCAACATAGGGGTGATCTACAACGTCTACCATAAAAAGCTTCATAAGGTGCCATATCAATGCTATGTTGATAGCTATTGTTGTAGGCAAACTCTATCAAGCTTAGATGCAGATCCCAACTCCCTGAAAACTGGAGAACACATGCTCTCAACAAGTCTTCCAAGGTCTGTATAGTCCTTTCTGACTGTCCATCAGTCTGAGGATGAAAGGATGTACTAAACCTTAACTGGGTGCCTAAAGCTTTGCGAAGTTGCTCCCAAAAATGACTCATAAATTGGGGACCTCTGTCTGAAACTATAGTGACTGGAACTCCGTGCAGTCGCACTATCTCTTGAACATACAACTATGCCAACTTCTCAACAGAATAGGTTATTTTGACAGGTAAGAAATGCACTGTCTTTGTCAACCTATCAACTATTACCCAAATGGAATCATGTCCTTTGCTTGTCCTGGGTAGGCCAACAACAAAGTCCATGGTTACATGATCCCACTTCCATTGTGGTATGGGTAAATGTTGCATTGTTCGTGCAGGCTTCTGGTGTTCAGATTTAACTTGCTGACACACAGGACACCGCATAACAAACTCAGCAACATCCTTCTTCATCCCAGGCCACCAATACATATCTTTCAAGTTTTGATACATCTTGGTGCTTCCTGGATGCATAGCATACATCAAAGAATGAGCTTCTTCTAGGACTAACTTCCTCAAGTTATCCACATCTGGCACTATCATCCTCCCATGATAACAGACCACTTGGTCATCTGAATCATGGAAACCATCTCATTTCTCATCACCATACTCCGATCTGATCTGTTGAACCGCAACATCAAATTGTTGTGCCTCCTTGATCTGCTCTCTTAGGGTAGGTTTTATATGCATATCAGCCAACCACCCGGCTAACAATGACACCTTCAACTGTACATTGTCTTGCCTTAAGGAGATAAGCATATCCCTTCTAGAGCATACTAAAGAGTTTAGTTGTGCTCTATCTAAGGCTGGTGTTGCTGATTTCCTACTCAGAGCATCTTCTACCACATTGGCCTTCCCTGGATGGTAATCAATTGTACAATCGTAGTCCTGATTAACTCCATCCAGCGGCGTTGCCTCATGTTAAGCTCGTGCTGAGAGAAGATGTACTTCAGGTTCTTATGATCAGTGAAAATCTAGAATGTTTCTCCATAGAGATAGTGTCTCTAGATTTTCAAGGCATGAACCACAACAGATAAATCCAGATCGTGTGTCGGATAATTCTCCTCATGTTTCTTAAGCTGTCGGGAAGCAAAAGAAATCACTTGTTTATCCTGCATCAACACACATCCAAGTCCATTCTTGGAGGCATCACAGAAAACTATATATCCTTTGCCTTGCTCAGGTAACACAAGTACAGGTGCACTTGTCAACCTCTCCTTCAACAACTGGAAAGATTGCTGACACTTATCACTCCAAACAAAAGGAACATCCTTCCAGGTCAACTTAGTCAATGGTAAGGCTATGGAGCTGAAGTTCTTAATGAACCTTCGGTAATAGCCATCCAACCCTAAGAAACTACGGATTTCTATCGGTGTCTTCGGCTGTTCCCATTATAGGACAGATTCTACCTTTTTAGGGTCAACACGAATACCCGAGGCAGATATCACGTGTCCAAGGAAAGATACATCTGGTAACCAGAACTCACACTTGCTAAACATAGCATATAGCTTGTGTTCTCTTAGCAAAGTTAGAGCCTGACGAAGATGCTGTTCATGCTGCTGAGCATCTCTACTATAGATCAGAATGTCATCTATAAAGACAACAACGCACTGATCGAGGAAAGGTCGGAAGATTCTATTCATGAGTTCCATAAATGCAGTTGGTGCATTATTTAGTCCAAATGACATAACTGTGAACTCATAGTGACCATACCTTGTCCTAAAGGCAGACTTGGGTATGTCACTATCCTTAATACGGTGTTGATGATATCCTGACCTCAAATCTATCTTTGAGAAGATGGTTGCACCACGGAACTGATCAAAGAGATCATCAATCCTCGACAGAGGATACTTGTTTTTTATTGTTACTTTGTTTAATTTTCTGTAATCAATGCACAACCGCATTGATCCATCTTTCTTTTTAATGAAGAGGACCGGAGCACCCCAAGGTGAAGTACTCGGTCGGATGAAACCCTTCTCAAGCAACTCCTGAAGTTGTTTCTTAAGTTCTGCCATCTCAACAAGCACCATCCTATATGGTGTTTGTGCTATAGGTTGTGTATCTGGGACCAAATTGATCTCAAAATCAATTTCCCGAGGCGGTGGCACACCTGGAAGTTCTTCAGGAAACACATCTTCAAATTCCCTGACTACAGGAACTTCAACAGGGTTAGGACCATCCCTGGTAGTATCTACCACATGGGCCAAGAATGCATGACATCCTTGCCTCGTCAGCTTCTCAGCAACCATGGTTGACACAAGACAAGTGGGTAGAATCTTTCTCTCACCTTGAAAGATCCATGTGTCACTATCATTAGCAAACACAACTTGCTTGGATTCGCAATCCAAAACAACCGTATACCTTTCCAAGGTATCCATCCCAAGGATTATATCAAATCCTTGCATCTCAAGTGGTATAAGATCCACTTGAATGTGACGACCAGAAAAGAAGAGGATGCAGGGAGAGCATACCTCCTGCAGCACAGCAGACCCTCTCAACGGAGTCTCTAACAACAAGCTATTTGCTCTATGACTAATTGTCATATTGCAGTTATGAATCACTCTTCGAGTGATAAAGGAGTGCGTAGCACCCGGATCAATCAAAACGGACACAATGCAAGATGTATATATATCAGAAAATAACAATTCCATCTGACCTGCCACAACCCGAGGGTTGATCACTGCATCAGGTGGATTCATAGCATAAAACCTTGTTGTTGTTTGTGGTTGATTCGGTGCTGACGATCCATCTTGGGATGCTTGTTCACATCCTCTAGCTCCTCCTGGAAACTATCTCCTCGGTGATCCTTGCTGACTCTTCCTATGAGGTTGTGTTACACTTGCTGGTCTAGCTCTGCAGTCTTTCATCATATGTCCCATCTTCCCACATATGTAACAACTTCTGTCTTTTTGTTGTGGTCTGGTTGGTCCTGTAACTGACATAGATGATGTACTGCGAGCTCCTTGTAGTGGTAGGCTTTGTCCTCTACCTCTACTAGGTGTCCACTGTATTTGAGCACTGGGTCTAGGTGGCGGCGTAGGTGCAAAAAACCTAGGTTTCTTGAAGTCTCTGGATGGAGATCCCTGGAACTAAGGATACATCCTCTTGTTATAGGTTTTCCTCTTCTCTACTACAGACCTCTCTATCCTTCCGACAGACTCTACAAAGGTAGCAAACCTCTCCCTATTCTCTAAGGCAGACACGGGAGTAGTCAACTCAGCATTCAACCCTTTCTCGAAACGCTGAATCCTTTCTTCCTCTGTAGCAGCCATGTGTGGACAGAACCGCAACAACTCCATGAACTTAGCTTCGTACTCACTAATGTTCATAATACCTTGCCTCAACCTCTCGAACTAAGAGATTTTCTCGTCCAGGAATGTCTTAGGGAAATATCTATTGATAAATTCCTGTCGGAAGACTTCCCATGCAACCTCCACACCAAGCTTCTTCTGCTCTTCCATGGTCCACCAATGACCAGCACTCCCCTTGAGAAGATAGACAACATGTCTAACCTTCTCAACTTCTGGGATGTTCAGGATTCTAAAGGCCTTCTCTAGTTTGGTCAACCACAGATCGGCATCTGCAGGATCAGCTGTTCCAAAGTACTCGGTTGCTCCGACTCGGCGAAGTCGTTCGAACGTCTTGTCGATTCCTTGTCTTTCAGGTTGGTTAGGTGCCCTAGGTGCAGGCATAGGCATCCTATCTATTATATGTGTCATGGAAGTCATAAATTTCCCAAACATGGTCTGAACAGCTGGATTCCCCATGTCAACTGGATTGAACTGGGGTGGTTCAGGTACAGGTTGCTCTATCTCCGGGTTCCTTGCACCTTCTCGGGGTGCAGCAACGCTACTCTCTGCCACATATTCCTCGTGTGGTCCAGACATCCTTAACTTATCTTCTTCTCCTGAGGAGCAGAAGACACTATTAGATATACTGGAAGACACTAAGAATAGACTCAACATCCTAAGTCCTCTGTCTCTGTAGACTCAGCGAACCTAGAGCTCTGATACCACGAAACTGAGACGACCCGTCGTGGAAAAACGAGATCATCGAATGAGGAAGCGATTAGCAGCGGAATTATAAAAATGACTAAAATTAAAACTTTTTGGAAAGAGATCTTTAAACCATAAAACTCATTCATAAGAAAACAAGATAATTGTTTACAACATAGTTTGACATTACATCTCTATGAAATCACCTCTCGAGTGATTACATACATCCATTGCCCAGTTGTCTGTACAAGGAAAGATACAAAATCTCGAGGCTCTAAGCCAAAAATCTCAGACCTACTGACTCCTAGGACCTGAGAGTACAGAGACGACATAAGACATACTATCTACAAGACTTGACAGTCAGTATCTCCACCTGAGATTCACTGTTGCCCCTGGTGTTGCTGTTGATACTGCTCACCCTCAGATTGGTTCCTTCGTCCTCGACGTCCACCTAAAAAGTCGAATCCCACGGGGGTGAGACAATTGAATAATTGTCCCAGTGAGAGTTATAACTCTCCGCCAGAAGCTTTGTTATAGCAATAAAGGAATATCATAAGCAAAAAAACTAAAAACATTCAACAACAGGCTTAGAATTAAGTAAAGCAACATTTACTTAAGCAATCATTTCAATAAGGAATATGAAGAACATGTATACTAGCTACTTGACTAGAATATTATAAATAATATAACATCAATCATTGTTTCTCGTAGTTCAACCTAAGCAGTTACGCTACATGGATGTTTATATTTTTCAAACATTATTATGCCCTGCAGAGATGAGGTATACCGCTCATACTCCAACTGACCATTACGAAATCGCATCGGTATCATACATAGGTCATCAAAAGAGCCGAATTCTTATGACCTCATCTTCCTCAGTCAGTATGAGGATCAACATGTAGGACATCTTGTGTCTCTGCTACAATAGCTTTCCAGGGTATTCTGGCAACTTCGCTATTAGAGTCACAGTGGCATTCTGTACTCTCTTCGCCATCGAGGCATTTCTTGTTTATCTCACACCGATGCGGCATTAACAACATCATCGGGAGATTAGTGATACATCATCCCGACATAAACACATAATGAAGGATTGATGGATTAAAGTACATCTTACATCAATTCCTACATTAGGACATAAGGTTATTCGCGTCCATAACCCCAACATACTCAAAGGTATGTTTTCTAGGAGTTCCCTTAGGAAAACATGTTTCACCATCATTAAAGTACTGACAATGATGGATCTATGATCAGGGCACTACATGATATGATTAAACTTGATTATTTAAGTACATTTCAGCATTCTTTTAGCATCAAGCATGTTTTCAATCATTAATCATTAAAACATCTGTTATGAAATAAGAATACTAAATGTATCAAGTGTAACTCACATCAATTATCATATGGATATCATTTCTTAACCATCTCATCACAAGTCATTTAATCAGCATGGCCTTGATTATTGTAGTGATGTTGTTCATGGCTCTTACAGCCCATCAATCTCATATGTTGCCACTTAAACTAGGCAACATGATATATCACTATTCATAAAGCTTATAACATGCTTTCAATGAACATGATGTCATAACCCTTACCTGGATATGTCCACTTCTTTAAAAAGACATGCATGGTTAATTCAATTGATAATAACAAACAATTCATCTCTATATCAGCAATTTATAAAGTAGAGATAACCTTTCAATTCAAGGGTTGTACCATTATACCTTCACTAAGGTTAGTTTTCCCTATCTAATTCAATTAGGGTTATTCAACCCCTTTCTTTTAATTAGGAATAGTGGTTTCTTAATTCATACTTCAATCATGAAGATTCATGCTTAAAAGCATGACTTGGAATTAGGGTTTATTTTTCATTTCATCACATCACCCTCAATTAGGGTTTATTATTCACATTACATGCCATTACCCTAGAATTGGGGTTTACTATTTACTTCACAATGAATGGAGATCATATCATCATCATGTATGAAGATTACTACCATTAATGCCTTCACATTAGGTTAAGATTCATTAATCACCATAATTAGGGTTTCCATGATCTCCCTATGAAGAATCATACCCTAATCATGTGTATTCATACATATTGAAGGTATTTTACTTGATTCCCATACATATTAGGAGTCTTCTCTTTCCTCTTACTATTAGATGATGTTTACATCACTCTAGATTAGGTTAGATCAAGTCAACTGTGATTAACATAAGTCATGTCATCACCATTTTTGTCGTTAGGGTTTACTTGGTCAAGAGGTGTTGTCTACTTTAACCCTTCAAGGGTACTTTGGTAATACTCTCTATTACTCATAACATGTGTTAATCTACTGATTACTTAACCCCTAAATGACTTTAGGTATCTTTGGGGTTTATATTAAACAACTAATAAACCATCTTAACCTTCAAACCATCAAACGTTCTTAACATAGTTGAACCCCAAACGGTCCTGCACTTTCAACCTCCAAATGGTTTTGAAACTGTTTGGGGTTGTTGACCGTTTGTTGACTTTTGAAACCGCATGGTAAAGTGCACCTCCAAGACTGTTTTCCCAAAGTAGGGTGAAGACCGTTTAGTCATCTTGACCTTGAAACTGTTTGAGCAAATCAGCCTTGAAAACCGCATTAATCTAAACGGTTTTGAAACTGTTTGGTTTCAAACGGTCTTGAGACCGTTTGGCCCCAAACGGTCTTGAGACTGTTTAGCCCCAAACGGTCTTGAGACCGTTTGGATTCAAACGGTCTTGAGACCATTTGGTCCAAACTCCTCAAAACCGCATGGACCTAAAAGTGTAACAACACTTGCAATTGAGTTAGGGTTTTCAATGTTGAACCCCTCAATCGTTCTTATACTTGATAGCCACTTATCAATTAAGTGAATTAGGTTAATCCTTTACTGATTTGACACTCAATTGACCCTCAATTAATAACAAATTAGGGTTGGGACCAATTGAATTAGGTTTTGGAATCGATCAACCTTCAACATTCATCAACATGAGTCTAATTGAAGTTGAACCCATTGACCCATCACTCAATTGGTTCATGACCTGACCCCAAACGGTCTTGGGATCATTTGGACATCCTCCAAACATTCTTGAGACCGTTTTCCCATTATATTATTAAAAACTAAGTCAATCACTTAAGGGTTGAACCCTAATTAGGTCACAAAGTCAGCACTTTGATTGTTTTAACAACTTAATGTGATTGGACCTTCAATTACTCAACCCTACTTGACCCTAGAACTCCAAACGGTCTTGGGTGATCACCAAATGGTCTTGAGACCGTTTGAGTGATCCCCAAATGGTTTTGAATTCGTTTGGATCACTCAACCCAAACTTCAACAGGATTGGTCCATTGAAATCAGTAATGAACCCGATTAGGGTTTGGGTGATTGAAGTGCCTTCAACTTGAGATTTACTTGGAATTAGATAATGATTCTTAGTGGGTGATTAATTCATAATGTGTACAGAAAATCCCCGAATGGTCAACACTTGGTCAACTCAACCAAACGGTCTTGGAGATCGTTTATTCCTAAACGGTCTTGCAAACTGCATGAATCCAAACGGTTTTGAAACCGTTTGGTTTCAAACGGTTTTGCAAACCGTTCAGCCAAGGGGGGTGCAAACCGTTTGGTAAAGTAACATTGGTATTCACGCCCCCTTCTTCTACCTCAAGATAATGGTCTGTTCTTCACTGTTTTGTTTTCAAGAAAGCATAGAAGTATGGAAGGAAGAAGAACTAGCAATGTTTGCAAGAAAAGAAGATGTATAAATAAAGCTTTAAGGTTTAGAGTTATAAAAACCACCTTAGAACCAGATCTAGAGCTCCAAGCTTCGAATATTTAATGGTGGCTTGATCTCCACAGGTCGTCCAAGGTTTCTTCTTCAAGAATTGGTTGGAAAGGATGGCTAGAAAGAAGAACTAAGTAAGAAAAACTAGCAAACCAACCTTATATCATGATTTCCTCCATGAATCCGAGCTAGGAGATAACCAAAGCTTACCCAAACCTTCTTGGCCATTCTCCTCTACTCCTGGGCTCCTTCCTTAGTCGGTCCAAGCAAGAGATGAGTGAAAGGGATAAGAGTAATAAAAGTTTAATTCTCTTGTAAAGTTTGTTTATGTGATTGAATGCGAGAAAATAAAGAGTTTGAAATAAAAAGAAAAAGTCGGGAGTGAACTTTGTATTAAGTGTAATCCTCATAGTCATGCCCTAATATCATGATTAGTGGAAATCATGGGATGTGGGTGTCACAACTTGGTATCAGAGCATAGGCTGAGTCGTCAGGAACCATTAGGATAGAAAGTTAGAGTTATCAGTGTGGTATTAGGAGTTCATGTGTTAATAGCTCTAGGAAGTCTGGGTATTTGGATGCCCTGTCCAGGTATCTGAATATTTAGATTGACTGGTATCAAGCTACTCTGTCTATTCTTCTCTGGATGCCCTGGCCATGTATGTAGTGGGAGAATAGGCTAGAGAAAAACCCTAGAAATATTCGGGTTAGGAGACCAAAAGTAATGAAGGAGTAAGAGATTAAACATAGAATGTGATACAACTCTTGCTTTATATTGCTTCTTTGATTGGAGATCAATAGAAATGCTCTTATATGTATGAATTTAGATTATTGGTTTGTAGAATATATATGGTTCTTTATTATTGTTGTGTATCATGCAGTGATTTAGTTATTATTTATATTCTTTGTATTAAGTAGACCCGAAGTTATGTTTAAATGAGTTTGCCCTAAGTGGATATTCTTTCCACATGTTTGAGATTAATAGGAGTTGGTTAATCCTGAATAGCACTTGGCTTCACGACTACAGGTTCATCCTGGTCCGGCTGGAAAGATGCGTTACTAGGATTTAATGACTCCTATTAACAGTATAATAAGAGTAGACTCTGGATAAATTAGACACACATCATAGTGAGAATGTACATACACTAAGATGTTGAAATATATGGGAAAGATTAGAATAGCTAAGAATTAGTTGGAACTCATATTTGAGTTCCAACTTTGGGGCCTCATATGAGAAACCCTTAATTAGGAATAAAGGAACACGACATAAGGTTCAGATTAAGTTTAATGATTAGTATTATATGAACTTTAAATATGAAATATGGAAAAGATATGAGAAAAGTATGTAATGGCCAAGACAGTAAGAATCAATCATGAGGAATGGACTTTATAATTGAGTATAATACTTTTATGTACTCCAAAGTAAAGGGAAAATAGAAGGAAATAGTTAAGTATACAAAAAATACATAGAAGTGAAGAGTCTTTAAAAGAGTTAAAGTAAAGAGAATTAGATGAACATGTAAATCATAAGACTAGGATAAGAAACTAGGTTAAAACAAAGATAAATATTGCAAATGATGAGCTTGATTAAGGAATGAGTGTTATGATATAACTGAGAGGATGGAATGTATACTTTTATTGTGAAGTTAATACATTAATCCTTACTGCCTTTGAATTCCAAGTCTCTATAGAACAACAAACTATTTTCTAAAAGAAGAACAAAAGTGTAGCTTAACCAATGAATAAGTCATACAAAGGTAGACTATATTCAGGAAGGAAAAACTTGATTGAAATAGATACTATGTTTGACCCATGCACGAGCCATTTGATTTAAAATGAAGGATATGTAATGTATTAAACATGAGTTGAAACTACTAGAAAGAGATTTTGATTTAGAATTTCAACTTCATATTAGTAGAAGGATGAAAGAGAAAACTAGAAGTTAAAGATGATAGGTGGAAGAGTAGTATATGGTAAGAGGATTATGGAAAGTAAGGAAGGATTTGAAACATGATGGAGTAATATATATTATAAAAGAAAGAGGTTAGGAGATTCAGTCAAGTGCTTGTTAGTCAAGTATCCTTGTTGATAACTAATTAAACCCACATACGACAAATGTATTAAGGGAATGTTTGAAGATAGGAATTCTAAGTATCAGAATCATCTTCTCTTTCATATCTTCCTTAATTAGAGCAATGTGGGAATGAAGTGATAAGAAAATAAATCATATATGATGCATAACCACTATGGTAGAGACATCTAGTGTGTAATAATGATACACAATTTGATGATGAAACCTAGTAGGGTAAATTGAGAATGTAATCTATCTGAATGGCCAAGTAAGAGAAAGGAAATTCAAGTGATTAGATAAGGAAGACTTTAGTAAAACTTATGACATCCAATGTTTGGATTTCAAATTAAAGGATTAAAGTCACATCACAATAACATCATGTTACTGATGAGGATCGAACCCTAGAATGTTTAGATTTGTAGTAGTTCAAGGGATATCACTAGTGATTTGACCTTGAATACTAGCATCTCTATAAAACAAGATCATGAAATTTGCACTATGAGAAGTAAACTAGCACTGATAGTAATCCAGGGTTTACAAGTAGCTAATCTGAAAGGTAGATAAACAATATGGAAATGATTCAGAGAAAAGGATATGAAATAGATTTGAAAGATAAGAGGTGTGTTTTGAATAAAAGGGGGAATACAATATGAGTGAAGTGTGATATGAAATAAATTCTTGCAGTGATAGCAAGAATGATGAATAATCTACTCATACCTTGTATGTTTCAATTTTAAGGATTTTTAATGTACATGATTAAAATGAGAAGGATAAGTAGAAAAAAGTAAGTAATAATGAATGAGGTATAGCATGTTATACCTAGCTTTAATATAACTAAGTGATGGTAATTGGGTATGAATAGTCTTTGAATGACTAATACAATCATGGAGTACTCTGTTACTGTTGTTGAAATCCTAGTATGTTATAACTTGATGGTTACACCTTGAATTATGTGTGGGTTCATACTTGAGAATAGTATGGAATGTGATGGTAATGCTTCACCTTATGCATCCATGATCCCATGGGGATGCTGTGAGTAGTATTATACAATTGTTGTTGAACCTAGTCTTCCAATTCAAGACTATTTTTCTATTTGAGTAGCACAATAGTAGAAATTCAAAACAACATTGTGAACTCTCTTTTGTGGCTTAGAGGTAATATAGAACAATAGTACATATTGAGCCGTATGAATTGAGATAGTTGGATCATATTATCAATGTTGAGGTAACACCTCAAGAGTATGAAAATATTGAAATGGTTGTTTATCTCTTTATCCTATGATTGACTGTGGCATTGAGAACTTGTTTGTTATTATTGAGAACTATTTCAAACATGTTATGATTTAGTAACGAAATAAAGGACTTAATGTTGAAAATTGCATTCAAGTATGAAATACAAGAATATAATGACATGTAAGATATCAGAAGCTTAAAGTAAACCTTGAAAGTACTTTGCTTGCATATGTATGTTTTGGGGGCAAAACCTTTTTAAGGGGGGAAGAATTGTTATTACCGTATCTGAGCTTAATAAGTAAGTTAGGGTTTATGTGGATTATTACATGATTTACTAGATTGATAATTACTTAAACATGATTAATGATGATATCTCAATTAAGATATGTTAAACTTAATGAGAACCCCAAGTATGCTATCTCTTTTTATAATTAGGGTTTGAGATATATAAACCCTAGTCGACTGAAATTAGGGCTTTCACCAAATAGGTTCATGTTGGGGAGTAATGAGAGAGGTATGCAAAGGAGAATGAAAATAGTAGTTGAAGGCTAGGATAGTATGGCCATGGTAGGTAGCACGGCTGTGCTAGGTCATTGGTGGCATGGGCATGCTAGGCCACACGACTGTTTTGAATGAATTGATCTATTAACCAACTTTTGTACTCAAATCTGATGAAACTAATTCACCACGACTGTGGTAGGTAGCATGGCCATGTTGTGTCCATCTTGGCATGGCCGTGGCACCTTACACGGCCGTTCTGGGGTATTTTTGCTTCAACTCACGTTTCTGTAGAATTCTAGATAGAAGTACACTATTTGATTTTTGTTTATTTATTGGTAACTTCAAATGATAAAAAATTTTAAATTAATCTTTGTAACTCAATTATACACAATATGCTAAAATATCATAATTTTTTGAGAATGTTTGATCTCTTAAATAAATGAATTACATTAACTTTTTATGACAAAAAAATTTGTTGAAATAAGAGAAAGTATAGTGAGGTTTCAATGTGCAATTGACACAAGCAACTTAATTGCTCTATATGGTCAACCTAACACACTAGCAGCTCTAATAAGTCATAATTCATTCCAAAGAAATGAAATCCTAGAGAGAGAGGGAGTTTGAGAGGAGAAAGTGGTGAAATTACTGAATTCGGGTTTCTCTATCTGAGATATGATGAAATCAAGTAAGTTTAGCTACCTTGCATAGGCTTTCATGGTGAATCTCCTCTCACATGTAAAGATTCCATCCCTCCTCTGATATGATCTGAAATGGTATCAAAATTTCCCCTTTTCTCACTCGTTCTTCATAATTCCTCATTTTTAGGGGTTTCGAGTTGAAAGGAAGAAGAATTGGATGAATTGCTAGGGCTTTGATATGAAATCGAGATTTTCAGGGATGAGCTACGTTTTTAAGGTGTCTTCACACCTTAGGGTGAGCGGGAACTTCCTTTAAATAGTATATTGCACAAAATTTTGTTAAATCATCCATAATCTTCAATTTGCTTAGTATGCAACAAACAAACCCTAAATTCTCCTTTTGATCTACTTTTTTGTAAAATGATATGAAATGGATTCTTCTCCTATTTTGATGAATTTAAGATGATAAAATCATATAAGAAATGGATACAATCCATATTAATGACAATTCCTTAAGTATTTACAGAGGTTATAAGAGGAATTTGAAATTTCAGATTTTCGGCTATGATTGAAATTGCTATATAATTAAATAAAGAAATTTGTCTATCTGAATCTCATTGATTATGAATGATTGTTTATCTGAATGCATAGTACATACATGTCAGATACTATCTTGGATTTCATGTGATATGAACAGTGTTTTGTGATATCTCAGTAGAAAGGGTTGAAACCCTAGATGAGTGAAAAGTTGGAAATTTGCAAATAGATATTTTGAAATCCATTTGAAGTGTTTATCTTGACATCTTAGAATTTATTTATACAATGTTATTCTTGATGCATGATATCTCAGTGAATGGCATGGAAACCTAAATTCAGCTCAGTTCTAAGGTTTCATACATATATTGATTGTATATGATTTAAGCAGTCTTTATTCAATAAATGTGTATGTCGTATGAAATCCTTAAGAGAGCCATGTTATAAGTGAATGAGGTGACTGAAACCCTAAGGATAGGGTGTTACCAAGTGATAAGTCAATGAGGTAACTGAAACCCTAAGTATAGGGTGTTACCAAGTGATAAGTGAATGAGGTAACTGAAACCCTAAGGATAGGGTGTTGCCATGTGATAAGTGAATGAGAATACTTGTTTAGTAGACATGATATATGTTTGAATACATGAGAAATGATATATGTGCACGAGTAAGGAGAAACCCTAAGGAAAGGGTAAACAATATGTTAAGCCTTCAATTCAGTATTATCAATGAATTCAATTCAGTAGTCAGAGTAGTCAGTAAGATATAGAGTTAAAAGAAATCAGTCTAAGAGAAAGATATGATCAAGTTATAATAGACTCAGGAGCCCTAAACACTGTAGAACCCCTCTTTGAGGTCTGCGCCTTAGGGGTGAAACCATGGTAGTGTCCAGTATACGGGGTCGGATCATACCAACAGGTGGTATGGGGGATGAAGACCTAGTGGAAGTCTCCTTAAATTACTGAATGTAGTGTCCAACATCAACCAGAGGGCCTGGTGGCACTAGAGTACAGAAAAGCCAATAGGTGGCTTGACTCTCTGCCTATGTGCTCAGGTTAGAGGAAGGGTTCAGAGGCCAGAGTGCCATTACACTATTGTAGACAAGTGAGTAGTTAGACTTAGCTATCCCAGGGTGTCAGCTAAGTCTTGTACAGTGTGATCGTAGTGCACTGCGAGTCTCATATGTAGAGTACACTGCATATGATCAGGCCATAAGCAAAAAATATGATCATATAGGTTTAAAGAGTTTCTTATAAGTAAAAAGAGTGAAGAAAGATTTGAATATAGTTTCTTAGTAGTTGTTCTTTAAATGCAATATTTACATTCTCTGTTATTTTAAATGTATTGTTTTAGATCTGCTCAATGTAGTAATCAATGTTGTTATAATTGATATCAGTTGCTCAAAGGTATAACTCGATCCCTTGGTTGTAAAAGAAAGGTGTATATATACTTTGGGCATATTTTCAAGATAAGGACAACCTTTTCTTCTATCTCGCATATGGGTCCTTCTCTCCTTCTTGGCCACGCCCCTCCTTTTTATAATTAAACAAAAACTCCTTTCTTAACCCAAGTCTAGAGGAAAGGAAGCCAAACATCTTACTAAGCTGCACACATAAAAGGGTCATTTTGCTTACAGCTTGGTTATTTACTTATAAGGGTTTTTCTTCTTATTTGATTATTCAAATGAAGCGCCCTCTTCATCATTTTTACTCTAATTGTTGTCAAGAGTCATAAAATATACTCTAGAAGGTATAATTTACATGTTCCACCCCATGTTTTGGGTAAATTGCACTTTTCACCAAAACTAGGGTTTTAAAGCACAAGGATTGCTCCACAAGCTGCATCTTAGTGCCCAAGCTTGGAGAATCCATAATACTTCATCATATTCATCCTCATGGTGTATCACTATCAGAGGAACACCTAAACATGTGCAATTTTCAAGTTAACCCCTCTAATTGGGTAATTTGCACATAGGTCCCTATTAACAAAACAATATTACAACATTGTTCAAAAAGGGTAGAAATGGAAATATATGTTCCTCAGAAGCTTTAATTACATACCAAAAGATAACCACAAGTATTTAATTACATAATTAAGAAAAAACCTAGGGTTAGTTCATAACCCAGGTTAGGGATGTTACACAAATAGAGTTACTTTTTATAGATCACTTACCCATCTAAGGAATTCCTTTTTTGATTTGCTATTTCCACTCATTGAGTTATAAGACTGGTGTGCTCCATCCTTGAAACTTTCCTCGTACAAGTGCCAGTGGTTGTCATTGTTCAGTATGGTGAACATTGAGTCCATTATGTCCCAATCTTTCATCGGGATGTTGAATAGTGGAGATAGCATATCGATCTTCTCCATGGTTATGTTTTCAACATAAAACGCCAGCTTCTGCTGCAAATGCAAATTCACATCTATAAGTTTCAGTTTTGTGTATATATTTTTGTATTTTTGATGTAATTTTGTATACCAATTTTGTTGTTCTTACCGGAGCATATGTGCTCAAGCAGTGCCATGACAGACCCTTGTTCCTCCTTTTGCTTTTGGTAGCTTTGAGCATCTGTACAAAGTAGTCCACAACCTGAAAAAAAACCACAAGCTTTCTTTGTTTAGAAAAAAAACCACAAGCTTTCAAAGAGTTACACTACTATTTATTTATTTCTTACTGGTGATTGCGTCATTTAATCTTTGTACAGTAGGGTGGTGAGGTCCTTCCCCGTGCACCAAGTGTCATCACTGAATCTCCATTCTCATTTTGACCTACCAATCATTTTTATAGATGTTATACATATTAGTTTTGGATATTGAATAAGCGATGTTTTATCTGTGTACACTTGACAAAATAAAAAATTCTCTTACATTTCTTCTATGTTGTCCATGAAGTGATGGACAATTTCCCTGGTTTGTTTTGTTTTGAAATGATCAAAACCAATGCAGTTTGACAGCTTGTGCTGTCAACAACAAAAGAGCAGTCCATGTTAGAATCAATCTTCATTTTCCACTAGTTACACTATGTTGATATGTCGTACAGTTACTATAGACCATCATACAGTTACTCTTTATGTTCCTACAGTTACTCTTCTAATTCACAGAGTTACTCTAGACTATCGTAGAGTTACTCTTTATATTACTACAATTAATCTACAACATCACACAGTTACTCTATTGTATTTACACAGTTACTCAAGCATTGATATACTTTAAAGGAGATGCAACCTTACCTTTTCCTCCCTCCTCTTCTTCATGTTCTTCTCGATGCTCCCAATGATTTTCTGTTCCATCTTTGACAACTTTTTTCTGGGCTCCTCCTTCTACCCTTCTTCTTCTTCTTTGATTATATTCTCCTCATGTTCACCTGTTTCTTCTTTGCTCTTTTCTTCTGCATCTCGTGCAGACTTTCCGTGGTCCAAACCTTCAGCTGATTTTTCATTTTTCTCCTCCTCATCACCATTTTTCTTACCATCATTCTCATCTTCTGAGTCCTTCTCTTCCACATATTTTCTTCTGAGGCTCAGCCTGCCTCGTTTCCTCGACGTGTCATCCTTATCCACATCTTCCTTCGAACAATCTACCGTATCGACATCCTTCTCGGGTAGCACATCTGAACTATCTTTGGGTTCTTGAACATTCCCCTATGTGAACCCCTCAGGAGATTGTTCGAATCCACCGGCAGGTGACTGTGATTTGTCACCTTCATCTCCAAATTTTCTCCTCAGATTTCTATTCTCCTCTTCCAGCTCGGCTATTCTATTTTCTAGCCATTTCTTCTCTCTCTGCATTTCAGTGAATGCATCAACAACTATTTTCATGTAGATCTCCTTCTGCATCTTTAGCTCCTCCTCAAGTATATGAATTCTTCTCTCTAGGTTGGAGTCCTCAGCAGGCACTCCTTTTCTGATGACCGGCCTTACTGGCACCTTGTCTGGCATTTGCTTACTTTTCACCCTTTTCTCCGCAAGGTAGTAGGGCATGTCCTTCATTGTTCTAGAAGCTCGCTAGTAATCCCCCTGGTCTATCTTCATACTTTCACAAACCTATCCATAAAAAAATCAAAAATAATATTTAACAATGCAAACTTGTAGGATTATGTTGTATATCAGCTGTTACAACCCCAATTTTGGGTTCATTTGCTGAGAAATGTAATTTCTCATATTAAAGATAAATGAACAAATAATGAATGAATGCATGTTTTTCGTTTAAAATAGCCTTGTTGATTTATTTGAGGGCTTTATTGTCTATTGGGCTCAATAACAAGAAAAGGATAAAAGAAATTCCACTATTATTAAGTAAATAAGAAAATAGAGGAAAGAAAAGTGTGGAAACCTCTAGAAGGCAAATCCAAAAAGGGATTTCGTGCCTCTTGGATTTCTGTTTAGTTGGTAAAGTTTATTAATTTTTATTGATTATTTGTCGAACCTTTGATCCTGTTAATTGATTAACAGCTCTTTCCTTCAGGTCTCCCTTAATTGGGGGTTATCGGGAGGTGGGGTCGTTACAATTGGTATCAGAGCATAGGTTCCTCAAGTAATCTTTAATAATTATTAAATTTTACAAATTATGTAGAACCCAAGGGAGTTATTAGAGGATTATTTGAAAGATAGAGGTGTCTAGAAAAGGATCACGACCGGGGGCTGGCAATATTTTCCTCTGCACCGCTAGTCGGAATACGAGGACTCCCAGATTCGTGTGACTGCCTGGCCAAAGTCTTAGGGTATGAATCGAAATAAGATACCTTTAGGATTCTCGCATCTTGTTCATCCCTTCTCAACTCAAATTCTGTTAAGGACCTTAAGGATTAGGGTTCCATCTCTTCTCCTCACCCTCTTGAGGTATGGGTAAGGTTGATAAGGATTAAGGAATTCTCCACCAAATTAATAAAAAGCATGTAAATAAGATGTCATGGACATAATCTTAATAGAGTAAGCGTAAAAGGAATAGATACATGCTTAGGTCGTATGACACAAGTTGTCATTGCCCTCAGGAGAGACCTGAGGATAGACCTCCTTGGTAGGAGGATGAGTAGAGAGAGTTAGTCTTGGAGGTAGAGACCTCCATTAAAGGTAGAGACCTAGCACATCCTTTGAGGATGATGGTAACCCTAACCCTAAGTGAAGGTTAAAGAGAGATGACATGATGAGATGTCATGATTGACCGAGTGTTTGGTTGGTCATGCCTTTGGGATGCCATAATGAGGTAGATGACCTAGTACCTTTGGCGACCCAACCCTGGAGAGGGTCGTGCAGGCCATAGCAAAGGATAGCTCCTTCGTGGAAGAGGTTAGAGAACCTATAGTTACGCTATGGGCTTAGGTAAGTAGGGTATAGCTTGATGAAATCCTGGTTAAGAGATCATGATGGATGGCTTATGAAAGGGGTATGGATGCTCTTGAGCCAAACAGGAGTGGAGAATAGGCGTCAACCACATAGGGGTATGCTTGTGAGCATGAGCCTTCATGGAGAAGGGACCTCTAGTAAGTATGGTTGGAGGTGGAATTAGCTCTAGAGAGAGGAAGCAGAACCCCAAAAGGGAGGTTGGAAGCCTAAAACCCCTAAACTTGAGGAATAGTTGGGAGTCGAGAATGATGCGACCTAAGTGGATGATAGTGGTTGCCTTATGCTTGATCCCTGGAGGTTGATGATATCTTTGTTGCCTTTAGAGGAACCAAACCCTAGAGAGAGGATGATGCTTCTAGCACCCAGGGTATAAGTGATTACCTGCTGGATGAGATAAAGAGTGCTTGAGAAGGTTTAAGTACCCTGTTGTGAGATTTTATACCTAGTTGGTTGTCCTGGAAGAGGACTCAACTCCGAAGTGTTGCGAGTAGAAGGATCATGGAAGTAAATGACATGCTTGATTCATGGTTAAGAGTTTGAGCATGCAGTTGGATACCCAAAGGAGAACATAGGGTTCCTAGGCCTAAGAGGGGAAGCAGTGTATCTAATGCTCATGGTGAGATTTGAGTGTCTATAATTTTGAACATGTTACTCATAATGTGTAGAGGTAAAAAAACCCCTTAAGGTAAGGGTATGATTGATGGACCCCTCACAACTAAGTTGATCTAATATTGAGGAAGAGAACAAGTGTGATCCAGCATGGTTTAGTAGGTACGTTTGCGCCTTAGTAGTTGTCGAGTTAGGCATGCTCATGTGAATGTAAACCCTAAGGGAAGTTGTGACCTTGTTGTCTAGAGTTGTAGTTTCCTCCCATCCTGGGAGAGGGACCCTTTGGGTAGGGTGTATACCAGTTTTGTTTTGAGATAACCTAAAGAGGTTCATAGGATCTGGAGAAGCTAAGTGAAAAGTACATGGCACGAGAATGAACCTGTAGACCCATAGATAACCATCTCTATGTGCATGTGGATGAGTTACCATGGAGGTAACCAGTATGGGGCCTGACCAAGGTAGGCAGGTTGCCATGATCCCTATGAAAGGATGAAAGTCAGCCCACGAATGCAGGAAGAGAGATGATGAATGCATGGGAAGGTTCTAAGTTGGACATGTACTATAAGAGAATCCTAAGTCTATCCTAGGGTCAGGTAGGGATAAGACCTATGGAAGTAGGAGTTGCCTAATCCCCTAGTTGCACATGACCATAGGGTCGGGAGGTAACAACTATCATTGTCTGAGGGCCATGGGTTAGGAGATTGATCACCTTCATAAACTCATGTGACCCAAAGGGCAGATGAGTAGGGTACTCTCTGATGCATAAGGGAAAAGGGATGACCCCAAAGGTGTCGGCTCCCTATATACCTAGAAGAGATGACCTAGGATTATACTTGGACCAAGTAAGTTCGAGACCAGTTTTCCGGGAAGTAGTGTGGATATCATGATGTTTGTGATATAGAGACATGAGCTGCATGTTTCAACTTGGATTTGAAAGTGTACGGGCAAGGTGGGTTGTACCATCTCTACTCTTGGAACATGAAGAACTTTGTATTTGGACTGCAGCCAAATGCTTATTTCTTCTTGTTATGGGAGTGAGAGATAGGACAGTACACATGCCTTACACCAAGGATAAAGATGATGTAAGTTGCAACGTAGCTACAAGGTATGATGATAGAGATGATAACACACCTTTGTGGAGTGAATGATACATAGAGGGTTTGCAAACACTAAGAGAAGAAGTGTAGTCGGCTTAAGAGGATGTTTTATCAGGAGCTATGTGGAATTTGCAAGTTAACCAAGGTTGAGTTTGATCACCATGAGGATGAGCTCAGAGCTTTTCGAGGAAGTCCAACTTAGAGTTTGAGATGAGATGATAAGTATAAAACATGGAGGGTTATGTTACCTAATACCTAAGGATATGAAGTGGTGATGAATGCTCTGGTTGAGATATAGTGCCTAGATTAGCGGGAAGCTAGAAGAAGTTGAGGTTGTCAGGCCAACCTAAAATTGGGAAAAAGAGATAAGTTGAACAAGAATGGTAGTTGTTTGTAAAGCCAGAAGAATGGTTGTGAAACCCCAGATGCACTCCTCTGAAAAGATAGGTGATGAAACCCTGATTAGAGTGGTGTAGGGTTTCTGAGGAATCAGCTTGAGGAATCATGACACGCTGGAGATCATGATTTTAAGATCATCATATACCATGATATTACTGGGATAATAAGAGATAGTAGCACTTTGGATGCTTAAGATGAAGATGGATGTGGCTTGTGGCCATGCATGATAGAAGTGAAGGACGAGCACCAGTAACCCAGTGTATCGATATAGAGGATAAAAGAGTCCCCGAGAGAGAATGGGAGTTCCTCATTATGGATGATGTGAGTTTCTCCTAGACCAAGGAAGGTCGAGGTGCAATATGCGTTATGGTACATCGTCTAACCTAGATGACATGAGAAAGGAAGAGTGTTGAACTACTTAAGGGAGAAGATGGTTCAACCACATCATGAGGTGAGTTCAAAAGTTCTTGGATATGACCAAGGTTCACTTCCATGAGGTAGAAGTAGATACATGACAAGCTTGATGATAGTATAGTTTATCACCCCTAATTAATGGTTAGTATAATCCAGAGTAGAGGGTCTGATGAGAGCAAGTGTGCTTGTTCAGGGTGATACCAAGAGACAGTTCTAAAGATGTGATGTTAACCACCATAACCTTTATCGGGATGCAAGAAGTCTTAGAGAGGATGTGTCGGTCACCACTTCATTAAGATGATGTTGGTGAAGGAGGCCTCGCGAAGGTCAGAAAATAACCACAGTGTGTGCAGATGAAGTCGCTTTGATCTTGAAATGGATGAGAGAGAGAGAGCCCAGTGGTGACATGAGTCACAAGCTGATGCAAAGCAGACTGACATGCAGTTCACTATGGGAGAATATGTGATGTAAAAATCCGACCCCTCTAAGCTACAGCTGAGAAAGCTGAGTCCCCGATATATGGGTCCATTTGAGATGGATTGGTGGAGATGGTTGTGTTTAGCCTTGCCCCTTAGGATAAAATTATGTGTTGCATGAGTCCGATCTAGAGCACTATGTGAGGTACCCAAGCCAGGTGTTGAGCCCTGAACCTATTCAGCTTTTGAAAGGCTGAGAAGTCCTGAGTCACCTATGAGGGTATGATATACCAAGGTAAGAAAGAACTCAGATGGAAGAATATGAGATGATGAAGGTTCTTGGGAAGCACCATGGAAAGGGTGAAGCCACATGGGAGCCCTGATGGACATAAGAAGACTTATCTTGTTTGGTTGCTTGCTTGCTGGAATTTTGAGGACAAAATTCTTATAAGAGGGGAAGGATGTTACAACCCCAATTTTGGGTTCATTTGCTGAGAAATGTAATTTCTCATATTAAAGATAAATGAACAAATAATGAATGAATGCATGTTTTTTGTTTAAAATAGCCTTGTTGATTTATTTGAGGGCTTTATTGGCTATTGGGCTCAATAACAAGAAAATGATAAAAGAAATTCCACTATTATTAAGTAAATAAGAAAATAGAGGAAAGAAAAGTGTGGAAACCTCTAGAAGGAAAATCCAAAAAGGGATTTCGTGCCTCTTGGATTTCTTGGGTTCCAAGGAGTCCAAAATTTCATAGAGAATACAATAATAAAAGAAAAGATCAGTTAAATATTTTCTTATTGAGAAATAAATTGAAAATAATGGTGATATGTGGAAAACAAGTGAAAAGAGGTGCAATCAAGTTATCCTTAGTGGGATTTCGTATCCCAATGATTCCTAATAATATAAGGAATACCAATGAGGAAAATAAAAGAGAAATAAAGAGAAATCCTCAAAAAGATATATTTTAATGAAGAAATAAGCAAGATAAAGTGAAATAATGCATATTAATGCATTTAAGGATAATGAGCATTCTTTAAAAAGAAATTTCGAATTCTTTGAGTTTTCTTGGGATCCAAGGAATCCCAATGAAGAAAGAGGAAACAGAAATACCAATAAAGTCAAGTAAGAGGATAATGTGATGCGTAATGAATGAATTTCATGGTATTATTAAAAAGGGTGATATTTTCTTCTTAAGGAAAACTTAAGTTCGTGGCTAATAGACTAAAAGCCAAGAATAAAAAGAATAAAGGAGAAGGTTTTTGAATTCCTAAATACTCAAATATTAGAGAATATTAATGGGAATAAGAAGAGAGAGAAGGATTTCTTCTCCTTGAAGGAATAGGAGTTCTTATGAGAGTGGGACTTGTCCCCTCTTAGAGGATCACGTTGGGATGGGTATGACCTCCCCTATTTAAGGGGTAGAACCCCTGGTTCGGAGTTATAAGAGATCCCATGCTCTTTTCTTATTTTCTACGTACAAACCCTAGTAGAAGGGAGCCACGTGACCCTGGGGCATCCAGGAGCCCAAGTATGGTTGCGAGGAAAGCTGCATATGCCACGATGACAAAGCAAGGACAAAGAAGCATAGTTGTGCCCTGATGAAGATGCAGCAGCGGCCGGTTGGCTGCAGCAAGGGCTACAAGACGCGGGTCTAATGCTCCTGACCCCGCCACGTAGGCCATGCAATGGGCGGTGCCCCAGGTGCAGATGAGGGCGGCGAGGTCAGGGCAAGAGGTGGCGGCAGCTGTCGAGGACCGAGGGGGAGAAGAATAGCCGCCCAGGTCGCACCTAGGGCTGTGCTCGACGGAAGCAGGAGCAGCCCGAGGTTGAAGACAATAGGTTGGTCATTGGACAAATATACCCCTCCAGGGTATGAATCGCTGACTGGATAAGTGAAGGGCAGAAGCGACTTTTAATTATGTTTCCAAAGAAAGCAAGTCGCGCCCACGTTGCATGGGTTGGTGACGTGGCGATCTATTATTGGTCCAAAAAGGTAAATCTTTGCTAATTTCATAGCTAATGATCCAAAGCTGGGATGGATACATGTAAAATATGAAAATTGATCACGATAATGCGTAGAATGCAATAAAAATATAATTGGAACCTGGTTATGTTTGCAATTCTAAAAATAATAGAAGTTATTAACTTTAGTGTAATGATGATTAAAGAAACCCTACTTTGGTATGGTTAATGTGATTTATAGGGTTTAATTGATGATTAAAGTTGATATTAGCCTATTCATGATAAAAAGGAACATTAGGAAGAAAAAGGATGAACTTTGCATATAATTAGTTAATTTGGAAGTTTCATATGCATGAATATACTTTAATGGGCCTTGAAACCCTAATGTTGATTAATTCGACTATTAATGGCTTTAATTGATTAATTTCATGATTAAAATTGGAATATGCAAAGTCTAAGTTATTTCGAGCATTAAAGTTCTTAATTGATGATAACTACCTTAAATGAAGTAATTAGGGTTTTCTCATGAATCAAGGTAGAATTAGTGATTAATAACGTTCATATGAGTAATAGAGTATAATGAATTACACATTGAGGATAAATAAGCATAATGATCTTGTCATGGATTAAAAGGATAAAAGTGATAGTTTTAATGTAAGATAAGTTTAATGGGTATAATTGAAGGACAATGATGCCTTTAATTCGAAAATAAGGTTAAATGTTGTTAAGGGATAACCTTAATATCTTTTGTGAATAATTAGGGTTTAAAATAGTGAAAGATGAAAGGAAACCTTTATTGCAAAAGAAACCCTAAAAATGAAATAGTAACCCTAGGGCTCGAATAGGTCTATTAGACTTGGATGCCATGATCCATGATAGAAAATATTGGATGTTTGTTTCAGGATCTTATTGAATGCTTGCTTGCCTATTGTTGATTGGACTATTCTTTCTCAAATCTGCATGTACAAGTATGTGGTTACGCTTATGACTACTCGAATTAGTTTTTCGGGATTTTATCAATGTTTCCATCGTGGCTTGAAATAAACTGTTGGATGCATTTAATTCTTGCAAATTATAATGTGAATATGACTATCATCTAAGATATGTGCCTACTAGCTCAGATCCTAGTCCCCTCTGTAGCTTTATAGATTGACCTAGTAAATGGCTACCAATGAGGGTAGGCCCATCAGGTCATTAAATGACTTAGTAAATGGCTACCAATGGGGTAGGACCATCAAGTCATCATGAGTCAGGGATTGGGCTACCTTTGGGTAGGGCCATGCGACTCCATAACCCTAGGTATTGGCTACCTGTGTGGTAGGGCCATGGGGGGTAAGGATCTGCCACATGAGAAAGGTGGTATCCATGTCCACTGCAGGGACGTTACAGAGAAAGGGGGTAGACAAGGATTGAGTAGTATCGCTTAAAATGTAATCTTGGTTGTTAAATGATAGTTGGTTGATTACATTGTTAACATAGTTGGACAATTATTGTTTCCCCCACATACCAGCTTCGGCTGACCGATATTTTGTTTGTCGGTGTTTTAGGTACAATGAAAAGAACAAACAGTAAAGTGGCATATGTGGAATTAAATGAGAAGTAACATGTACAGGAGGATTAGTTAGATTAGTATCTTCATGGATAGAAGTTTAGAAGTCCCATATTTTAAAAAGGTAAACAAAGTTTTATTTTATACCAGTTTTTAGTTTAGTTGGTAAAGTTTATTAATTGTTATTGATTATTTGTCGAACCTTTGATCCTGTTAATTGATTAACGGCTCTTTCCTTCGGGTCTCCCTTAATTGGGGGTTATCGGGAGGTGGGGTCGTTACATTAGCGTTTGTAACAAATAAGAAATATTCTTACGTCCTTAGGGTTCACAGCCCCTAAATCCATCAACTTCACGACCAGCACAGCCCACTTCTTTATCCTTGTCTTTGCGTCGAGGAACGTTGGCTTTGGCATCTTCGTCATCTCATATGCCCAAACCTGCATGTAAACAGAGAGAAAATTCAATGCATATGTAGCTGCCCCCCCTAGTCGTCATTGTAATAATTTTGTAGATGAAGATAATTTTGTTCACTTACACATAGGCACATCACACACCCTATTGTGTAGAGGATGGTTAAACCTTTCTCCCCTTTCCTCCTCAACTGGACATTCTGCTTCAGCATCTTCATATTCCTGAAGATACTCCCATGCACCAACTTTGCCCAATTCATCTACGTCGTTTCAGTAACATCGTCTAGGTAGTGTATTATGTAGATTGGTGTGCAATAGCTGGTGTCTGGGAGTAGGAATGTTGCCAGCAGGTGCAACATCCACGCATGGCACATGTTCTGGTAGTCCGCTGGATCTTCGGTCCTTGCAAATTCTTTCCAAAGCTTTGCTAAGTTGTCCTTATGTAGGACATCCTTTTCCCTCAACCTCTTCGAGGTCTCCCCTTCATTTCTTTATTTACCTGTTGCCCTGGAAAATTGTTTCCATATTGATCTCACAATCTCAAAAATTTTCCTAGGTATGATGTCCACCTCTACTTGGGATACTTAGAATTACCCCTACATCCTCAACCGTCATCCTTCTTTCCACCCCTCAGGCCAGCAAAAACCTGTCATCATCCACATATCTATCTATCAAATCCTCCAAGAGGCCTACGTCAACCATAAGATTCAGCATCTTTATCATGTTTGCAAATGTCGTCGCCCTCATCATTCTCAGATGATTACTTGTAAACACCTCACTCTGGATGGTGGTGATGTAGCTCTTTATGTAACACCTGTGGTACAACCTCTTTATCCCCACTACAAACATATGAAAAGTTACTCTTAGTTTTCTTTTTTTGCTTATTACTTGTTACTCAGTTAAGTTACTCTTCCATTTTTCACATTTCAATCTACGTGGTAGGTTGATAACATTTTTAATGCTAACTATTTATTCTTGTAACAGCAAATTTAACGAAGTGCAAGTAAGTGTCATATGATAGTAACATTAATTTAATAAATTTATAAATCCATTCAATATTACCTTCAACTGCCTTTCCTTTCTCCTTTTCTGTCCTCTTAATTCTCTCCTCTTTTCATCCCTCATAGTTATCCTTTTCGTTTCCCTTTTCTTTCTTCCTCCTTATTTCCTCTTCTCGTATCTCGTCAGCAGCCTTCTCTTTATCGTTAGTTGCTTCGGCCTTCCCTTTCCCTTCCCTTTCTTTCCCTTCATACGAACAAAGTTACTCTAAATTTTTAGTCCTTTTTAGCTTAACAATATGATTTTCATATGTTAACTACTATGTAAAGTGTGTGAGTTACTCTTTGTTTGGTAAAAGTTACTCCAGCATTTACTCCAGTTACTCTAGGCTATCATACAATTACTCTGATGTTCTATATCAGTTACTCTAGGTATCATCTAGTTACTCTACTTCTTATAACAGTTGCTCTTTTAACATGCATTGTTACTTTCTATACGAAATATTTTTGTTTCTCATTTGTAATGTACATGAAAGCACAAATTACCTTGTCGTTCTTCATTCTCCACTTTGTCACGTTGAGGTTCGCCAGTCTCAGTAGCTCCATTGCCTTCTTTCTCAGCAGTACCCAACTTTCTGTGTTTTGCTCTTTTCTCTAACGGTTTACTCATCAGGGGATCTGCAACCCCTCTTTTCTTCCTTTCCATTTTTGACTAAGGAGTCACAGAAGCAACCTCCTTCTCCCCTTTCGCAACCTCTTCTTGTCCTGTTTCACCCGCTTCTTTGGTCTTCACATCCCCTTTTTTCATCTCCTTTTCCACAACTGCTTCTTTCTCCGCTACATCCTTTGCCTTGGTCATCATAGCCCCTTCCGTATCCCCTTTTGGAGTAGTCTGTGGTTCTGCGGCCGCCACTTCCTCTAGTTCTTTGGCCATCTTCTCCTCAGCCTGATGGTGCTGCATTTCGAAGTCTTCATCTTCTTCAATCATTGGCCATAGATTCTTTCTCCACAGCGGCATTTTTGAGGTCTTCCTTGATGCTTTCTTTGTTCTCATCATCTCGGAAGAGGTAACTGCTCCGTGATTGAGATGCAACGAGATGTGGAATCGAAGATGATGGAGATGCAGGAGCAAGTAGAGACGGAGTGAGTTGGGGATGGAGGGGGTTGCAGTGATTTGGTCACCGGTGATTTTTGCGTGAGAGGCAGATCGACGGCAGAGTGAGGGCAAAGCGACAGTCTGAGCGAGGGTAGTGCGAGGGTTTTGGGTTTTTCGTGTTCAAATGCTTCCTCCTATTTTGTTTTTTTGAAGTAATTACGGGGCAGTGCCACCGCGCGCTGCTGCTGGGTAACTTGCCCAATGCTACCCGTCGGGCAATAAATTCTTACTATATATATGTATATATATATATAGAGAGAGAGAGAGAGAGTTTACAACTATATTTTTTGAGATCTTGATAGTATAGCTTTCTTGCGGGTGATGTACCCGGCTTGTAACACATGGTTTTGTTTATTTTTTGCTTGAGGGGAGACAAGATGAATGGAATCTCCCAATTTACTTCAAAAAAATTAATATATATATATATAGAGAGAGAGAGAGTTGAGTTACAATACACTCGAGTGTATAGAGGCTCCTATACACCTCAATTTTTATGCGTTAGATCTTGATCGAGCAAAAGCAAAAACTGGCCCAGTTACTCCCGTTAACGGTAGAGTTGGTGGTGGGTCCTGTCCATTAAAAGAACGACCAGCGCCTCTCTCTCTCTCAACCCTCACTCAGAGATGACAGCGCCCCACCCCCAACTCCAGTCTAGCGACGCCGCCGTCACTCTCTCCCATGCCTTCTCTGCGTCTGCATTTCCTCCCAGCAGCTTGGTCGTGACGACCTCCCAGCAGCCCTCTCTGGCGATCACTCCACCAGTGACTGATGACTCCAACCAGCAGGCTGCTCCAGCAGTGACAGAGCAGCTGGGCTCGGGCAGTGACAGAGAAGCCGGAGGTGGTTGCTCCAGTAGTGCGACACCCTCTCTAGTGATTCTCCTTTCTGATTTCTACTTCCTTCTTCCTCCTATTGCTGCTGGTTCTATTCTACCTGAAAGGGCGAGCTCTCCTCCCATCGGACAACCAGCAGGCCGCTTGGGCAGTGACAGAGCATCCTGAGGTGGTTGCTCCGGAAGTGACATAGCAACTCTCTGGTGCCCTCTACGGTGACCTCTGTAGTTCCCCTCTCCGGTGACCTCTCTGGCGCCCTCTCCGATGACCTCCAGTAATCTCATCAGGCATCCCATTTCTTCTGGACGGTAAGAATAGCTCCAACTATTTTTTTGGCAACAATGCCTATTATATCCTCTGCATATGTATGGAAATTTCCCCTTATTTGTGGCAACAATGCTATCTCCTTGCATTGTTTGAGTGATCTGGCAATGCAATTTGTTACAGAACAATGGAGTAAATATACAGACAAATTTGGTATTTGGTATTTGGTATGGGATAACAACTAGATAACATAAGTTTACTTATGTTACAAATATAAATTCAACTGTAAACTGTAAGCATGTATAGCATACGTCTAGTTGCTTCTTAATATTACACTATTTTGATGTATATTTTGATTGGTTGTTCAAGGATTTTGTGACTAAATTTATTAATCTTTATAGTGATGGATTTCTCTGATGACGTTGATGGCATGGTGGGAATGGATTGGTTATCTTATGAGAATCCAATTGAAAGAAATGAGGACACATGTGCAATGGTAACTAAATATTGCAAAATTTTAAATTTCAAATATGTGTAGTTTGTAACAGTGTAAGGGATTTGTATTTGTTTGTAAGCATTTTTCTCTCATATTTTCTTAGGTTGATGAACCAATTGAACTTGATGATGATGAGGGGGTTGATGATGAGAGGGTTGAAGTGAAATCTAATCTAGATCTATATATAGGCTTACAATTTGATTCTGTTGAAAAGGCGGAAGAATTTTATAATCAATATGCTTACAAGGTGGGATTCAGCATTCGTAAGGGGAGTCAATATTTTTCTGCTAAAACAAAACAAGTTACTAGTAGAGTGTATGTATGATCAATGGAAGGTTTGCAAAAAATAAAGAAAGGTGATGATGGTGTAAAAAGTACTCCAAAACAAGATATGACATCTGCACGAATAGGTTGTAAGGCTCGAATGCGAGTGAAGCAAGAAGAGGGCACAAAGTGGGTGGTTAAAAGTTTTGAGAAAGAGAACAACCATGAAATCACTCAAAGTCCATCTAAAAAGCAGTTTCATCGGTCACATCGACATATGTCAGTAGAGGTTCGAGATTTAGTTTGTGCTATGCATGATCAGAATATTTCTACTGCTCAAATTATGTCTCTAATAGCTAGTCAGCGTGGTGGCATTCGTAATGTGAGTTTTTTTAGAAATGACATGAGCAATGAGCTTGTATCCTTGAGAAGGAAATATATAGGTGTTGATGTTTCCTCCACTTTGGAGCATTTCAGAAAACTGCAAGCAATTAATCAGTTATTTTATTATGCACTTCAACTTGATGAGGAAGGTTGTACGCGCAATATCTTCTGGGTGGATGCTAAGTCAAGGATGGCATACCAAACATTTAGTGATGTGATTACTTTTGACACCACATATATGACTAACAAGTACAGCATGCCATTTGCACCATTCATAGGTGTGAATCACCACAAGCAGTCAACTTTATTTGGGTGTGCATTGCTACGTGATGAGACAGCTGATTCTTTTATTTGGGTATTCCAAACATTTTTAAATGCCATGTTTGGAAAAAACCCTAAGGCAATACTAACTGATCAAGATCCACTAATGAGGAAGGCGGTTCACATAGTTTTTCCTGATGCAGTTCATCGTTGCTGTCAATGGCATATAATGAGGAAAGCATGTGAGCACCTTGGCGTAATATATGGGACAGTTGTTGGTTTTGCTGAAGAATTTCATTCTTGCATAAACATGCCTGACACCATTGAAGAGTTTGAGGATAGGTGGAAGAGAATGATATGCACATTCAACTTAGGTGGCAGTGCACATTTGCGTCACTTGTGGAGTATTAGAGATCAATGGATTCCTGTTTACTTCAAGGGTACCTTTTTTTCCAACATGTCAACCACACAACGGAGTGAGAGCATGAATTCTATTTTTAAAGACCATGTCAATAATCTTTTTAAATTTGTTGAAGCATATGAAAAGGTGGTTGACAACTGATATGACAAAGAAGACGAGGAGGACTATAGAACTAAAAGTGGAGCACCCACTCTTTGGTCCAATGCCCCAATTGAGAAGCATGCAAGAAATGTATACACAAGAACAGTTTACAAAGACTTCCGTATGCAAATGAAGAAGACAACTAGCTATGACATAGAAGAGGTGATCAAACACTCCTTGTATCACATTATATATATTTCTGAAGAGGAGAATCACTTCACGGCAAGGAAGTCCTACAAGGTGACCTTGAAAAGAGAATCTGATGAAATATCTTGTGATTGCAGGCATTTTCAGTTTACTGGCATATTTTGATGTCATTCTCTCAAGGTACTATTATTTCTCAATTATCATAAAATTCCACCATCATATGTCTTGGAGCGTTCGACAATTAATGCAAAAATAAACCACAAATTTGATCGTGCTAAAGAAACTCTAGTAGAGATAGGTGATAGTACCATGTTGAGTAGGTATAACAGCTTGTGTAGATCAGCCCTACGATAGGTTGGTTTAGCTTCTAAAGAAAAGGATACTTACATGATGGTGCAAAAGACCTTTGAAAATTCATATGTTGATGTTTTGTATATGCAACAGAAAGTGGATTAAATTTCTACAGATGAAAGGATACCATCATCCCAGACCTATATTCCTACTCAGGCAAGTCAATATGTGCCACTGCTTCTAGAATCACAACATCAAATCAATACAAAAGATCTGATAACATCACAGTGTAAAGGAACTAGAAAACCACAAAGGTTCAAACCACCTGCCGAAGTGAAAGAAAAGAAGCAAATAACATGTAGTATGTGCAATGCAAAAGGTCACAACAGTCACACATGTAAACATGGGGTATTACCACCTACTAATAAATTTATTAAATTTACAATACATCCTCTCAGCTGATTTGTTTTTGATATTTTTTTACTTGGTTGACAGGGAAACAAGGATGCATCAACCTTGTATGGGATAGAAGAAGAGGCTGAAGAGTCAAGCGAAGACTAGCTTGTGGTGTTATTTCGGCAGATTTGCTAAATGTGAATGTTGATCCTCTATGGCTGCTATGTCAAGTGAAGACTAAATTTAAGCTGAAGTTGAATTTCAATGTGGGAATTTCAGTGTGTTGAAATCAGTCTGTAATTTTCTGTGCCATTACGTTTGTGGACACATGAGATGTAATTTTACGTTGTGAATTTTCTATGTATTGAGTGCACGTGACAATGGATTTTTTGTGTATTGAGTGCAGACAATGTGGTGAATTCAGTCTGTAACACACGCAACAGTGTTCTATGTTGAAATGATTCAGTACTTTGTTCTCAAATCGAGACCAACTTAGTTTTTCTCTTGTCTTTTCTTTTTTTTCTCTTTGTTAGGTTTATGTTCTATTTAATTGGGCCACATTTTCTCAGTGTCTGTATGGTTTTTTTTCATCTTTTCAAAGGATTCTGTCTCGGGAATCAAAGCTGGAGTCTCAGCAGGGATGCCTGTTGTTGGCATTACAACCAGAAATCCGAAGAACCTGTTATTACAGGCCAAGCCTGCCTTCTTGATCAAAGATTTTGAAGACCCCAAGCTCTGGATGGCTCTGGAAGAACTTGATAACTTCTCATCTAACAATGTGAAATCTGAAGCTTAGTTTTGTGATTAGTTGATGAGGTCATTACAGAAAATATCCATACAGAGATGATGTTATTGATAAAAGTTGGTGTAGAGCTTTAGCATTATTAGATGATGTTGCTGCTTGTGGTAGAAAAAAGATACATTTGTATGGTAACAAGTGTACAAGTATAACATGGTAGATCACTGGTTGGTTTATATGACGTCAGGTTGTTCATGGTACCAGCCGTCATAAATAAATTTGAGAAGTTGGGTAGATTTGTTGACCTAAGTGCCAAAGCATCTTGTAGATAGTAATGTGAGGATTCACATAGACAAAAGTGACTAACAAAAAGTTCACAGTTTCATAAGTGCAAAATTGTTTATGGTTGTTGATAATCTTGAATTTCTAGAAATTAGAATCACAACATACCCCAATACCTCCCAAGAAACATACAGCTTCAACTCATTGACAGTTCTTCAAACCAAGATGTTTAATACTTGAGAATTGATGTAAGGTTCTGGATTATCAACTATTTTCAAATGTTTTATAGATGTATGATCTTTGAGATAATGGTAAGTATCAACATTTTGGTCCCTCATACATTCCAAAACATAGAATTTAATATCAAAAAATGGTATTAAATTGTTGGAACTGTCTCTAGGTCCTCAGACCTAACCAATTTTCATATTACTTGATTTTCCTATTTATCAATGTCATTTATAACCTGATGCATTCTTGTGTTCTCCTACACAAACCTATTCAGGGGTGGGCGCGATGGTTATGGTGTATAAAAATACCCAATACAGTTAAACTCTTTGGATGGAAATTGCTCCAGGGAAAGCTGGTCACAGAACATTTTCTGCAAGCAAGAGGTTTCAGTTTGGCCTCCAGATGCTCTCAGTACAAAAATGCCTATGATCACAGGGTTTTTATACTCTAGCCCTCTTCAATTTTGGTTTAATGCCTTTGATCTTTCAGCTAGTTGGCAGATGTTGAGAAGTGGGTCTCTTTTATGAACTGTTTTGGCCATATGAACTTATATAATTTTTACCTATCAATGTCATGTGTTTCACATTGTTTGTAGAATGTTATAGAACAACAGTGAAGATCTATGATGTACAACTGAATTGGTGTTCCCCAACTTTAGCTGTAACTTTTATTCCAATGGTTGTAACTTAGATGCCACCTTACTTCTCAAACTAGCCCTTCATTGGTTGTAACTTTTATTGCAATGTAACTTGTCGAGGGTCAAATGATTTTCTATAATTTTATTTTATGATTTGGTTTCATGAGGAATTGATCAGGGTTGCGTTCATTTTTTATTCAATGTATTGAGTGCACAACATAGTTAATTGAACATGAAGTTAACTGTGAGGTAACCATTCGTTCAGCTCGTTGAGTCCTACTGAATCAATTTGAAAACATAAAAACACAGAAGGAGCAAACACAAATACAACCACATTTCAACTCTGAGGTAACCATAATTCATTGATTTAAATCCTATTACACCATCTGACAACTTGTTACAGTGCTAAATCGATCCAGCATACACAAATGAAAGTATGATCCACAAGGTAACTAATGCATACAAACACAACTTGTATTTTACAATTGCTCTTTGTTCATTGACCCTGGCTATCTTCACTTCTTCTTTATGTTTAATGAGCTCGGAGCCTGCCATCTTGACTTCTTCTTTCAGTTTCATTAGCTCGTAACCAGCCATCTTGACTTCTTCTTTAAGTTTCATAAGCTTGTAACCTGCCATCTTCAATTCTTCTTTCAGTTTTCATTAGCTCAGAACATTCAGCATTGGACTCTTCCCCTTCAGTATGTGTTGAGGCTGAATTCGCCCACTGGAAGTATTTACAGAAAGGAAGTCCCTGTACAATAAAGGAACAAAATGAACAAAGGATGTAATATGAACACATTCCATGCAATTCATACAAAACCCTGCAAACAATTATTACACATACTTCCTTGTTGAAGTTTGGGAATCCAAAGAACCTACGACCAAAATTTCTCTGGGTCCTAGCTGTTCTAGACACAAGCAGATGGCCACAGTCACAATGCTTCACAATACATCTTGCTGAGCAGGTAGAGGACGTATAGCAGTTGTCTTGTTGAGAATCCATATCGTCAGACCAAAGACGGATCCAGCAAAGACGGATCAAGCAATGAGGA
Source organism: Alisma plantago-aquatica (assembly GCA_963693085.1). Taxonomy (NCBI): domain Eukaryota; kingdom Viridiplantae; phylum Streptophyta; class Magnoliopsida; order Alismatales; family Alismataceae; genus Alisma; species Alisma plantago-aquatica. The sequence continues at coordinate 161,320,205 of OY856414.1, read as the reverse complement.
AATCAGAAGAGGGGATTCAGAATGCCAGAGAGGGCGTCGTGGGAGAGACGACTGGCCGTCGGTGTACCTGAGGACTACTTGCGAGTCATTGCTCGTCCGATTTCACGCCTAGTCCGATTTCTCTGGCTGAACCTGGCCTGCTGGTTTTCCGATGGGAGGAGAGCTCGCCCTTTCAGGTAGGATGGAACCAGCAACATCAGGAGGGAGGAAAGTTGCTGGGATCGTCAGAGAGGGCTGCTGGGAGGTCACTGGCTGAGGGATCGCCGGAGAGGGCTGCTGGGAGGTCGCCGCGACCAAGCTGCTGGGAGGAAATGCAGACGTAGAGGGACATGGGAGAGAGTGACGACGGCGTCACTGGACTGGAGTTGGGGGGGGGGGGGAGCGACGACATCTCTGAGCGAGGGTTGAGAGAGAGAGAGAGGGTAGGTAGTGGGGCGCTGTCATCTCTGAGTGAGGGTTGAGAGAGAGAGAGAGGCGTTGGTCGTTCTTTTCACAGACAGGACCCACCACCAACTCTGCCGTTAACGGGAGTAACTGGGCCAGTTTTTTCTTTTGCCCGATCAAGATGTAACGTATAAAACTGAGGTGTATAGGAGCCTCTATACACTCGAGTGTATTGTAGCTCAATATATATATATATATATATATATATATATATATATATATATATATATATATATATATATATATATATATATATATATATATATATATATATATATATATATATATATATATATATATATATATATATATATATTGGTGCAGTCGTCGAAGAATTTGGCAGAGCACTTCTCTCTAACCCTAGCGCCGCTAGGGTTTTTTCTTCCATAGGTGGCTGGCTGGGGGGGGGGGGGTTGGCCGCCGCAAAGCGGTGCCCCACTCCCCTCGGCCTCTTCTCATCCGTCATCAACAAGGTCTCTTCTTTAGGAGGTGTGTGAGCGTGGTGTCCTTGGAGGCAGCGGTCTTCTTCCTCGCTGTCGTTGAGCCCGTCTGCGACGAGTTTCCTATCCCCTTTTTATTTTATTGACTTTCTATTTAGATTGTTCTCTTGTTTTGTCTATCTCGCTGTTAATCAGCGCTGCTTTCTCTTCTCGTGGTAGATTTTTCTGTCTCGCTCAATTTTATTGTGGAGTTTGTATGGCAACAAGTGTGGGGAAAATATCTTTTTGGAACACCAATTTGGTGCAGGTACTCTACCACATATACATACTCAGGTTGAAGGTATTCCTCATAGAAAGATGCCTTAGCCAGTGAAAGAGAAGAGGGATCTATACATCAATGTCCTTATCAGATTTCGATATGAGATTTTGTGGTGGTTTGTATCTGTTCTTGATCCTTGTGTGGTCTTTTATTTTATTTTTCTCCTCATGTAGATGTCGTATGACTCCACTATAATGAAATTTGTCTTGTTTAACTTCATATATATATATATATATATTACCATTCTAAGAGCCAATACTCTTCTCCGTCCTCTTACTTTGCATGTTTCAGTGGGACGCTTTGCATATTATCTCTATCGCGTACAAAAGCATGCGTGCAACAGCTGGACTCAGGCTACACTCGTTTCTGTTGTATATCCCCTACCCAATTATATTAACCTACTCAATTGACGTTTCTGTTTCCCTTCTCGTTCACGATACTTGATCCCCATGAAATTAGCATCTACGGTGTCATATTTAGAAATAGGCATGAGGCTCTCATATATGCCCAAGCACTCAAGTTTTGTGATAACAACTACTACTCCGTCTTAGATCTCAAGGGATATATATTGCACCTTCTACACGTTTTTCCGGTCAAGGTTGGGATGGATTTGTTAGGAAAGGCTGGGACTTGATCGGTAGTTGGGCGGAGTCAAGGACAACAGTTTAGGTCCGCGGCATAGGAGGTAGGTTGTAACCACATCTAACTTAATGGTGGAATGTGGATGCGGGGTTAAATACGATGCACATATTCTGATCCCACATCTACGAGTTGTGGCTGCACCCCACTGTTCAAACATCACCAACGGGGAGGATGTATAGAAGCCCTTCCTCTTTGTGTTGTCATGTCTGCAGACGAGGATGGAATCCCCGACCCCGGCCAGGATCACTGACATCAATGGCACCGAAGACTATAACGATCTTTCCTCAGATCTGTAAGCATCAACCATGCGTCGTGGATTCAGAAAAGGGACTGGTTTAATGGAGTCTGATGTGTCGTTGATGATGTGGACTCTAGGTGCATCAAGTTCAAAGCAGATGTAATGCCTGAAGATATTGTCTGAATAGAGGACCAACACACGTTTAATGGATTTTTCGAAGGAGAGTAGAAGACGCCTACTAATAAGCAGACGTAACGTTTCTGTGTTGCTTCGATAGTACCGATTTACATCTTTTCATATACTAGCATCGGCACCAAGCCTTCCCAGAAGAAGATAACCACAAAGGTTGTGCAAGTCAACTGGCTAGAAAACCACCAACCACCAATTCCTTCAACAACTATTTGACTACGTCAGATCTATAAGTACGACACTGCATGCTTCCCCTCTAATATGAGCATTATGAATCTTAATTTTCTTGAAAAGCTCCAACGTCATTGTCATCCAAGGGTCTCCTGTGTGGGGTCTGATCTCCAAACCATGACATAAACACGATTAAAACTTAGCGGAAGCGAATCGGTAATCAGCGGAAGACAAAAATCACGGGAAATTAAAACTTTTCGAGATAAGAGCTTGATTCCATAAAAACTTCTTTCATAAAGAGGGGTAACTGTTTACATCTCAGGATAATTACTTCTTGAGTAATTATATACATCAAGATACAAAATCTCAAGATCACATAACACAAGACTCCAAGACCTGAGAGTACAGAGGACACATAGGACTGACTCTAACTACACCACATGGCAGGACAAATCTCCACCTGAGATTACTGCTGCCCCTGGTGCTGCTGAGACTGATCACCTGTAGGCTGGTTTCTTCGTCTCCGATGTCCACCTAAAAAGTTGAAGTCTACGGGGTGAGACAATTATACATAATTGTCCCAGCGAGAGTTATAACTCTTCGCCAGAAGCTTTATTATAACATCAAAGATTATTTTAAACAGTAAAGCCTTCAAAGCATTCTATAACAGTTGCAGATATAACAAGATCTCTACAAATTAGGAGATATGGAGAATATCAACATTATTGCAATGTAACATCAATCAACTAACTTGGAGTCATCTCTAACAAGTTTTACTACATGGTTGATTATGTTTTACAAACAACATTATGCCCTGTGGAGATGAGGCTTACCACTCATACTCCAACTGATCGCTGAGAAGCCGCATCAGTATCATACATAGGTCATTAAGAGAGCCGGATTCTCATGACCTTCATCTTCCTCAGTCAGTAAGAGGATCACTTGTAGGACATCTTGTGTCTCTACTACTATAGCTTACCAGGGTAAACTGGTCCTTCGCTATTCTAGACTCACAGTGGCGTTCTGTACTCTCTTCGTCATCAGGAGGTTTCATATTTACCTACCACTGATACGGATATCTGTGCTTTCTTCGTCATCAGGAGGTTTCATGTTTACCTACCACTGATACGGTATGGAACTATAGTGAAGGATGGATGGATTCCACATCTACATCACTTTCCTACACTAGGATGTAAGGTTCTACACATCCATGTACCCCACATACTCAAAAGTATGTGCTCCAGGAGTTCCCTAAGGAAAACCTGTTTCACCATCACTTAATTTCTGACAATGATGGATCTATGATCAGGGCTCTACATTATACTTGATTAGTTAGGTACATTCAGTATTCTTTAACAGCATACATTGTTCTTCAAACAATAACAGTAGCATAACAGCTATAAAAGAAGAATACTAAATGTAACAGGCCTAACTCATATCAATCATCATTTCTCATTATCCTCATCACAAGTCATCTCTAAAGCATGACCTTGATGGTATTCATGGCTCTCATAGCCCATTATCAGCATAGGATGCCACTAGCAAGGCATCAGATTACATTACTTATTCATAAGGCTACAACATGCCTTTAATGAATATAACATCAACATCCATACCTGGATATGATTACCTTCATATCAGAACCTGCATGATTAATACATCTGATAAAGGTAATACAACAATAAGGAATGTACTTCCTACTCTTGTCATAAGAGTTAAATCTTTAATTTAAATCAAATAGAGTTTATTGCTCAAAAGCATGCCATTACCCTTGAATTAGGGTTTACTATTCATATTACATGTCATCACCTTTGAATTAGGGTTTACTATTCACATCAAGGTGAATTAAACTCATAACATCATCATGTTTGAGTAACACCTTCATTGATGCTCCTGGATTAGTTAAAGGTTCATCATTTATCATAATTAGGGTTTCTATGATCTCACACAGGTGGATCATACCCTAATTATGCTCATTTCTGTGTATTGGGGATGTTTCAATTGAGTTTCCATTTAAAAGAGGTACTCTCTCTCTCTAGAGGTACTTTCTCTCTCTAGAAGTACTTTCTCTCTCATCATAAGGTTAGGTGATGTCAACATCACTCTAAAACAGGTTGGGTTGAGTCATCATAGGCTAACATAGCCAAAAGCATCACCATTAAGTGATTAGAGTTACTTTCTCTCTCTAGGGTACTTTCTCTCTCTCTAGAGCACTTTCTCTTTCATCATACTAATGGTTGATGATAACATTAGACTAGATCAGGTTATATAGAGTCATTATGACTAAAAACATCATTCTCATGTAATTAGGGTTTGAATTGAGCAAGGTATAACTCAATTGACCCTTTAGGGGTATCTTGGTAATTCACCCCATTGATCATCATCATAATCAAAAACCTTAGTCAAATAACTCCTTACTATCTTAGATTATCATTAGTGTTTGATTTGAGCAACATTGAACCATCACATGATTGAATGTGGTCAACCATGAGTCATATTGATTAATTCCAATCATTAATCATTAATTGAATTAAAATTGGTTGAAAGTGTTGACCGATTGCTCACTTTGACCCTTCAAGTCCATGAGCCCCTTTCTAGCTTCAAGACCGTGAGCCTCCTCATGGGCTTGAGATCGTGAGTCACCTCACGGTCTTGAGGTCGTGAGCCCCCTCACGATCTTGAGGTCGTGAGCTACCTCACGATCTTGAGGTCGTGAGCCACCTCACGGTCCTGAGGTCGTGAGCCACCTCACGGTCCTGAGGTCGTGAGCCACCTCACGGTCCTGAGGTCGTGAGCCACCTCACGGTCCTGAGGTCGTGAGCCTCCTCACGGTCCTGAGGTCGTGAGCCTCTCATGGTCTCAACCACAAGGTCCTTCAACAAAGGTTCAACAAATCAAACGATGATGTCAACTGATGTTGAAGCCTTCAAAAGGTCCAATAACTGTTGACCACCTATGGATTGAGTTAATTAAGGTTATGCTTAACCAAATGGTCATTCAATTGACCCTCAATTGTTGACCAATTAGGATTGAAATCGATTCAATTAAGGTCTATCAATGTTCACCCATCATCACTCAACAATGTGTATCAACACAAGGTTGAACCCTTCAATTGAGCTCCAATTGGGCCCAAACTTGACCCAAACGGTCTTGAGGTCATGTGGGTGGACCCCACATGGTCTTGAGACCATTTGCCCAAGATTTCATCAAAATCTAAGGTGATTTGATAGAGGTTGAACCATGATTGGTCACAGAATCCGAATTTTGATTATCTTGATAACTTATTTGCAATTGGGTGTTCAATTGGTCAAATTACTCAGCCCTAGACCTTCAAATGGTCTTGGGTGATTGTCCTCACGGTCTTGAGGTTATGTGGGTGGACCCCACATGGTCTTGAGACCGTTTAGGTCAATCAACCCTAAAAACCCTAATTAGGTCACCATAATTTCAGTACTGATTTTATCTAGGGTTAGCCCTAGTATTCACCCTTCAACGCTTAGCCCGTTTGGAATTAGACCATCAAACTTGGTGAGTTGTTAATTAACATAATTTTGAACAGTAATCTCATAGGGTCAACGCTTAGTCAACGACCTTTCACGGTCTTGAGACCGTTTGCCCAAAAAGGCAATTTCAGACCGTTTGAAAATCAGCAATTAATTCATTTAAAGTTGTGACTTAAAAAGGTCATATCTCCTGATTCCTTTGGAGTTAGTCTCCCAAATTTTGAGGGTATTTAGCCTATATAATTAGGAACAGGTTTCTTATATGGTCCACGCTCGGTCAGCAGGGCCAATCGGTCTTGAGACCGCGAGCCCTCTCACGGTCTCGAGACCGCGAGGCTCTCTCACGGTCTTGAGGTCGTGAGAGCAAACTGCTAGGACCGTTTAGGGAAAAGAAAAGCGGTGGGTTTTTCTTGGAAATCACGCCTTCATCTTCTAGCTCAAGAACAGTACAGATATCCCACGGGTTTGCTTGCAAAATAGCAGGGAAAAGTAGGGAAATACTAGGTGCTATCATTAACTCGCATATAAAGATGAACATAGTAAAGCATAGGTTTAGAGTTATAAAACCCGCCTAAAGCTTGCTTCTTGAGCTCCAAGCTTTCAAGCTCCAAGCTCTAATGGCGTCCTTGAGTTCCCACAGGTTGGCCAAGGTGAAAACTCCAAGGAAGGATGAAAAGAGACGGCTAGAAAGATAGGGTTTCGAGAATTAGCCATGAAGATGACCTTGAATTCGAATTCTAACCATGGAATTAGGCAAGAAGAGGGGTTTAAACCTACCTTGCACCCCTTGTTCGTCCTCCTTAGCTCCAAGGCAGCCCTTGGTCGTCTTTGGTGAAATGAAACAGTAAAGGGAACGAAGGTTAAGTTCCCTTGCAACTAAGGGAAGGAGGGCTTATATACATGGGATAGGATTTTCAATATTAGTTCATAAGTTTCCCTTAATTCCAACTAAGTCCTTCTTTTATTACTTGCTCGTCCCTTCCTCTTTATTCTAAGGACAAACCTTATCTTAAGTTATAGAAAAGAAGGCAAGGAAGAACAATCTAATAATAAAGTTCATACTTAAAGGGATATTGCACATATACCCTGAATATTCGATCACAAAGCCTATTTCTTAACTTGATAACTCAATTGAGGTGAATTCCTCATCATTTCTTACCTAAATGATGGCAAAAGTCTAAAAAGATACATTAGATGACATTCTTTACAAATTGCTTCCCATCATTTGGGTAAATTGCATTTTACCCCAAATTAGGGTTTCAGGCCCTGGGATTGCTTCCACAGCTGCACCTTGGTGCTCTAGCTTGGGAAATCCCTCAAACTTTGCCAAAGAGATTCTCATGATGTCTCAACATCAGAGGAACATCTCATCATGTGCAAATTGCAAGCTAACCCTTTCAACTGGGTAAATTGCACATAGGTCCCTGTATATCAAAACAATGCTACAACTTTTAAATAAAAAGGAGCAAATACTGAAATATACGTTTCTGAGAAGCTTAATTACATGCTCAGAGTTAATCACAAGGATTTAACTACATATTTAGGCAAAACACCTAGGGTTAACTCATAACCCAGGTCAGGGATGTTACAAATTATCCACCCCTTACAAGGATTTCGTCCCCGAAATCGATAAAACATATTACGAGAAAAGGGCAGGATACTTCCTTCTCATCTCATCCTCTAACTCCCAAGTGGCTTCTTCAATACCACGATGGTTCCAGAGGATTTTCACAAGACTTATATCTTTCTTCTTTAACTTTTTAATTCGTTTATCAAGGATTAACACTGGTCCCTCTTCATAGGATATGTCATCATTCAATTCTACTTCCATAGGTTGTAGAACTGACTCGGTGTCTGGGTGACATTTCTTCAACATAGAAATGTGAAACACAGGATGTAACCTCTGTAATTCTGGGGGCAGCTCTAGTTTATATGCTACCTTTCCAATCCGTTCAATGATTGGATAAGGCCCCATATATCTAGGAGCTAACTTCCCCTTCCTTCCAAAACGAAGGACCCCTTTCCAAGGTGAGACCTTAAGATACACTTTGTCTTCAACCTGGAACTCTAAAGGTCTACGACGTTTGTCAGCATAAGATTTCTGCCTATCTTGAGCAGTCTTAATCTTATGTTGTATAACTTTAATCTTTTCCGTGGTTTGCTGCACCAGGTCAGGTCCTAACAACTGGTGCTCACCAGTCTCAAACCAACACAAGGGTGATCTACAACGTCTACCATATAAGGCTTCATAAGGTGCCATATCAATACTATGCTGATAGCTATTGTTATAGGCAAACTCTATCAAGCTTAGGTGTAGATCCCAACTTCCGGTGAACTGGAGAACACATGCTCGCAACAGGTCTTCTAAGGTTTGTATGGTCCTTTCCGACTGTCCATCAGTCTGTGGATGAAAGGCCGTACTAAACCTCAGCTTAGTGCCTAAGGCATTGTGCAACCGTTCCCAAAAACGACTTGTAAACTGAGGGCCTCTGTCCGAAACTATTGTGACAGGAACTCCGTGCAAACGCACTATCTCTCGAACATACAACTCTGATAACCTTTCAGCAGAATAGGTTGTTTTGACAGGTAAGAAATGTGCTGTCTTAGTCAACCTATCAACAATTACCCAAATGGAATCATGTCCTTTGCTTGTCCTGGGTAGGCCAACAACAAAGTCCATGGTCACATGGTCCCACTTCCACTGTGATATGGGTAAAGGTTGCATTGTCCCTGCAGGCTTCTGGTGTTCAGCTTTAACTTGCTGACACACAGGACACCTCAGAACACACTCTGCAACGTCCTTCTTCATCCCAGGCCACCAATACAGATCCTTCAAATTTCGATACATCTTGGTGCTCCCTGGATGCATAGCATACATGGAAGAATGGGCTTCTTCCAGGACTAACTTCCTTAAGTTGTCCACATCCGGCACTATCATTCTTCCATTATAACAAGCTACTTGATCTTTTGAGTTATGAAACCCATCTTGCTTCTTATTTCCATACTCAGATCTTATATGTTGAATTGCAGTATCATCTAGCTGTGCTTCTTTAATCTGCTCTCTTAGGGTAGGTTTAATATGCATCTCAGCTAACAAACCGGCTAGCAATGACACCTTCAACTGTACATTGTCTTGCCTTAAAGAGATAAGCATATCTCTTCTAGAGCATACTAAAGAGTTTAGTTGTGTTCTATTCATGGTTGATGTTGCTGATTTCCTACTCAAGGCATCTGCCACAACATTGGCCTTACCTGGATGGTAATCAATTGTACAGTCGTAGTCCTTGATTAACTCCATCCAGCGACGTTGCCTCATGTTGAGCTCATGCTGAGAGAAGATATACTTAAGGTTTTTGTGGTCTGTGAAAATCTGGAATGTCTCTCCGTAGAGATAATGTCTCCAGATCTTCAAAGCATGAACCACAGCTGCTAACTCCAGATCGTGTGTTGGATAATTCTCCTCGTGTTTCTTAAGCTGTCGGGAAGCAAAAGAAATCACTTGTTTATCCTGCATCAACACACATCCTAGTCCATTTTTGGAAGCATCACAGAAAACTATATACCCTTTTCCTTGCTCAGGTAGCACTAGCACAGGTGCACTTGTCAACCTCTCCTTCAGCAGCTGGAAAGATTGTTGACACTTATCACTCCAAGAAAAAGGAACATCTTTCCGGGTTAACTTAGTCAAAGGTAAAGCTATAGAACTAAAGTTCTTAATGAACCTTCGATAATAGCCAGCTAACCCCAAGAAACTTCGAATCTCCGTTGGTGTTTTCGGTTGTTCCCATCGTAGAACAGATTCTACCTTTGCAGGGTCAACACGAATTCCCGAGGCGGATATTACATGTCCAAGAAAAGATACTTCCGGCAGCCAGAACTCACACTTGCTAAACTTAGCGTACAGCTTATGTTCTCTTAGCAAGGTCAGAGCTTGGCGAAGATGCTGCTCATGCTGCTGAGCATCTTTACTATAAATCAGTATGTCATCTATGAAGACGACAACATACTGATCAAGGAAAGGTCGAAAAACTCTATTCATGAGTTCCATGAATGCAGCTGGTGCATTGGTTAGTCCAAACGACATAACCGTGAACTCATAGTGACCATATCTTGTCCTAAAGGCAGACTTGGATATGTCACTATCCTTAATGCGGAGTTGGTGATATCCAGACCTCAAGTCTATCTTTGAAAAGACTGTTGCACCACGCAACTGGTCAAAGAGATCATCAATCCTCGGCAGAGGATACCTATTCTTTATTGTCACTTTATTGAGTTGTCTATAGTCGATGCATAACCGCATTGACCCATCTTTCTTTTTAACAAACAAGACCGGAGCACCCCAAGGTGAAGTGCTTGGTCGGATAAAACCTCTCTCAAGTAGCTCTTGAAGCTGTTTCTTGAGTTCTGCCATCTCGGCAGGAGCCATTCTATACGGAGTTTGAGCTATGGGTTTCGTATCTGGAATCAGATTGATTTCAAAATCAATCTCCCGAGGTGGTGGTATACCAGGAAGTTCTTCAGGAAACACATCCTCGAATTCCCTGACTATGGGAACTTCAGCAGGGTTGGAACTTTCCTTGGTAATGTCTACCACATGGGCTAAGAATGCATAACATCCTTGCCTCAACAGCTTATCAGCAATCATAGCTGACACAAGACAGGTGGGCAGAATCTTTCTTTCACCTTGAAAGATCCATGTGTTGCTTTCATCAGCAAACACAGCCAACTTGGACTCACAATCCAAGACAACTCTATACCTTTCTAAGGTATCCATCCCAAGGATTATATCAAATCCCTGCATATCAAGTGGTATAAGGTCCGCTTGAATGCGATGGTCAGAAAAGAAAAGGATGCAGGGAGAACATACCTCCTGCAAAACGGCAGACCCACTCAACGGAGTTTCTAACAACAAACTATCTGCTCTATGACTAACAATCACATTGCAGTTACGAATCACTTCTCGAGTGATGAAAGAGTGCGTAGCACCCGGATCAATCAGAACAGATACATCACAGGATATAGACATATCAGAATATAAAAGTTTCATCTGACCTGCCACTACCCGTGGATTGACAACTGCCTCAGGTGGGTTCATAGCATAGAACCTCGCAGTCGCCTGGTGTTGAGGTGGTGCTGATGATCCAGCTTGAGACGCTTGTCCACGTCCTCGAGCTGCTCCTTGATGTTGTCTATTCTGAGATCCCTGTTGATTCTGTCTCGGAGGTTGTTGTGTCACACCGATAGGTCTAGAACGACAATCCTTCATCAAGTGTCCCACCTTACCACAGTTATAGCAACTCTTCTCCTGTTGCTGTGGTCTGGGTGGTCCAGTAACTGACACTGATGCAGAACTGTGCGTCCCTTGAAGCGGTTGACTCCGTCCTCTACCTCTACTTGGTGTCCATTGAGTTTGAAAACTTGATCTGGGTGGTGGAGGGTTAGGTGCAGAGAATCTAGGTTTCTTGGAATCCCTAGATGAAGAACCCTGGAACTGGGGATATCTTTTATGGGTTTGTCTTTTCTCAACAACAGATCTCTCTATCCTTCGGACTGACTCAACGAAGGTAGAGAATCTCTCTCTATTTTCTAAGGCAGACACAGGGGTTGACATATCGGAATTCAAACCCTTTTCAAATCTTCTGATTCTTTCCTCATCCGTAGCGGCCATGTGCGGACAAAACCGCAACAGCTCCATGAACTTAGCTTCATACTCGCTAATGTTCATCATACCCTGCCTTAGTTTCTCAAACTGAGAAATTTTCTCATCTAAGAAGGTCTTTGGAAAATATCTATTGATAAATTCCCGACGAAACTCTTCCCATGAGAACTCTACTCCAGGTCTCTTCTGCTCTTCCATGTTCCACCAGTGACCAGCACTGCCTTTGAGAAGATAGACAGCATGTCTAACCTTCTCAGCTTCCGGAATCATAAGAATCCTGAAAGCCTTCTCCAACTCTGTCATCCATAAGTCAGCATCTGCAGGGTCGGCAGTTCCGAAGTACTCGGTAGCTCCGACAAGACGAAGTCGTTCAAATGTCTTACCAATACCTTGTACTTCAGGCTGGACAGGTGCCCTAGGTGCAGGAATGGGCATCCTATCGGTTATATGTGTCATGGCAGTCATAAACTGCCCGAACATCGTCTGTACAGCTGGATCACTCATGTCAGCTGGGTCGAAATGGGGTGGCTCTCTTGGCGACTCAGGTGCAGGTTGTTCTATTCTCGGAACTCTTGCACCGCCTCGAGGTGCACTAGCACTACTCTCAGCCACGTACTCATCGCGATGTTCTGACATTCTTATGTATCTTCTTCTCCTGAGGAGCAGAAGATTCTATTAGATAAGGAAGGAGTACTAAAGGTAGACTCGACATCCTAAGTCCTATGCCTCTGTAGACTCAACTGAACCTGGAGCTCTGATACCACTAATTGTGGGGTCTGATCTCCAAACCATGACATAAACACGATTAAAACTTAGCGGAAGCGAATCGGTAATCAGCGGAAGACAAAAATCACGGGAAATTAAAACTTTTCGAGATAAGAGCTTGATTCCATAAAAACTTCTTTCATAAAGAGGGGTAACTGTTTACATCTCAGGATAATTACTTCTTGAGTAATTATATACATCAAGATACAAAATCTCAAGATCACATAACACAAGACTCCAAGACCTGAGAGTACAGAGGACACATAGGACTGACTCTAACTACACCACATGGCAGGACAAATCTCCACCTGAGATTACTGCTGCCCCTGGTGCTGCTGAGACTGATCACCTGTAGGCTGGTTTCTTCGTCTCCGACGTCCACCTAAAAAGTTGAAGTCTACGGGGTGAGACAATTATACATAATTGTCCCAGCGAGAGTTATAACTCTTCGCCAGAAGCTTTATTATAACATCAAAGATTATTTTAAACAGTAAAGCCTTCAAAGCATTCTATAACAGTTGCAGATATAACAAGATCTCTACAAATTAGGAGATATGGAGAATATCAACATTATTGCAATGTAACATCAATCAACTAACTTGGAGTCATCTCTAACAAGTTTTACTACATGGTTGATTATGTTTTACAAACAACATTATGCCCTGTGGAGATGAGGCTTACCACTCATACTCCAACTGATCGCTGAGAAGCCGCATCAGTATCATACATAGGTCATTAAGAGAGCCGGATTCTCATGACCTTCATCTTCCTCATTCAGTAAGAGGATCACTTGTAGGACATCTTGTGTCTCTACTACTATAGCTTACTAGGGTAAACTGGTCCTTCGCTATTCTAGAGTCACAGTGGCGTTCTGTACTCTCTTCGTCATCAGGAGGTTTCATATTTACCTACCACTGATACGGATATCTGTGCTTTCTTCGTCATCAGGAGGTTTCATGTATACCTACCACTGATACGGTATGGAACTATAGTGAAGGATGGATGGATTCCACATCTACATCACTTTCCTACACTAGGATGTAAGGTTCTACACATCCATGTACCCCACATACTCAAAAGTATGTGCTCCAGGAGTTCCCTAAGGAAAACCTGTTTCACCATCACTTAATTTCTGACAATGATGGATCTATGATCAGGGCTCTACATTATACTTGATTAGTTAGGTACATTCAGTATTCTTTAACAGCATACATTGTTCTTCAAACAATAACAGTAGCATAACAGCTATAAAAGAAGAATACTAAATGTAACAGGCCTAACTCATATCAATCATCATTTCTCATTATCCTCATCACAAGTCATCTCTAAAGCATGACATTGATGGTATTCATGGCTCTCATAGCCCATTATCAGCATAGGATGCCACTAGCAAGGCATCAGATTACATTACTTATTCATAAGGCTACAACATGCCTTTAATGAATATAACATCAACATCCATACCTGGATATGATTACCTTCATATCAGAACCTGCATGATTAATACATCTGATAAAGGTAATACAACAATAAGGAATGTACTTCCTACTCTTGTCATAAGAGTTAAATCTTTAATTTAAATGAAATAGAGTTTATTGCTCAAAAGCATGCCATTACCCTTGAATTAGGGTTTACTATTCATATTACATGTCATCACCTTTGAATTAGGGTTTACTATTCACATCAAGGTGAATTAAACTCATAACATCATCATGTTTGAGTAACACCTTCATTGATGCTCCTGGATTAGTTAAAGGTTCATCATTTATCATAATTAGGGTTTCTATGATCTCACACAGGTGGATCATACCCTAATTATGCTCATTTCTGTGTATTGGGGATGTTTCAATTGAGTTTCCATTTAAAAGAGGTACTCTCTCTCTCTAGAGGTACTTTCTCTCTCTAGAAGTACTTTCTCTCTCATCATAAGGTTAGGTGATGTCAACATCACTCTAAAACAGGTTGGGTTGAGTCATCATAGGCTAACATAGCCAAAAGCATCACCATTAAGTGATTAGAGTTACTTTCTCTCTCTAGGGTACTTTCTCTCTCTCTAGAGCACTTTCTCTTTCATCATACTAATGGTTGATGATAACATTAGACTAGATCAGGTTATATAGAGTCATTATGACTAAAAACATCATTCTCATGTAATTAGGGTTTGAATTGAGCAAGGTATAACTCAATTGACCCTTTAGGGGTATCTTGGTAATTCACCCCATTGATCATCATCATAATCAAAAACCTTAGTCAAATAACTCCTTACTATCTTAGATTATCATTAGTGTTTGATTTGAGCAACATTGAACCATCACATGATTGAATGTGGTCAACCATGAGTCATATTGATTAATTCCAATCATTAATCATTAATTGAATTAAAATTGGTTGAAAGTGTTGACCGATTGCTCACTTTGACCCTTCAAGTCCATGAGCCCCTTTCTAGCTTCAAGACCGTGAGCCTCCTCATGGGCTTGAGATCGTGAGTCACCTCACGGTCTTGAGGTCGTGAGCCCCCTCACGATCTTGAGGTCGTGAGCTACCTCACGATCTTGAGGTCGTGAGCCACCTCACGGTCCTGAGGTCGTGAGCCACCTCACGGTCCTGAGGTCGTGAGCCACCTCACGGTCCTGAGGTCGTGAGCCACCTCACGGTCCTGAGGTCGTGAGCCTCCTCACGGTCCTGAGGTCGTGAGCCTCTCATGGTCTCAACCACAAGGTCCTTCAACAAAGGTTCAACAAATCAAACGATGATGTCAACTGATGTTGAAGCCTTCAAAAGGTCCAATAACTGTTGACCACCTATGGATTGAGTTAATTAAGGTTATTCTTAACCAAATGGTCATTCAATTGACCCTCAATTGTTGACCAATTAGGATTGAAATCGATTCAATTAAGGTCTATCAATGTTCACCCATCATCACTCAACAATGTGTATCAACACAAGGTTGAACCCTTCAATTGAGCTCCAATTGGGCCCAAACTTGACCCAAACGGTCTTGAGGTCATGTGGGTGGACCCCACATGGTCTTGAGACCATTTGCCCAAGATTTCATCAAAATCTAAGGTGATTTGATAGAGGTTGAACCATGATTGGTCACAGAATCCGAATTTTGATTATCTTGATAACTTATTTGCAATTGGGTGTTCAATTGGTCAAATTACTCAGCCCTAGACCTTCAAATGGTCTTGGGTGATTGTCCTCACGGTCTTGAGGTTATGTGGGTGGACCCCACATGGTCTTGAGACCGTTTAGGTCAATCAACCCTAAAAACCCTAATTAGGTCACCATAATTTCAGTACTGATTGTATCTAGGGTTAGCCCTAGTATTCACCCTTCAACTCTTAGACCGTTTGGAATTAGACCATCAAACTTGGTGAGTTGTTAATTAACATAATTTTGAACAGTAATCTCATAGGGTCAACGCTTAGTCAACGACCTTTCACGGTCTTGAGACCGTTTGCCCAAAAAGGCAATTTCAGACCGTTTGAAAATCAGCAATTAATTCATTTACAGTTGTGACTTAAAAAGGTCATATCCCCTGATTCCTTTGTAGTTAGTCTCCCAAATTTTGAGGGTATTTAGCCTATATAATTAGGAACAGGTTTCTTATATGGTCCACGCTCGGTCAGCAGGGCCAATCGGTCTTGAGACCGCGAGCCCTCTCACGGTCTCGAGACCGCGAGGCTCTCTCACGGTCTTGAGGTCGTGAGAGCAAACTGCTAGGACCGTTTAGGGAAAAGAAAAGCGGTGGGTTTTTCTTGGAAATCACGCCTTCATCTTCTAGCTCAAGAACAGTACAGATATCCCACGGGTTTGCTTGCAAAATAGCAGGGAAAAGTAGGGAAATACTAGGTGCTATCATTAACTCGCATATAAAGATGAACATAGTAAAGCATAGGTTTAGAGTTATAAAACCCGCCTAAAGCTTGCTTCTTGAGCTCCAAGCTTTCAAGCTCCAAGCTCTAATGGCGTCCTTGAGTTCCCACAGGTTGGCCAAGGTGAAAACTCCAAGGAAGGATGAAAAGAGACGGCTAGAAAGATAGGGTTTCGAGAATTAGCCATGAAGATGACCTTGAATTCGAATTCTAACCATGGAATTAGGCAAGAAGAGGGGTTTAAACCTACCTTGCACCCCTTGTTCGTCCTCCTTAGCTCCAAGGCAGCCCTTGGTCGTCTTTGGTGAAATGAAACAGTAAAGGGAACGAAGGTTAAGTTCCCTTGCAACTAAGGGAAGGAGGGCTTATATACATGGGATAGGATTTTCAATATTAGTTCATAAGTTTCCCTTAATTCCAACTAAGTCCTTCTTTTATTACTTGCTCGTCCCTTCCTCTTTATTCTAAGGACAAAACTTATCTTAAGTTATAGAAAAGAAGGCAAGGAAGAACAATCTAATAATAAAGTTCATACTTAAAGGGATATTGCACATATACCCTGAATATTCGATCACAAAGCCTATTTCTTAACTTGATAACTCAATTGAGGTGAATTCCTCATCATTTCTTACCTAAATGATGGCAAAAGTCTAAAAAGATACATTAGATGACATTCTTTACAAATTGCTTCCCATCATTTGGGTAAATTGCATTTTACCCCAAATTAGGGTTTCAGGCCCTGGGATTGCTTCCACAGCTGCACCTTGGTGCTCTAGCTTGGGAAATCCCTCAAACTTTGCCAAAGATATTCTCATGATGTCTCAACATCAGAGGAACATCTCATCATGTGCAAATTGCAAGCTAACCCTTTCAACTGGGTAAATTGCACATAGGTCCCTGTATATCAAAACAATGCTACAACTTTTAAATAAAAAGGAGCAAATACTGAAATATACGTTTCTGAGAAGCTTAATTACATGCTCAGAGTTAATCACAAGGATTTAACTACATATTTAGGCAAAACACCTAGGGTTAACTCATAACCCAGGTCAGGGATGTTACATCCTGAGTCTTACCTTGTTGGACTATTTGAAGACAGAGACTCGTAGAAGGGATCTGTTGTGAAAGGGTCGCCAGAATCATTCAATGGGAAGTGGACGATAATGAAATTGTGGTTTAGAGAAGGATGAATTATGGGAAGAAAGATGAATCAACAACTGGTTGGCCGAATTTACACACTTGTGGCTGGTACCTTTTCCATAGTATCTTGTACACCTAATTCCTAACCCCATCCGGTTTCCACCCGACCACCATTTGTTTCAATTACGGGTGAGACGTTTCAACTCAGGTAAATGATCTTGACTTCTTTATTGTTTACTTTTAATTTTACATGTATATTCCTTCAACCATTTAGATCATGTAGTTAAAAAGACTATTTACCTCATGTTATGTAGAAACTTTCAACATCTAGAGTGAAACCAACTTTTTGAAGATACAGTCTCAGCATGTATAAGGAAATCAATTTCTTTGTATACCTTTCAAGACGTAAGACTAGAAAAACTTGATCATCATGTTTTGGTTCTAGGCTTAGTTGCATAATCACACACTTAGTCACGGATACAAAATGTTATGTTAGGGGCGGCTGAGTCGCACTATGGAGGGCCGGGTCATACCAAGGAGAAAAAAGTTAGAAAAGATATGTATTTATTTTCTAAAAAATGATGTAACAACTGACATTTTAATCTACACCACTAGAAACATTAGAAGAAACAAATACAATTCCAACCAAATTTTCTATTTGCTCAGTTTTTTAATCAAAGATATATTTAATATGTATAATTTCATATATATTTCTATAACACATTCATTTTGATTTTGGATTTTGTAGGGGGATAGATCCCCCTAGACCCACTCTGAGATCTTCTTCTTCGATGAGTTCATCGTATATACTCCTTTCATAATCTTTTTCCTTAATATACCTGACATGATAGGTATAACTATGAGCTATGATAATATTAGGTATGTTTTATTGAATCATATTGCCTTTGTCCATCATATGGTATAAAGTCTTATTAGAATTAAAATAATTTAACTATGTTCTCCTATAATTTCTCATTAATGACTAGATTGTAGAGTAGCATTTTGACTTTATTATAAACATAAATAATTGTAGGTTCTCTTAATTAATTCTGGTTATATTGAAGTTTCTTAATTGAAATTCTTTTGCACGATGTTCTTTAACCAAAATTAAAAATATTATCATTATCTATTTCATTCAAATAACAAAATATATTTCAAGAACAATATTCCCTTATAGCAACATGAAATATTGGATTGAATTGATAGATTTAAAAGTTGAGACACTTTTAGTATAATTGTTTGTTCATTTCTTTTTAAAATACTAAGCCCCATATGCCTTTGTTTGTTTTTCCCATTCATCCAATCACCACAATGGATTCATAACCAATACATTTTGCATATCTTTTCTCTACCAAAAAGTCCTACAAGCAGGGTAGGTCTACAGATGCAAAGACCATTAAAAGAAAAATGATGTCTACTTGGCATGTGTTACCATAAATATGATATGTTGTGGTATTTATGGCTAGATTAACACTGTTGTACTCCAAAAAGGTAAGCCAACCATTACCCGTGACATCACATGTGGAGGACACATGCTTCTGAAAAACACTAGAGGGGGGGTGAATAGAGTTTTTAAATAATTTTAACAATGTATTGAACTCAAACAACCACAATTGAAATTGGAAGAAGGAGACATGTGTTTAGAGTGGTTCCAACTTTAGCAAATACTAAAGTTGTCAGTCCACTACCCGGTTGCTTACCCAACCGGGATTTTGAAAGTATTTATTTTATTACCTTCTCAAGGATTTATACAAAATACAATACTTTCCTTTACACCCTTTGAACAACCTTCACTTGAAGTAGGTGCACCAACTTTGAGGTAGCCTTCTTGAAGTAACTCCAAGCTCCCCCTTGAAGTAGCCTTCCTCTCTAGAAGTAACCTCCCGTTGCACCATCCTTCTGAAGTAGTTCAAAGTCACCTTCTTCACCAAGAAGATATCCACCCTCTCCAATCAGCAGCCTCCAACCTAGGAGTAGCAAGGAGAGTACAAACGGTAATAGAGAACAAGAAAGGAAAAAGGAAATTACAACTTATCCTTTGTAGCCCAAGGCTTGATTTTCCTACATCAAGCGTATAGATCTCCTAACCAAGTGTATGGACTTGTGAATGCAGTGGATAGGAGATACTAGCCTATAGGACACGAATTTTGAGCTAAGGAAGGAAGTAGCCAATGTTCAGAATGCTCAATTTGCTCACAAACAGATTGCTCAAAGTATGCTCAAAGAGTTCTCAAGTGTAACAAGTAAGTTTGAGTGTCCTATAGCTTGTCCTATTTATAGGAATGGCCTAAGGATGCTTAAGGACGTTCTAGACAACTTCTAGGGGTTTCTAAGTGCTTAACGAGCTGTTAGGTACAAGTTTGTTGCTTTAACAACGGCTAATTAATTAATTTTGCAGTTGCTGTCAGAGACCATCTCGGTCGAGGAATGGTCGACCGAGACACCTACTCGGTCGAACTTTTGTCGACCGACAGGAACTCTGGAACAAGTGATTTTCAACGTCTTTCTCCAACTGCCAACTAACTTGTCAGTTGTGTCTAACGACTACTTTGGATCTTTCTCGGTCGAGAAGATTGTCGACCGAGAGTGTCTCGGTAGAGGAGTTTGTCGACCATGATTGATCCTGTTTCAATGTTTCAATTTAGGCACTAATTATATGTATGAGTGTGCATAAGTGATCCTATTTGAAGGGGATGACTTATCTAAATGTGATGTTTAGCTAGGGAAGATCTAACACTTGATTTACATGCAATCTAAGTACTTGTACATTATATATTTGTGCAAGTTTTTACAAAGCGATTACATTGCATGAAAACATAAATATGTAAGCATATGGATTTCCCTAGTTGCTTTGGCATCCACCTTAATCCTGCACACTCAAGTAGCTCGTTAGATCAATAAGAATGAAATGTTTTTCATAATCAAAACAAAAGGGATTTATAGATGTCCATTTAGCCAACAATCTCCCCCTTTTTGAAGATGACAAACATTTCCAAAAATATAAATAAAGGAAATATAAACCATATGAGTTTCATACCTTTAGATTACCTTTTGTAGATTTTCCTCTTGTTTATAAAATGTGTGATTATTATTCCCCTTGAATTATGGAACATGAAATCCAATTCACTAGGGAATATAGAAACTTTCAATGTAAAGCCAAGAGTTTATTTATGAAACTCATTAATTGAGTTTTTCATAATTACTAAGTTTTTTAGTTTTATATTTATTTCTCCCCCTTTGTCATTTCAAAAAGATATCCGTTAGGAAATAAAAACTCCCCCTTAATTAGATGTCCCATCAAATTTAATGAAAAAGATGTCCATTAAAAGCCAAAATATCATGATGCAAGTAAGAGTTTTTGTTTAAGTAGCACAAATATCAAAGAAAACATATTCCAAAGGAGTGATAAGCAATTGCTTCCTAATCTTGTTAAATTGATCTAGTGGAAGTGGTTTTGTAAAAATATCAGCCAATTGATCTTCCGTATCAACATGATGAAGGGAAACATGATTCTTGGAGATATGATCCCTTAAAAAGTGATGACGGATTTCAATATGTTTAGCTCGGCTGTGTAAAATAGGATTGTGTTCTAATTTTATAGCGCTCGTGTTGTCACAAAAAATAGGCGTAGAAGAAAGAGTAAAACCATAATCGTTTAAAACTTGTTGCATATAAAGCACTTGAGCACAACAAGACCCGGCTGCCATATATTCAGCTTCAGTTGTAGATAGGGCAACCGTATTTTGTTTCTTGCTAAACTAAGATACTAAAGCTCTCCCTAATAAGAAACAACCACCACTAGTACTCTTGCGATCAAGTCGACAACCAGCATAATCCGCATCAGTATAAGCTTTAAAATCCAAGGAATGTCCTTTTGGATACCATAAACCAAAGCAAGTAGTGCCGGCTAGGTAACGAAGAATTCGTTTAACTGCTAGAAAATGAGAGTGCATAGGTTGTGATTGAAATCGAGCACAAAGACCAATGGAAAACATAATGTCCGGTCTAGAAGCAGTTAAGTAAAGCAAACTACCAATCATGGCTCTATATAAGGAATCATCAATAGGTTCTCCATTTTCATCCTTATCAATTTTAATAGAAGTAGCCATAGGAGTAGTAGCATGTTTACACTGATCCATCCCAAAACGTTGTAAGAGTTCTTTAGTATATTTTTCTTGGCTTATGAATATTCCAGCAGGTGTTTGCTTAATTTGAAAACCAAGAAAGAAAGTTAGTTCACCCATGAGGCTCATTTCAAATTCTTTTTGCATAATGTCACTGAATTGTGTGCACAATGAATCATTAGAAGCTCCAAAAATAATGTCATCAAAATATATTTGCACAACTAGGAAATCATATGTATATGTTTTGAAAAATAAAGTAGAATCTGAATTTCCAATAGAAAAACCATTATCAAAAAGATATGTCTTGAGCCTTTCATACCAATTCCTAGGTGCTTGTTTTAAACCATAAAGTGCTTTCTTAAGTTTATAAACATAGTCACCTTTTTCCGGTATTTCAAAACTAGGTGGTTGGGCAACATATACTTCTTCTTGAATAATGCCATTTAGAAATGCACTTTTTACATCCATTTGGTAGAGTTTGATGTTTTTATGTGCAGCAATAGCTAGTAACATTCTAATAGCTTCAAGTCTAGCTACTGGTGCATATGTTTCATCGAAATCTATTCCTTCTTGTTGATTATATCCTTGTGCTACTAACCGAGCTTTATTCCTTATTACTTCTCCTGCCTCATTTAGCTTGTTCCTAAAAACCCATTTAGTTCCTATTATGGTTTTATCTTTTGGTTTAGGAACTAAATCCCATACATCATTTTTAGTGAATTGATTCAATTCTTCTTGCATGGCTATTATCCAATAATCATCTTTAAGAGCTTCAGATATCTTTTTAGGTTCAATGATAGAAATAAAAGCCATGTTTGCAACATCTTTGAAGGAAGACCGAGTTTTGACTTTATCTTTAGGATCTCCAATAATTAGTTCTTGAGGATGATCTTTAATAAGTCTAGGTGTAGGTTGTGGTTCAGCTTGGTGATTATTTGTAGTATCTTTCTCACTATCATTTGGTATGTTTAAATTTTCGAATTGATTAGTGAGATCTATGATTTCTAGATTTTCAGATTTGGATTCTTCATGAAAAGAAACATGAATAGATTCCTCAACTTTTCTAGATATAGTGTTAAATACTCTAAAAGCTTTGCTAGAAGTGGAATATCCCAAAAAGAATGCTTTGTGTGATTTAGAGTCAAACTTGTCTCTATCATCTTTGGTATTTAAAATGTAGCATGTGGAGCCAAAGGTATGAAAATAGTCAACTCTAGGTTTCTTAGAATGTATTATTTCATATGGAGTTTTCTTCAAATGAGAGTGAACAGTTACTCTATTTAACACATAGCATGCAGTGTTTACAGCTTCAGCCCAAAAGGTTTTGGGTGTGTTGTGTTCGAGCATCATAGTTCTAGCCATTTCTTGTAGTGATCGATTTTTCCTTTCGATTATACCATTTTGTTGTGGGGTGCGTGGAGCAGAAAAATTATGAGTGTACCCTTGAGATGTACAAAATTCCTCAAATGTATGGTTTTCAAATTCTCCACCATGATCACTTCTAATGGTACATATTTTGCTTTGTAATAGATTTTCAATCTTAGAACAAAATTGTATAAAAACATGAATAGTATCATCTTTAGTTGCAATAAAGTGTACCCATGTGTATCTCCTATAATCATCAACAATAACAAAACAGTATCTTTTACCACCAATA
This sequence comes from Alisma plantago-aquatica, assembly GCA_963693085.1. Classification (NCBI taxonomy): domain Eukaryota; kingdom Viridiplantae; phylum Streptophyta; class Magnoliopsida; order Alismatales; family Alismataceae; genus Alisma; species Alisma plantago-aquatica. The sequence goes on along the minus strand of OY856414.1, from coordinate 161,297,036 downwards.
GATTGTGTCCTCATGGGTCCAAATAAATCCATATGAATTAATTCTAAGGATCTACTGGTGCTAAGTACATGTTTTGGTTTAAAAGAGGTTTTGGTTTGCTTTCCCATTGTGCATGGTTCACAGTTTTCAACTTGATCAAAAGATAAAGTAGGCAATCCACGAACAAGATCATATTTCACTAGCTTTTTAATAACATGTGAACTAGCATGTCCTAGCTTTTTATGCCATACTTGTAAGGTATTTTCATTTGCAAGCAAGCATTTTCCCACTACTGATTTCATAGAGTTAGGTTTAAGGATATAAAGATTTCCAACTCTATTTCCTTCATAAACAACATTTGTAGTGTTTTCTATCAATAACTTGCAGTAAGTTTTGTTAAATAACACATCATAACCACTATCACATAATTGACTAACACTTATCAAATTATGGTGCAAACCATCAACGAGTAGAACATTATTTATTTCGAGGTTTGTACCAACATTACCTATTCCAACGATTTTGCCCTTACCATTGTCTCCAAAGGTGACTGTTCCGCTTTTCTTTTCTTCAAAGGTTTGAAATGCATCCTTGTTCCCGGTCATATGTTTGGAACATCCACTGTCAACCACCCATTCCTGCATTAAAATGTAGATTTTGGTACCCATGTGATGGTCCGATATGGTTAGAATCATTTAAGTACAAATTTGTATAAGAGTTCTGAATCAGAAGTCCAGTCGGTCGACAATTGTTCGACCGACATCTGTCTCGGTCGACTAATTGTCGATCGAGAAGATTACTGTATTACAAACAAAGAAACACAGAAATTTAGCTCGGTTGACCAATTTTCGACCGAAATAATTGCTGTAAATTTTGATATGTTACAGACATTCGGTCGGTCGACAATACTTCGACCGATTAATGGTTCGGTCGACAATACTTCGACCGACTAAGTTTCTGTTTTAGTACAACAATGCAGAAAATTAACAATATGCATGAAATCTTTTGTTTAGTTGAGATAAGACAATATAAATAGCAAGATGGAGCTTTTGGTCATATCTCAACTAAATTCTATTTGACTCTACTAAGTTTGAGGTTTTGGGACCCAAACTAATTTGGAATCCTTAGTTTTATAAGGGCATGAAAAGGAATAGTGTCCAAGACGTAAACAAAAATGGCAAGTAATAGAATCAACTTCATTTCTCTTTCTAGCCATTGTGTTCTTGGGTACAAACATAGTTTGAGTTCTTTTGGGTTGATTTTTCTTTGGAACATATCCCAAACCTTTTCTTCCGTTGAAAACAGTACCAATGCTTAGAATGTTATCAAGTATATCTTTTCTTCTTAACTCATAAAGTTCTCTTTGCAACTGAGCAATATCATTCATTTTCTTGTGTAGATCATTTCTTGCTTGATCTAAATCAGATAACAATGAATCTCTTTCTTTTATAACATTATCATAGTCTAGATGGTTACACAAAATAGGTTGAGTCTGAAAATCTTTTAGTTTAGCTAACAAGTCACTCTTTTATTTAGAAAGAAGATCAACATTTGTTTCTAAAGTGAGTAGCTTCCTAGTGCAATCATCTAAAGATGTTTTTAAAGACAAATTCTCAAGATCAATGTTATTCTTTTCAGAAGAAAGATTATCTAATTTAGCAATTAGCTCAACATTTGATTTGATAACCTTCTTTAGTTTCTTCTTGACATCAACATACTTATCATGAATTTCTTGTAGACTAGTAACTAACTCTTCTTTAGGAAGATCAAGTAGGCTTACCTCTTGAGAGTTTTCATCATCTTCTCTTGCCATTAAACAATCCACCGTTTCTTCTCCGCTTTCACTGTCACTTGACTCGTCCCATGCAGCTTTATAGGATTTTTCTCCCTTCTTCTTGTGTGAGCTTTTCTTTCCTTTCTTTGCTTTAGGACATTCATTTTTGAAATGCCCTTTCTTCCCACATTCAAAGCACCTAGGAGGGGTAGAATATGAACTGGAAATTTTGTTAGATTTAAATCTTTTGTATTTCTTACCATTGACTATCAAGGCTTCTTCTCCTTCTTCATCACTTGACTCCTCACTTTCTTGTGTGACGACCTTTGAAGCTTTTAGAGCCACATCTTTCTTCTTTCCTTGCTGAAGTTCACGTGCTCTTCTTTCTTCCTCTTCTAGAGTTGCTTCATGAGCTTCTAAGTTTCCAATAAGTTGCTCCATTTTCAGTTGAGTGAGGTCGTTTGCTTCTTCAATGGCTGTCACCTTTGGCTTATATTTTGGAGGAAGTGAACGAAGGATCTTTGATACCTGATCTTCTTCAAGGACAGGTTTACCTAGGGCACTTAAACCATTTACAATAGTAGAAAATTTTGCAAACATTTCACTAATTGATTCATCAGGATCCATACGCAAGTGTTCAAACTTTTGTTTAAACATGCTAATTTTGGAATTTTTGACTTGGACTGTTCCTTCATAGGTTATGGATAGTCTATGCCAAATATCATAGGCTGTGTCACAATTAGATATTCTATTAAATTCTCCTACCGATATAGAACAATATAAAATGCTTACATCTTTTGCATTCATTTGAGCTAGCTTTACCGTATTTGCATCCCATTCTGCAAATTGAGTTTGAGGGAGCTCATATGGAGTTGACACAATTCTCCATAAGTCCCAATTGATGCCTTGGAAGTAGAACTGCATCCTTCTCTTCCAATATTGGTAGTTTGTTCCATCGAACGTTGGAGGCCTAGCAACAAGTGTCCCTTCGAGGTTAAGGTTGTTGAGCACTCCATCACCCATTTCTTCAAGACCTTGTTAGGGTTCCTTGAAGCCTGCTCTGATACCAATTGAAAAACACTAGAGGGGGGGGGTGAATAGAGTTTTTAAATAATTTTAACAATTTATTGAACTCAAACAACCACAATTGAAATTGGAAGAAGGAGACAGGTGTTTAGAGTGGTTCCAACTTTAGCAAATACTAAAGTTGTCAGTCCACTACCCGGTTGCTTACCCAACCGGGATTTTGAAAGTATTTATTTTATTACCTTCTCAAGGATTTATACAGAATACAATACTTTCCTTTACACCCTTTGAACAACCTTCACTTGAAGTAGGTGCACCAACTTTGAGGTAGCCTTCTTGAAGTAACTCCAAGCTCCCCCTTGAAGTAGCCTTCCTCTCTAGAAGTAACCTCCCATTGCACCAGCCTTCTGAAGTAGTTCAAAGTCACCTTCTTCACCAAGAAGATATCCACCCTCTCCATCAGCAGCCTCCAACCTAGGAGTAGCAAGGAGAGTACAAACGGTAATAGAGAACAAGAAAGGAAAAAGGAAATTACAACTTATCCTTTGTAGCCCAAGGCTTGATTTTCCTAGATCAAGCGTATAGATCTCCTAACCAAGTGTATGGACTTGTGAATGCAGTGGATAGGAGATACTAGCCTATAGGACATGAATTTTGAGCTAAGGAAGGAAGTAGCCAATGTTCACAATGCTCAATTTGCTCACAAACAGATTGCTCAAAGTATGCTCAAAGAGTTCTCAAGTGTAACAAGTAAGTTTGAGTGTCCTATGGCTTGTCCTATTTATAGGAATGGCCTAAGGATGCTTAAGGACGTTCTAGACAACTTCTAGGGGTTTCTAAGTGCTTAACTAGCCGTTAGGTACAAGTTTGTTGCTTTAACAACGGCTAATTAATTAATTCTGCAGTTGCTGTCAGAGACCATCTTGGTCGAGGAATGGTCGACCGAGACACCTACTCGGTCGAACTTTTGTCGACCGACAGGCACTCTGGAACAAGTGATTTTCAACGTCTTTCTCCAACTTCCAACTAACTTATCAGTTGTGTCTAACGGCTACTTTGGATCTTTCTCGGTCGAGAAGATTGTCGACCGAGAGTGTCTCGGTCGAGGAGTTTGTCGACCGAGATTGATCCTGTTTCAATGTTTCAATTTAGGCACTAATTATATGTATGAGTGTGCATATGTGATCCTATTTGAAGGGGATGACTTATCTAAATGTGATGTTTAGCTAGGGAAGATCTAACGCTTGATTTACATGCAATCTAAGTACTTGTACATTATATATTTGTACAAGTTTTTACAAAGCGATTACATTGTATGAAAACATAAATATGTAAGCATATGGATTTCCCTAGTTGCTTTGGCATCCACCTTAATCCTGCACACTCAAGTAGCTCGTTAGATCAATAAGAATGAAATGTTTGTCATAATCAAAACAAAAGGGATTTATAGATGTTCATTTAGCCAACAGCTTCCATTTTTTGCACCTTGCCTCAATGTCAGAAGAACCAAATATGAAATGGCATGGCAAATGATGCTATATGACCATCATGAATTTCTCTATCGTGATCATGATGATGGCTTTCATACACAATCCCTAAGAAGTGATGAACTGTGTGTGTCACAAATCAATTGAAATGTTGCATCATTTTGCAACAAAAACTTTCACACATACAAATTCATAAACTTTCAACAAAAAGATTGAAATTTTTATTCGATGAGTTCACTTCGTCAAATTCAATGCAAATATATTTAGGCTGGAACGACATGTGAAGCTCAATGTTACGTAGAACATCAACTATATGCCTTTGTTATAGTTTTTGTGTGTATATTCACACATACTTGCTTGTATGAATGTAAATAATTTAACGTCTTCATTTAAATGCCTAAGAAAACTCTAAAAAGAAGCCAACTTCAAAAAATTTGAGTCTGCAATATATGAGTGGATTTCTAGATAATTAATACAAGCTATGGGTAGATTTACTTTGTAGACTCTATTTACAGTTCACGTGCAGTTACTAGTATATATATATATATATATATATATATATATATATATATATATATATATATATATATATATATATACTACTATAAAAAGAGCGAGTTCACACTGCGCTCTCCTTGATTCTCTCTTTTCTCACAATTTTTCTCAACTTTTTTATATTTTATTTAATTTATATTTTCTCTTTCATGATAAAAGAACAAAGTGATTATCATTATCCTTTTGGGCAGTTATGAGGATTATTATTATTTTTTTAAGAAGCTTTATTTTTTAAATATTTAATGTAAGATAAACATATTCAATGGGGGCACGATTATCATTGTCCTTTTGAGAAATTTTATTTTTTTAATATTTAAAATAAACATGTTCAATGGGGCACGTGCATATGCACGTGTGTGTTACTAGTATATATATATATATATATATATATATATATATATATATATATATATATATATATATATATATATATATATATATATATATATATATATATATATATATACCCATTCCCCCGTCTCTATTTCCACTTCGGAAATATCGCCTGACGCCGCCGGGCATCCTCCCCAAGTCTCGACGGCCTTTTGCCGTCATTGGACAAGCGACCGATGCCGCAACTGACTCATTCTCAACCTCCATCGTTGGCTGTGACTTCGGCCTATTCTCTCACTCTCTCCTTCAGTGGTCTTTCGCAACGACGTTCCGATGTGGTACAATGCGATCTGCAGGTCCTTGTACCCACCCACCGAAGCCATTGGGCACCCCAGAATCCATTTGGGAGTCGACGGTGAGAAACATCAATCCTCCACGCCACTTGCGGATGAGAGACATCAACCCACATAACCAAGAACTTGACCCAGCAGCACCTAAGTCCCCTGTCTCCTTATTTTTATTCTTTGTTTCCGACCAACGTTGGATTTCCAAGGTACGAAGACCATAACCTAAAATTCTGATCGTATCCTAATAACCCCCGCCCAGGTGCCTAGAATATAACTACAACTTGGATTTTCTTACATCCGCCAACATGCTGCAGATATCCCACCAAATCTGTAACTTTAGTGTTTTGTAGCCTCCTCGTTCACCTCTCATACACTATTCCCACTCCGTCGGTGAAGCTCCTCCCAATGTTCGAACTCTTCAAGTGTAGCACCACTCGACTGTGAAGACTAGACTGTGCCCGCACACGTCCCCGACGGTCGGACGGTCAAACCTCATCAGTTTGATAAGTTGATGGCTCTACAGAGAAAGCACAAGATGGTGCTCAAGTACCACGAGCTGATCTCATAGAAGGGTCCACTATATGTTAAAATGATCATGAGGTACGCCCCCATCGTAGGGCTGCCTCACGCGTTCAAGGTGTACACCCACTCCATGGACCGCACACCCTGTTGCTGCCTGACAAATAAGATACAAAGCTGTTCGAACATGAAGCGAAGGCAATCAGGGAAGGGGAGGTAGAAAGTAGCTGAAAAAGCTAGCAATGATCCTTGCTCCGTTGTTGTTGGAGTATCCAGTCTAGACAAGGTTGGTGCTTTTGTTCTTGGAATTGTTGGAATTGAAGGACTCCTTCATGATGACCTTGACAAGGTCGCCAATGTGGATCGTGCCGAGGCACTGGGTAAAAATATAGGTCTCACAGCTCTGTATAGCTTGATAATTCAGTCTTTCCTCCGTTTCTTTTAGGATGATGGTGTTCGTGTTTGAGAAAATCAACGTGTGTCTATATTTACTATTGCAATCGTGATGTTGTTCGTTGATAACATAATTGTAAATGAATAATAATATGCTTTTGGTTAAATTGGCCATGTGTTATGTGTGTTGTAACTGTAATAATTTGAATGACTTTATTGTGGTTATACATTCTCAGTTTTTGAATAAAATATTTAATGTTCGACAAAGTTCAGACCAAGTATTGTGAGATATGAGTTCAGTATTCAAATTTAAATAATTACTTTTTGTAGCTAAATATTACTTCTTGTGTCAAATAATTATCTTTTATAACTAAATGTTATGTGTTTAGGTAAAGAGTTACTTTTCATTTTACATAGCTACATTCAAAGTTTCATTGTAACATTTATTTTTACATTTAACATGGACATGGACGTATTCATCTCTTCACATTTTCATCTTTTTTGTGATTTTGTTAGTTTATTGGTACAAAACATCATGAAACTAAGCCTTTTTAAAATTTAAAAGAAGCAAGGAAGTTACTAGGATGAAGAAAACTAATCCGTGCTAGCCAATCATATGGACCGTTTATTACCCAGCCCCACTCCCACATGCTAGTCCCAAATTTCGACGAGTTCACAAACTCTCAAATGAAAATCTCACAAAACATATGGTATCAAGTCCCAATAGGATCATATACAGTTATTACAACTCAGAAGTGAGAAGAGCATGTGATGGGGGCACAAATGAAAAGCACATGTATGTCCCCTCTTTAGTCATTCAACCAATTATACCCATTTGTTCCATCTTTAAGAGGACAGTTTTGATCAAGGAGTCATTAGGGTAGATATATAGTGGGGGCATATTAATATGTTTATTGAGGACTCAACATTAATTTTTTTTAAACATACTCAACCCTAAATATGATATACTTCACCATGAATGTATGTTTCTTCTAAAAATTACAATTTTATATTACTTATTGAAACTGATTATCATTTTTGACATCCCATGATACTGTGTTTGCAAAATAGTTACTTTTAATACAACATTGTTACTCTATAAACCGCATAGTTATTTTAAGGTGGATTTTTATTGTTTATTTACTTATTATTATGTTAATAAGTCTAACCATGTAGACTAATTGCAAAGATGTCATTTTGTCATAGGGGAGTGAGACATGCAACTATTTTTTACTCGAGGATCCCCACATGTTTGGATTTGAGATGTTTCCTAAGTACTTCAAGAATGAACATATTATTATACTTGACCATTAATAAACATAGTTTGTATCTTACAATTAGTGTTCAAATAACACTTTTTATAATAAAATGTTATTTTTATATCAAAGAGTTACTTTATGTGATATTTAGTTACTTTTTAAACCATGTACTCACATTTAGTATTGTATTATAACATTCACTAATTCAAAGGGACTTCAATTTCAACAAGAATTACACTTTGTGAAACATCTAATTATAGCACCATACCCATAGTTACTTTCACTGAGATTGATCCTAACACAATAGAGGAGGAGATTGTATGTGTTTACGACTACCATAACCAACACTTGAAACATCTTCCGACATGAATGGTTACTTTCATGATCATGTATTACTTTTTATGACGACATGTTACTTTTTCAGTCAAAAGGTTACCTTTCATACCTCATTGTTACTTTTAGTATCCATGTTACATTTAATAAGCATTAGAAATTTTGCATGCTTTTTTGATATTGCACATTATTCACTTATTTTTCAAATACTTTACTTAAAGTTTTATGGAATAGTAATACCATCATATATTGAACAATAACTCATCACACACAAAGTGTATATTTGATTGTAAGGAGCGAAAAAACAAAAGACTAAATATCACATGACCATCTTCACCCACATCCAAAATTTGATTTGTACCAGAAACATAGGACTAGAATTTTCACATTCAAAACACATGATTAGTCGACTGACGTCTTTGTGTCATGGAATTCATGTTGTGGGGGTGAAGGGCGTGCAACTATTTCGCATATCAGGACCTGTACATGTTCATAGTTGAGATACTTACTGGTTACTTCTGGCATAGTTTTAGATTGAACATAATTTTACTTACTAATACTAACTTCCAAGACAAGTCTCGTCTAATTCTACATGGTTGGAATGTATATGTAGATTGGATAACACTTGTGAATTTATTATTATTTGTCAACACTTAGACTAATTTATCAATCTTTAAAGTATTAATTAAAAATAGCAGAATACATACCACTATGAGATTATCTTTAATATCCATGTGGGTAGCTACCGCTCTAGAAATAGTTACATTTTGGAGTTTTTTACTTTACATGTGTACCATAATTACATTACCCTCCAAATAGTTACAATACATACATAATAGTTATAAATGGATATATCATTACATATATATTTCAGAAATTTCACTGTATATTCTATCTCATTTTACCTTTTTAGTTGAATAGTTACTTTTTGATAAACATAGTTGCTTTTTTGTCCAAATAGTTACTTTTTTGACCTAATAGTTACTTTTGAGATTACACGACTAGCGAAAACTTAGTTATGAGCATGAATAAATGAACTACCAACTACTATTTAATCTACTTAATCCCCAAACAATATAAAACACTCAAGTTCCGATCACCTTGCCCATCTGGGAACCAACCAAAGTGCACAATTCTCAACCTACATCGTATGCATTATATTTGAGAAATAACTTACAAATTGGGATCATGCATTTTTTTGCTACATAAATAATATTAACTTGTACAATAACATGACATACGATAGTAAGTAACAAAATTTCACAATCCGTTAAGTTAGATTTTATTAGGTAGCATCTTACACATTGTGTCAAACAACTTATTTGTGTTGGCACCAATCACGTGCTGAAGTTTTACATTGATATTCACTGAGGAAACTACACTTGGAAAGTAAGAAACAATCTTCCTTCTGTAGTTATCAGACTTCACACGAAGAACATATTGGGTAGGAGTTTTTGTTGGATCCTCTATTCTCATGGATTTGTATCTCTCTCATCTATGCTTCCTCTTCCGTCTCCAAGCTACTTGCACTTTGCAATTACTTGTGTTTCTTAATCTCCTTGAACTATCCTCTCCCCCTCCACTTTTTATAATCCACACCATGGCCAATATCCTTCCTCTGTTGCTCATCATCCGGGGTCTATTATAGTGGGTTTTCCAATGCCACAGGTAATAGCCATTAGTTTAGTTGATCATTGATTTACTGCTCCTCACTACAGTCGCACATGTCGGAGGGGGGCTCATAGATTTCACCCCATTTCCCATCCTCAAGCTCCATCCTCCACTGCCCAGCGTTGCCCACAAATACCCCCACCCCAAGTGTTTGCCTCATCTGCTCTGAGCGTGTAGCAGAGTGGTGGATTTTAAAAGATGTAGGGTGTTGAAGCAGAGGCGGTGAAGTAATTACCACCGGTGCCACTTTGTTCAGATCACGACAACATTTTATACTAATTACAAAGTGTGCCACCGCTATTACAAGACAGATAGTTTTTGCTAAAGTATGACACAATATTAAAAAGAGTTAAATCTTCATGATGCTCACCCGCGGTTTGACACACTGAACTAACCGTCCCACTATCCACCTGCCAACCATCTGACACCCTGCACTTCCCACCTGCCAACGTGCCATTTTTTCTTCTTCTTTTTGTTTGTTTTACTTATAACTTTTAAAACGATATGATTTTTTTGATGAAATAAAGTGCATTACAATCCTTATAAAATGTACATTCCAACAAGACTAACATTGACACATTTTTAAAGAAAAAAGAAGAAGTGAAAAATATAAAGAAAATAAAAGGAGAGAGAAAAAGAAGTAAAAAAATAATAAAATAGATAAAATAAATGAATATGAAAAGGAAAAGAGGGAAATAAGGAAGAACGTAAATGAGAAGATGAGGGAAGTAATTGATTTTTTTCTTGAATGTGTCTATTATAGACCCCGATACACACATTTTTACCAAATGTGCCCACTATTATTTGAATGCGTCCACCATTACTTCAATGCACCCACTTTTACTTGAATGTGCTCACTATTTATTGAACGCACCCACTATTGCTTCAATGCACCCCCTTTTGCTTTAATGTACCCACTATTTTCTGAATGCACCCACTATTACTTCAATGTGCCCACTTTTATATGAATGTATCCACTATTGTCTTGAATGAGCCAACTTTTTCTTGAATGTGCCCTCTGCAGCCCTTAGTGCACCCACTTTTATATTTATGCTCCCAACATTATCATGAATGTGCCTACTTTGTTTGAATGCACCCACCACACCCCTCAATGCTCCCAATTTTGCATGTATGTGCTCACTATTTCTTCAATGTACCCACTTTTACATGAATGCATCCACTATTGTCCCCAATGCGTCCATTTTTCTTGAATGTGCCCACTACAGGCCTCAATGCCCACTTTTAAGTGAATGTGCCTATTATTGTCCTAAATGCACCTACTTTTGCTTGAATGCACTAATTACAGCCATCAATGTGTCCAATTTTACTTAAATGTGTCCACTATTGCTTCAATGTACCCACTTTTACATGAAAGCACCCACTATTATTAAAACCCCAATTTTGGGTTCATTTGCTGAGAAATGTAATTTCTCATATTAAATATTTTTTGAAAAATAATGATACAATTTGTTGTGAATAAATTAATTTTGTTTACAATAGCCTTGATGATTGTGTTGTGGGCTTTATTGGCTATTGGGCCCAATAACAAGGAAATTCGATTAATAAATGAATAATTAAGTTTTTGAGAAAAGAAAGGTATGGAAACCTCTAGAAGGCAAAAGAACTTAATCCAAAGGTGGATTTCGTACCACATGGGTTCCTTGGGTCCCAAGGAGTCCAAAGTTGCAAAGAAAAGCAATAAGAAAAGAAAAGATTAATTAAGTATTTCTTTATTAAGAAAGAAATTGAAAACAATGGTAAAATGTGGAAAACAAGTGAAAAGATGTGTAATTGAGTTATTCTTGGTGGAATTTTGTATCCCAAGGATTCATAATGATAAAAGGAATACCAATGAGGAAAATAAAAGAGAAATAAAGAGAAATCCTCAAAAAGAACTATTTTAATAAGAAATAAACAAGATAATGAGAAATAATGAAGAATGATGCATTTAGATGCATCTAGAAGGATAATGAGTATCCAATAAAAAGGAATTTCGAATTATTATAATTACTTGGGGTCCAAGGAGCCCAATGAATAAAAAGAGGAAAGAGAAAATACCCATAACAAAAAATAAGAAGATAATATGAGTATACAATTAATGTATTATGTGGTATTGCTAAAAGAAAGTAATTTCTATTAAAGGAAAATAGGATTTCGTTCCTATGGATTGAAAAGCAAGAAACATAGAGAATAAGTGGGATAATTTTTGAAATCGTAATATCAAAAGAAAAAGGAGTATGAGAGAAAGAGAGAGAACTAGCTTCTTGGTGAAGGAATCCCTTTCCTATTAGGAAAAGCATCGTTTTCTTTGTGGGCAAAGGTTCATGGGCCTGGGTACCCCTCTATATAAAGGGGTAGAACCCCAGTTTGAGTTCAAGGAAGATCTCACGTAACTCTACCTCTCTTCTATGTTCTTTACATACAAAACCTATTTGAGTTGGGTAGAGGCACCCTGGAACTACGAGGGTTCTTTTCATGGTATTTCTTGAGGAGGAAGCATCCACGATCACCCAGATCGATCGACCACTTCTCCTTTGGCCTTGGGTTCGTGCGGCTGACCACCGACCTACTGCAGTTGCAGCAGCGGTCGTGTGCTTCTCCCTCTTGGGAGCGGCCACCTCAGCCGCATCTCAGAGCTCCTGCAGGCACGTCTAGGGCCGACAGAGCAAGGGGACCCATCCCCAGGGGCCGACGAGTTCCACGAGAGGAAGAGGAGTGTCGTCCATGACTACTAGGGTGACCAACTGGAGGTGGCGCGAGGTTGAAGGAGGGTTCGGGCCATTGGACCGTTCTGCCCTTCCCGTTATTGAAGGAGCGACCCACTTATCAAGGGTAGAACCATCATTCGATTATGTTTCCAAATCGCAAGAGCCTTGCATGGTAAAGGAGGAGACGTGGTGCTCTCCTATTAGTCCAGAGTAAGTGAATTTCATTAAATTCATAACTTTTTAAATATAGATTGGTTGGGGACATATAATACATGAATCTTGCTCAGAAAAGCATGAGGAATTCAATAAAAATACTAGTGGAGACTAGTTTTACTTCTAGTTCGAAAAGTACATAAAGTTAGTACTTTAATGCTTTAAATGAATCCAAAAAATCTAGATTTGTTTAATAGTGAGTTTAATAACTTAGTTTAATATTCTAAATCAAGATTGGACATTTTGACATAAAAAAGATAATAGGAAAATGATTTGAGTTTAAAAACCCATGATTTGCTTGATTAGGGTTTTCCAGTGTGCAAAAGTGCAATCAATGTTAAATTAGGGTTTACTAGCCTAGCAGATGTGAAAAATAGTAATTAAGGTACAATTGTCAATTGAACTATAATCATTGATGAAGACCCTGAAGATGATAATCGGCCTTAATGATCTTGACATGACCTAAAAGAATAAACATATTGGTTTTAGTGTAAAAGAAAGATATCTGACCTAATTGGAATTCAATTATGCCTTTAGTCCGAAACTGAGGATTCGATGTTGAGATAATTAGGGTTTGTGATCAATTGTGTTAAATTAGGTTTTAAAATAGTAAAAGATGAAGGGAAACCCTAATTGGAATGGAAACCCTAAAAGTGGACTAGAAACCCTACGAAGCGAGCTAGATTTAATAGATCTTAATGACATGAGTAATAAAAGGAAATTGTATAATTGTTTTAGGATCTTATTGAATGCTTGATTTCCTATTGGTTGATTGGATTATTTATGTCTCACATCAAGTTGACATGTATGTGGTTATGCTTATGATTATCCCGCATTAGTTTTTTGAGGATTTTATTGATGTTTACATCGTGGCTTGAATTAATTTTTGGATGAATTTAATTCATGCAAAATATAATGTGAATATGACTATCACATAAGAGATGTGCCTACTAGCTCAGATCCTAGTCCCCTCTGTAGCTTAATGGGTTGACCTAGTACATGGATACCAATGGGGTAGGCATTCAAGTCATTGGATGACTTAGTATATGGATACCAATGGGGTAGGTCCATCAAGTCACTTTGAGTCAGGGATTGGACTACTCATGGGTAGTGCCACGTGAATCAACCCTAGATATTGATCTACCTGTTAGGTAGGATCATGCGGGGTTTAATAAGGATCTACCTAAAGAGAGGTAGTATCTCAGTCCACTACAGGGACAACACAGAGATAGGGGATAGGAAAGGATTGAGTAGTATGGTTTAAAACGTAATGTTGGCTGTTAAATAATAATTGGCTGATTACTTTGTTATTATAGTTGCACGATTATTGTTTTCCCGACATACCAGCTTCTTGTTGGCCGCCATTTTGTTTTTTGGCGTTTTAGGTACAAATGAAAAGAACAAACAGTAAAGTGGCATATGCGGGATTAAATGAGAATTAACGTACACAGGAGGATTAGTTAGATTGGTATCTTCATGGATAGAAGTTTAGAAATCCTAGTTTTTAAAATGTAAGTAAAGTTTTATTTTATACCAGTTTTTAGTTTAGTTGGTAAAGTTTATTAATTTTTATTGATTATTTGTCAAACCTTTGATCCGGGTTATTGGTTAATGGCTATGACCATTCAGTCTCCCTTAATTGGGGGTTACCGGGAGGCAGGTCATTACAATTGGTATCACAGCGAAGGTTGCTCACTTAATCTTTAATAATTATTAAATTTTACAAATTCTGTAGAACCCGAGGGAGTTATTAGAGGATTGTCCAAAAGATTGAGGTGTCTAGAAAAGGATCACGTCTGGGGGCTGGAAATATTTTCCTCCGCACCACTAGTCGGAATATGAGGACTCCCGGATTGTGTGACTTCCTGGCTGATGTCTTAGGATATGACTCGAAATAAGATACCTTTAGGACTCTCTCATCTTGTTCATCCTTTCTCAACTCAAAATTCTCTAAGGACCTTAAGGATTAGGGTTTCCTCTCTTCTCCTCACCCTCTTGAGGTATGGGTAAGGTTGATAAGGATTAAGGAATCCTCCATCAAATCAATAAAAAGCATGTAAATAAGACAGCATGGACACAAGCTTAATAGAGTAAGTGTAAAGGAATAGATACATACTTAGGTCGTATGACATGAGTTGTCATTGCCCTCAGGAGAGACCTGAGGATAGACCTCCTTGGTAGGAGGATGAGTAGAGAGAGTTAGTCTTGGAGGTAGAGACCTCCATTAAAAGTGGTGACCTAGCACATCCTTTGAGGATGATGTTAACCCTAACCCTAAGTGAAGGTTAGAGAGAGAAGATAGATGTCATGGTTGACCGAGTGTTTGGTTGGACATGCCTTTGGGATGCCAGAAGAGGTTAGATGACCTAGTACCTTTGGCAACCCAACCCTGGAAAGGGTCATTCATGTTTGAGCAAAGGATAGCCCCTTCATGGATGAGGTAAAAAAACCTATATAAACCTTATGGGCTGCACCCAGAGTACATCAGTAGTATGAGAAATAAGTTAAAACTAAGGCCAGAAGGATAGGATGGATGGATCATGACATAAGCATAAGGGCCTATGGATAATCATGAGAAAACATAAGTTTGAGCATAGGCTTCACCCGCATATAGGTATGCTTGTGAGCTTGATCCTTCATGGAGAGAGGACCGCTAATAGTAAGGTTGGATGTGGAGTTAGCTCTAGATAGAGAAAGCAGGAACCAGGCAAGAAGGTTGGAAACCTAAAACCCCGAGATGTGAGGAAGAGTGGGGAGGTAAGGCTGATGCAACCTAAGTGGATGATAGTGGTTGCCTTATGCTTGACCCCTGGAGGCTGATGATATCTTAGAACTAAACCCTAGAGAGAGGATGAGGCTTCTGGTACCTAGGTGCCTATGGTATAGATGTTTACCTTCTGAGATAGGAAGAAGAGTTCTTTAGACCTAGAAAGGTTTAGTAATAGGTTGTGAGGACTAATACCTAGTTGGTTGTCCTTGAGGAGGACTTGACCCTAATGTGTTGCTCGAGTAGAAGGATGACAGGGAGTACATGACATACCTCGGACATGCCTGAATCGTGGTCAAGAGTTTGAGCATGCAGTTGGATACCCAAAGGTGAACCTAGGGTTCCTAAGCCTAAGAGGGGAAGCAGTGTACCCAATGCTCATGATGAGATTTGAGTCTCTAT
Organism: Alisma plantago-aquatica; assembly: GCA_963693085.1. Classification (NCBI taxonomy): domain Eukaryota; kingdom Viridiplantae; phylum Streptophyta; class Magnoliopsida; order Alismatales; family Alismataceae; genus Alisma; species Alisma plantago-aquatica. The sequence goes on along the minus strand of OY856414.1, from coordinate 161,281,270 downwards.
AGTTTTGAGCATGGTACTCCTCATGTGTAGAGGTAAAGGAAACCCCTTAAGTTAAGGTTATGTTTGATGAACCCCTCACAACTAAGTTGGTCTAATGTTGAGGATGAGAACAAGTGTGACCTAGCATTGTTTGGTAAGTGTCATCTTGTGCCTTATTGCTAGGGCTAGGAATGCTCATGTGGATACATAGCATAAACATAAGGACGTTTGTGACCGCTGTTATAAAGGTGTAGTTTCCTCCCACTCTGGGAGAGGGACCTTTTGTAGGGTGTATACCAGTTTTATTGATTTTGAGGTAACCTAAAGAGGTTTCATAGGATCTTGTAAAGCTAAGTGAAGAGTACATGGTATGAGAATGAACTTGCAGACCCATAGATGACCATCTTTACGTGCATGCGGATGTGTTACCATGGAGGTAACCGGTATGGGGCCTGACCAAGGTAGGCAAGTTGCCATGACCCCTATGAAAGGGTGAAAGTCAGTCATGAATGCAGAAAGAGATGATGAAGGCTTGGGTAAGGTTCTAAGTTGGACATGTACTATAATAGAATCCTAAGCCTATCCTAGGGTCAGGTAGGGATAAGACAGATGGAAGATGGAGTTGCCTAATTCCCTAGTTGCACATGACCATAGGGTCGAGATGTAACAACTATCATTTTTAGAGGGCCATGGGTTAGGAGATTGATCCCCTTCATGAACTCATGGGACCCAAAGGGCAGATGAGTAGGGCACTCTCTGGATGCATAAGGGAAGAGGGGTGACCCCTAAAATGTTGGCATCCTATAGACCTGGAGGAGATGACCAAGGAATGGGTGTGGACCTGAGTAGGTTCGAGACCAGTTTTCCATGGAAGCAACTTTGATATCAAGATGATGGTGATGTGGAGACATAAGTTGCATGTTTCAACTTAGATTCAAAGGTGTACTAGCAATGTGGGATGTACCATCTCTACTCTTAGAATAGGAAGAACTTTGTGTTTGGACGGCCGCCAAATGCTTATTTCCTCTTGTTATGGGAGGGAGAGATGGGACAGTACGCATGCCATACACCAAGGATAAAAGATTATGCAAGTTGGAACATTGCTACGAGGTATGAGGAAAGAGATGATAATATACCTTGGTGGAGTGAATGACACATGGATGGTTTGCAAACAATAAAAGGTATAAGGTAGTCACCTTATAAGGTTTTTTAGCATGAGCTATGTGGATTTTGCAAGTTATATAAGATTGAGTTTGATCACCATGAGGATGAGCTCAGGGTTTCTTGATGAAGACAAACTTAGACTTTGAGATGAGATCATAAGTATAATACATGGAGGTGTATGTCCTCAACAATACCTAACACCTATGGATAAGAAGTGGTAATGAATGCTCTGGTTGAGATATAGTTGCTTAGCTAGAAGAAGTTGAGGTTTCTAGGCTAACCTTAAGTTAAGAAAAAGAGATAAGTTGGGTTAATACCCAGATGTATCAATAGCGGTTAATCAAGTAAATGATTTTTTGGTTAGCTAGTCTAGTCTATGATATAATGAAAGGATGGTTGGAGAACCTCAGATGTACTTCTTTGGAAAGGAAAGTGATGAAACCCTAATGAGAGTGGTACAGGGTTTCCAAGGTATCGATCTTGAGGAATCATGACATACCAGCGATCATGGTTTTAAGATCACCAAACACTGTGATACTACAAAGATAGTAAGTGATAGTAGCACTTTGGCTGCTTGATGTGAAATTGCATGTAGCATGTGGCCATGCAAGTCAGGAGGTGAAGGACGAACACTAGTAACCCAGTGCATGGATATAAAGTATAAAGAGTTCCCGAGAGGGAATGGGAGTTCATCATTGTAGATGATGTGAGTCTCCCCTAGACCAAGGAAGGTCAATATGCAGAATGGGTTATGGTAGTTTACCTTACCTAGAAATAAAAGAGTACTGTCCAGGGACAGATCCAGTTGAACTACATATGAGAGAGAGATGGTTTAACTACAACATGATGTGAGTTCAAAAATTCTTGAGTAGGGCCTAAAGGTTCACTTCCATAACGTGGAAGCAGATGCATGAAGAACTCGATGTTAGTACAGTTTATCACCCCTAACTAATGATTAGTATAATCCAAACTAAAGGGTCTGATGAGAGCATGTGTGCTCATTCAGGGTGATATCTAGAGATAGTTCTTATCCTATGAAATATGTGATGATAACCACCATCGTTAGTATCAGGAGTTAAAGAAGCTCTGTAAGGGAGGTTGTGTCGGTCACCACTTCATTATGATGATTTTGGTTAAGGAGGCCTCGCAAAGGTCAGAAAAGAACCACAATGTGTGCAGATGAAGTCACTTTGATCGTGAAATGACTGAGAGAGAGCCCGATGGTGACAAGAGTCACAAGCTAATGCAAAGCAGACTGACATGTAGTTTACTGTGGGAGAATATGTGATGTGAAAAGTCTGACCCCTCTAAGCTACAGCTGAGAAAGTTGAGTCCCCGATATGTGGGTCCATTTGAGATGGATTGGTGTAGATGGTTGTGTTTAGCCTTGCCCCTCAGGATAACATGATGTGTGATGAGTTCCATGTGTCCAATCTAGAGAACTATGTGAGGTACCCACGCCATGTGTTGAGCCCTGAACCTATTTAGCTTTTTGAGAGGCTGAAATGTGCTGAGTCACCTATGAGGGTACGATATACCAAGGTAAGAAATAACTCAGATGGAAGAATATGAGATGATAAAGTTTCTTGGGAAGCACCATGGAAAGGGTAAGGCCACATGGGCGTCGTAATGGACATAAGAAAGGCTTATCCTGTTTGTTTGCTTTCTTGAAGGAATTTTGAGGATTCTTATAAAAGTGGAAGGATGTTACGACCCCAATTTTGGGTTCATTTGTTGATAAATGTAATTTCTCATATTAAATTTTTTTGGAAAACTAATGATACAATTTGTTGTGAATAAATTGATTTTGTTTACAATAGCCTTGATGATTGTGTTGTGGGCTTTATTGGCTATTGGGCCCAATAATAAGGAAATTCAATTAGTAAATGAATAACTGAGTTTTTGAGAAAAGAAAGGTGTGGAAACCTCTAGAAGGCAAAAGAACTTAATACAAAGGTGGATTTCGTGCCACATGGGTTCCTTGGGTCCCAAGGAGTCCAAAGTTGCAAAGAAAATCAATAAGAAAAGAAAAGATTAATTAAATATTTCTTTATTAAGAAAGAAATTGAAAACAATGGTAAAATGTGGAAAACAAGTGAAAAGAGGTGTAATTGAGTTATTCTTGGTGGAATTTCGTATCGCAAGGATTCCTAATGATAAAAGGAATAAAAATGAGGAATATAAAAGAGAAATAAAGAGATATCCTCAAAAAGAACTATTTTAATAAGAAATAAACAAGATAATGAGAAATAATGAAGAATAATGCATTTAGATGCATCTAGAAGGATAATGAGTATCCAATAAAAAGGGATTTCGAATTATTATAATTCCTTAGGGTCCAAGAAGCCCCATGAATAAAAGGAGGAAAGAGAAAATACCCATAACAAAAAATAAGAAGATAATGTGAGTATACAATTATTGTATTATGTGGTATTGCTAAAAGAAAGTAATTTTTATTAAAGGAAAATAGGATTTCGTGCCTATGGATTGAAAAGCAAGAAACAAAGAGAATAAGTGGGACAATTTTCGAAATCATAATATCAAAAGAAAAAGGAGTATGAAAGAAAGAGAGAGAACTAGCTTCTTAGTGAAGGAATCCCTTTCCTATTAGGAAAAGCATCATTTTCTTTGTGGGCAAACGTTCATGGGCATGGGTACCCCTCTATATAAAGGGGTAGAACCCCGATTTGAGTTCAAGGAAGATCTCACGTAACTCTACCTCTCTTCTTTGTTCTTTATGTGAAAAACCTAGCTGAGTTAGGTAGAGGCACCCTGGAACTACGAGGGTTCTTTTTATGGTCTTGCTTGAGGAGGGAAGCCTCCACAATCACCTAGATCAATCGACCACTCCTCCTTTGTCCTCGAGTTTGTGCGGCTGACCGCCGACCTGCTACAGTTGCAGTAGCGGTTGTGAGCTTCTCCCGCTTGGGAGTAGCCACCTCGGCCGCATCGGAGAGCTCCTGCAGGCACGACTAGGGTCGACGGAGCAAGGGGACCCGTCCCCAAGGGTCGACAAGGTCTAAGAGAGGAAGAGGAGCGTCGTCCATGGCTACTAGGGCGACCAACTAGAGGTGGCACGAGGTTGAAGGAGGGTTCAGGCCATTGGACCGTTCTTACCTTCCTGTTATTGAAGGAGCGACCCACTTATCAAGGGCAGAACCATCATTCGATTATGTTTCCAAATCGCAAGAGCCTTGCATGGTAAAGGAGGCGATGTGGCGCTCTCCGATTGGTCCAGAGTAAGTGAATTTCATTAAATTCATAACTATTTAACGGTAGCTCGATTGGGGACATATAATACATGAATCTTGCTCAGAAAAGCATGAGGAATTCAATAAAAATACTAGTAGAGACTGGTTTTACTTCTAGTTCGAAAAGTACATAAAGTTAGTACTTTAATTCTTTAACTGAATCCAAAACCCTAGATTTGTTTAATGGTGAGTTTAATAACTTAGTTTAATATTCTAAATCAAGATTGGACATTTTGACATAAATAGGATAATAGGAAAATGATTTGAGTTTAAAAACCCATAATTTGCTTGATTAGGGTTTTCTAGTGTGCAAAAGTGCAATCAATGTTAAATTAGGGTTTACTAGCCTAGCAAATGTGAAAAATAGTAATTAAGGTACAGTTGTCAATTGAACTATAATAATTGATGAAGACCCTGAAGATGATAATTGGCCTTAATGATCTTGATATGACCTAAAAGAATAAACGTATTGGTTTTAGTGTAAAAGAAAGATATCTGACCTAATTGGAATTCAATTATGCCTTTAGTCCGAAACTGGGGATTAGATGTTGAGATAATTAGGGTTTGTGATCAATTGTGTTAAATTAGGGTTTAAAATAGTAAAAGATGAAGGGAAACCCTAATTGCAATGGAAACCCTAAAAGTGGACTAGAAACCCTAGGAAGTGAGCTAGATTTAATAGATCTTAATGACATGAGTAATAAAAGGAAATTGTATAATTGTTTCAGGATCTTATTGAATGCTTGATTGCCTTTTGGTTGATTGGAAAAATTCTGTCTCACATCAACTTGATAGGTATGTGGTTACGCTTATGATTATCCCGCATTAGTTTTCTGAGGATTTTATCGATGTTTACATCGTGGCTTGAATTAATTGTTGGATGAATTTAATTAATGCAAAATATAATGTGAATATGACTATCACATAAGAGATGTGCCTACTAGCTCAGATCCTAGTCCCCTCTGTAGCTTAATGGGTTGACCTAGTACATGGATACCAATGGGGTAGGCCATTAGGTCATTGGATGACTTAGTACATGGCTACCAATGGGGTAGGTCCATCAATTCACTTTGAGTCAGGAATTGGACTACTCATAGGTAGTGCCATGTGACTCAACCCTAGATATTGATCTACATGTTAGGTAGGATCATGTGGGGTTTAATAAGGATCTACCTAGAGAGAGGTAGTATCTCAGTCCACTGTAGGGACACCACAGAGATAGGGGATAGGAAAGGATTGAGTAGTATGGTTTAAAACATAATCTTGGTTGTTAAATAATAATTGGTTGATTACTTTGTTATTATAGTTGCACGATTATTGTTTTCCCCACATACCAGCTTCTTGCTGACTGCCGTTTTGTTTGTCGGCGTTTTAGGTAAAAATTAAAAGAACAAACTGTAAAGTGGCATATGTGGAATTAAATGAGAATTAATGTGCACAGGAGGATTAGTTATATCGGTATCTTCATGGATAGAAGTTTAGAAATCCCAATTTTTAAAAGGTAAGTAAAGTTTTATTTCATACCTGTTTTCAATTTAGTTGGTAAAGTTTATTAACTGTTATTGATTATTTGTTGAACCTTTGATCCAGGTTATTGGTTAACAGCTCTGACCATTCGGTCTCCCTTATTTGGGGGTTACCAAGAGGCGGGGTCGTTACAACTATTGTCCTGAATGCGCCTACGTTTGCTTGAATGTGCCCACTACAATCCTGAATGCACCTACTTTTACATGAATGCGCCCATTATTGTCCTGAATGCGCCCACTATAGCCATCTTAAATGCACCTACTTTTCTTGAATGCTCCCACTACAACCATCAATGTGCCCAATTTTGCTTGAATGTGTCACTATTGCTCAATGCACCCACTTTTACATGAATGTGCCCACCATTGTCCTGAATGCACATACTTTTGCTTGAATGCACCCACTACAGTCCTGAATGTGTCTAGTTTTACGTGAATGCACCTACTTTTGCTTGAATGCGCCCACTACATCCCTCAATGCACCCAGTTTTTCTTGAATGTGCCCTCTATTATTCTCAATGCGCCCACTTTTAATGAAATGTACCATCTATTATCCTGAATGTGCCTACTTTTGCTTGAATGCGTCCACTACAACCCTTAATGTAACCACTTTTATGTGAATGCACCCATTATAGTCCTGAATTGGCTTACTTTTTCTTAAATGTGCCCATTACAACTCTCAATGCACCTAATTTTGTGTGAATGCCCACTATCCTTCTCAATGCACCCATTTTTAAAGGAATGCACCCTCTATTATTCTCAATGTGCCCGCCATTGTCCTCAATGTGTCCACTATTATCCATAATACACCTGTTTTGAATGTATTCACCCACTACAACATTGAACATTCCCGGTACTTCCCTCCTTACTTCTTTCCTCTCCTCTCTTCACTTCCTTCCTCTTTTTACTTCTCACATGTTTTTTTTTAATTTATTCTCTGGCTTCTCTTACTTCCCCCCTCATACCTGTGTGTATTACTTTCTCTAAAATATGTCAATATTAGTTTTGTTGAAATGAAATTTCTATAACAAATCCAACAATTTTTATTTAGTAGATAAAATCGTTATCAAAATTTATGCACAAAATATTTTTTTATTTCTATTTCCTCTCAATATACATGTCTATTATTTTTTCAAAAAAATTTTCATATTGATTTTGTTGTAATGTATTTTTTATAACAAATCCAACGATTTTTATTTTTTCAAAAAATTCTTTACGGATCAAAAGTTATACAAAAAATAAAATTTCCTTTGTATTTCTCTCTTAATCTCTTTTCGCAGCCTTATCAAATCACTCCACTTGTCCTTTTTACCTACCCCATGCCACCTTATCCCTCAAAACCACCATCCCCATTCAAAACCATCTCACAGGAGCACATCAAGCGCGAGTCATGGCCAGGCGTGTGTCCTCTTCTTATTTTCATATTAAAAACATATATATATATATATATATATATATATATATATAGATTTATTTATGCCCGACGCTTGTACTATAGAAAATGCTACCGTGCAAGGAGATATGGTGGCATCAACCATACAAATATCAAATTATTGCGTTCAACTACTTCTTTTCCTCAGCCGTCCTCAGACTCTCTCCACCCCCAAAATCTAAACCATAATCACCCAACTACCCTACTCTTCTTGTTTCACAATCTTTGTTATCTTTTTCCATTGGTCGTCAAGCATCCATCATTGGAAATGTTGTTTCTTTGTCTGATTTTTATCTAGCCAGTGTTGTTTTCTATGGAAGGAGGAAGAGGGTGACGCTAGTGATGCACGAAGACCCAAATCCTTCCTGCATCTGGTTGGTTCCATGATGACTCCACCGGCATCGATGCCTTAGGGCCTATATGACAAAGTCCATGTATAGTTCTTGCTTCATGGGCATGTCGTCCTTGACTTGTGCATGTGATTGAAGTTTGTGCTCCCTCCCACAGTCTCAATAGCCACTACCAAAAAACATAGTATAGGTGACAGTCATGTAAAAGGTTACACATTTTAGGTGACATGCTTATGCATCACTTATAATCTGTATAGACCTGTGTGAAATAGATGACATACATTTTAGCATTTTGAAAAGGTTGCATACTTTAGGTGACATACATGTACATCATATATAATATGTATAATCCTACGTAATATAGATGACATACATTTTATCATACATGAAAGGATTACACCGAATAGGTGACATACATTTGAATCACCTATAGGTGACATGTATATGAGTCACATGTGATCTATAAGGGGGTATATATAGGTGACACTCATGCATGTCACCAAACTTTTAGGTGACACATGTTCTTGTCACCTAAACTTTAGGTGATAGACATGTCAGTCATCCGATAACTCCCAACCAAACAAGCTTCATGGGGATATATCAATACATTTATTGACAATACATAAAGGAAGATATGTGAGAGAAAGTATTGATGAGAGTCTTTCTAAGTAATCTGGAGGGTCAATCATAGAGCGATATTGTCATAAATATCTTCCCTCAAACTCATATATGTCTCGTTTATGAAAATTTTTTAAGGCTAATGGACATTTGTCTTACAATGCAAAGTTCTCCTTGATAGCGGCTTGTGTAGAGAACCCACCCCCATCAATAATTGTTGTAAAAGAGTGGTTGTTGTCGAAAGCACTCGAACGACCTTGTTCCCATCATCCCCAAACTCATACACATCTCTTTTATGAATAGTTAAGAGGACAATACATATGTACATGTCTCAAATCTTACCATTTTCAAGGACTTGCTATGAGAGGACACTATCATGATATGGCCCCTAGCTCCACCCAGAATCCTTTTTACAGACTTTCTACCGACACACATTGTCATGATATGGACCATGGATCCTCTATAATACATTTTGGGAGATTTCCATGAGCAGACATTCTCATGATATGGGCCTGGTCTCCTCACAGATACATTTTTAGGAACTTGTTGTGAGAGGACACTATGAAGAATTGGGCCACAAGTCCTCAAAGCTGCATTTCAAGGAACTTGTTGTGATTGAACTCTATCATGGTATGATTCATGGATCCTCCCAAATGTATTTTTATGGGGATATATCAGCACATTTATTTGAAAACTTGTAAAGGTGATGTGTGAGAGAAAATGTTGTTGAGAGTCATTCTAAGTGATTCATAAAGGGATATTGGTATGAAAATAGTCACCAAACTCATACATGTCTCTTTGGTGAGCATTCTAAGGCCACTGAGCCTTTTTATTATGATGCACATTTCTCCTTGGAAACATCTTACATAGACCTTCCACCCACAGTATCGATTTCTAAAAATGGGAGATAGCTACCATAAGCACTCAATCTACCAAGCTTCAATTGTCCCCAAACTCATAGATGTCCATTTATGAATAGTTAAGAGGACAATACATATATACACGTCTCAAGGACTTTTTTATGAGAAGACGATGCCATAACATAGGCCCTAGCCCCTCCTCGAAGCAATTGAATACACTTGTCTGAGAGGACATTGTCATGTTATGGGTCATAGCTCCTCACACATGAATTTTCAGGGACTTTCCTGAGAGGTTCTCATGATATGGGCTTGGATACTCACAAAATGCAGTTTCAAGGACTTGTTGTGAGAGACCATATCATTATATGGGCCCAATATCCTCACAAATTCATGTCAAGGGACTTGTTTTGAGATGATATTGTAATGATATGGGCCCAAGATCCTCACAAATGCATTTCAAGGGACTTGTTGTGAGATGATATTATCATGATATGGTCCATGGCTCCTCCTAAATGCATTTATGGACATTATCAATATATGGGCCCTGACACCTCCTTAATGCATTTGAAGGGACATGTTGTGAAAGGACACTGTAGTGGCACCTCCCAGATGCATTTTTAGGGACACGTTGTGAGATCACATGTGTCATGATATGGGCCCTGACACCTCCCAAATGCTTTTTCTTGGACTTGTTATAAGAGGATGTTCTCATGATATGAGACCTGACACCTCACAAATGTATTTTTAAGGACTTAGTATGAGATGACATTGTCATTATATGTGCCATGGCACCTCCCAAATGTATTTTAAGGGATTACTATGATGCCTTGCTTTAATGTTGTTGTATCACGTTCTATCGCGGTCACGATGTGCGTCATGGAGACTGTCACAATATTGAGTTGTGAGATATGGTCGTGGCACCTCCCAAATGTATTTTTAGAGACTTAGTGTCAGATAACATTTGTCTTGAAATGGGCCCTGACACCTCCCTAATTCATTTGAAGGGACATGTTGTGAAAGGAAAATATCATGATATGGGTTGTTGGGTCTTGTTTTAGTCAAGATTGTCATTTCTCTTGTGTTTTGGTCAAGAAAGATGTGCACCATGTGTGTTTGAGGTCGAGATAGTTGTTGTTTTGGTTGTGATGGTTGGCCTTGTTTCAATCGTGATGGTCCATTCTGCTTTTGGACGTGACACTTCATTTTGGTTTGGTCGTGATGCTACGTTTGATGTGATCACGACCTTCTACTGTGAGGGTGGGTTGCGACATTGTGTTGTGGGTTGGTCGCGAAGCCTATGCATAACACTAGTCGTGACACCTTGCTTTAATGTTGGTGTATCACATTCTATCATGGTCATGACATGCATCGTGGAGATAGTCGTGATGTTGTGTTGTGAGATATGGGTCAAGGCACCTTCCAAATGCATTTTTACGGACTTAATGTGGGATAACATTTGTCTTGAAATGGGACCTGACACCTCCCAAATGTATTTGGAGGGACATGTTGTGAAATGACACTATCATGATATGGGTTGTTGGGTCTTGTCTTGGTCAAGATTGTCAGTTCTCTTAAATTTTGGGTCGGGAAAGATGTGCACCATGTGTGTTTGAGGTAGAGACACTTGGTGTTATTTTAGTTGTGATGGTTAGCCTTGTTTCATTTGTGATGGTTCGTTCTCCTTATGGACGTGACACTTCATTTTGGTCTGGTCATGACACTGTGTTTGATGCGGTCATGACGTTGTGCTATGAGGGTGGGTCACGACGTTGTGTTGTGGGTTGGTCATGATGCCTTGCTTTAACACTGTTGTATCACGTTCTATCGTGGTCACAATGTGCATTGTGGAGATAGTCATGATGTTGTATTGTGAGATATGGGCCATGGCACCTCCCAAATGCATTTCTAGGGAGTTGATGTTAGATAACATTTGTTTTGAAATGGGCCATGACACCTCCCAAATTCATTTGGAGGGACATGTTGTGAAAGGACACTATCATGATATGGGTCATGGCACCTTCCAAATGCATTTTTAGCGACTTGATGTGAGATAAAATTCGTCTTGAAATGTGCCCTTTCACCTCCCAAATGCATTTTTCTAGACTTGTTATGAGAGGACTTGTCATGATATGGGACCTGACACCTCGCAAATACATTTTAAGGACTTTTTGTGAGATGAAATTATCATCATATGTGCCATGGCACCTCCCAAATATATATTCAAGGACTTGGGATGGTTTTGGTTTTGATTGTTGGCCTTGTTTGCATTGTGATGGTCTATTCTGCTTCGGGACATGACACATTGTTTTGGTCTGGTTGCGACATTGTGTTTGTTGTAGTTGCGATGTTGTGATGTGAGGGTGGGTCGCGACGTTGTGTTGTGGGTTGGTCGCAAAGCTTATGTGTAACGCTGGACATGACTCCTTGCTTTAACATTGTTGTATCATGTTCTATTATGATCGCAACGTGCGTCGTGGAGACAATCATGATGTTGCATTGTGAGATATGGGTTATGGCACCTCCCAAATGTATTTTTAGGGAATTGATGTGAGATAACATTTGTCTTGAAATGGGCCCTAAAACCTCTCAAATGCATTTTTATGGACTTGTTGTGAGAGGAGATTGTCATGATATGGGACCTAACACATCCAAATGCATTTCAAGGACATGTTGTGAGATGACATTATCATCATATGTGCCATGGCACCTCCCAAATGTATTTTCAAGGACTTGGGATGGTTTTGGTTGTGATGGTTGGCCTTGTTTCAATTGTGATGGTCCATTCTACTTCTGGATGTGACACTTTGTTTTGGTCTAGTCGTGATGTTGCGTTTGTTACAGTCGCAATGTTGTGCTCTAAGGGTGGGTCGCGACCTTGTGTTGTGGGTTGGTCGTGAAGCTTGTGTGTAATGTGGTCGTGAAACCTTGCTTTTATGATGTTGTATCACGTTCCATTGCAGACGCGATGTGCGACGTGGAGACAGTCACGATGTGGCGTTGTGAGATATGGGTTTTGGCACCCCCAAATGCATTTTTAGAGACTTGATGTGACATAACATTTGTCTTGAAATGGGCCCTGACACCTCCAAATGCATTTGTAGGGACATGTTGTGAAAGGACACTTCATGATATGGGTCGTGGAACCTCCCAATGCAATTTTAGGGACTTGATTTGGACTAACATTTTTCTTAAAATGGGACCTAACACCTCCCAACTGCATTTTCATGGACTTGTTGTGAGAGGACGTTGTCATAATATGGGACCTAACATCTCTCAAATGTATTTTTAAGGACATACTATGAGATGGCATTATCATCATATGTGCCATTGCACCTCCCAAATGTATTTTCAAGGACTTAGGATGGTTTTGGTTGTGATGGTTGGCCTTATTTTAGTCGTGATGGTCCATTCTACTTCTGGACGTGACACTTCATTTTGGTATGGTCGTGACACTGCGTTTGTTACGGTCGCGACATTGTTCTTTGAGGGTGAGTCGCGACCTTATGTTGTGGGTTGGTCATGAAGCATATGTGTAACGATGGTCATGACACCTTGCTTCTACGATGTTGTATCATGTTCCAGAGCCGACACGACATGCATCATGGAGACAGTCATGATGTTGCATCATGATATATGCATTATGGAACCTCCTAAATGCATTTTAGGGATTTGATGTGATATAACATTTGTCTTGAAATGGGCCCTGAAATCTCCCAAATGCATTTGAATGGACATGTTGTGAAAGGAAACTATCATTATATGGGTCGTGGCACCTTCCAAATTTTTAGGGACTTTATGTGTGATAACATTTATTTTGAAATGGGCCCTGACACCTCCCAGTCACATTTTCACAGACTTATTGTGAGAGGGCGTTGTTATGATAAGGGACTTGAAACATCCCAAATGTATTTTGAAGGACTTAATGTAAGATGACATTATCATCATATGTGCCATGACACCTCCCAAATGTATTTTCAAGGAATTGGGATGGTTTTGGTTGTGATGCTTGGCTTTATTTCAATCGTGATGTTCCATTCTAGTTATGGGTGTGACACTTTGTTTTGGTCTGGTCATGATGATGTGTCTGTTGCGGTCACGACATTGTGCTATGAGGATGGATCATGACGTTTTCTTGTGGGTTGGTCGTGAAGCCTATGTGTAACACTGGTCATGACGTCTTGCTCTAGCGTTATTGTATCATGTTCTATCGCGGTCGTGACGTGTGATGTGGATACATTCATGATGTTGTGTTGTGAGATATGGGTCGTGACACCTCCCAAATGCATTTTTAAGGACTTGATGTGAGATAACATTTGTCTTTAAATGGGCCCTGACACCTCCCAAATGCATTTGAAGGGACATGTTGTGAAAGGACACTATCATGATATGGGTCGTGGCACCTCCTAAATGCATTTTTAGGGACTTGATGTGAAATAACATTTATCTTGAAATGGGTCTTGACACCTCCCAAATGCATTTTCATGGACTTATTGTGAGAGGATGTTGTCATGATATGGGACCTGACACCTCCCAAATGCATCTTTAAGGACGTACTATGAGATGACATTATCATCATATGTGCCACGGTACCACCCAATTAAATGTATATTCAAGGACTTGGGATGGTTTTGGTTGTGATGGTTGGCCTTATTTCAGTCGTGAAGGTCCATTCTATTTCTGGATGTGACACTTCATTTTGATCTGGTCACGACTACGGTCGTGAAGTTGTGCTATGAGGGTGGGTTGCAACCTTGTGTTGTGGGTTGGTCACGAAGCCAATATATGGGCCATGTATCCTCCTTAATTCATTTGATGGGACATGTTGTGAAAGGACACTATCACAATATGGGTCGTGGCACCTCCCACATGCATTTTTAGGAACTTGATGTGAGATAACATTTTTCATGATATTGGCCCTGACACCTCCCAAATGCATTTTGATGGACTTGTTATGAGAGGTAGTTGTCATGAAATGGGACCTGACACTACCTAAATGCATTTTTAAGGACTTACTATGAGATGAAATTGTCATCATATGCACGATGGATGTAATGCCTGGGCCCACTGCCCAAGGCTCTAGTAGAGTTTTAGGAATGACGACTGGCCCCACAGACCACCACTAGCCTTAACTGTGCATTTTAATCTCACTCACGTGCAAGCCAGGATCAACTTCTAGACTGGTCACCCATCCTAGTACTACTCCAAGCTGAGCACACTTAACTATGGAGTTCATTAGAGATGGGCTCCCGGAAAAGGAGGTGCACCTTGGTGATATGGGTAGTCCAATCATTCCTTATAAGATCTTTTTATCCGAGGCCTCAAATCCTGGGATGTTACAATCTCCCCCACTTAGACTCTTGATGTCCTCGTCAAAGCTCAACTATAAGGCTTCATATCTTTTCCGCATTTCAGTGCAGACCCACAATGGCCCATGGACACCCAGCTCCCGATCACGGAATACCAGTGCAAGGGTGGCTACGTCAACCATGGACAACCCTTTCCTACATGTCTGGACCGTACAACTCAAGACTGGCATGCCATGGCCATGTGGGCCCCACCTACTAGAGGGGAATTGGCTCTGATACCATTTGTAATGCCTGGGCCCACTCTAGTAGAGTTTTAGGAATGACGACTGGCCTCACAGACCACCACTAGCCTTAACTGTGTGTTTTAATCTCACTCACGCGCAAGCCAGGATCAACTTCCCGATTGGTCACCCATCCTAGTACTACTCCAAGCTGAGCACGCTTAACTATGGAGTTCATTAGAGATGGGCTCCCAGAAAAGGAGGTGCACCTTGGTGATATGGGTAGTCCAATCATTCCTTATAAGATCTTTTTATCAGAGGCCTCAAATCCTGGGATGTTACAATGGCACCTCGGAAATGTATTTTCAGGACTTGGCATGATGGGGACATTGTCAAGATATGGGCCCAAGCTTCACCGAATTACATTTTTAGGGACTTATTATGAGAGGAAACTACCAATATATGGGCCATGTATCCTTCTTAATGCATTTGAAGGGACATGTTTTGAAGGAACACTATCACGATATGGATCATGACACCTCCCAAATGTGTTTTTAGGGACTTAATGTGAGATAACATTTGTCATGATATGGGCCCTGACACCTCCCACATGCATTTCAAGGGACTTGTTGTGAGATGATATGGCCATGATATGGGCCATGACTCCTCCTAAATGCATTTATGGACATTATCAATATAAGGGCTCTGACACCTTCTTAATGCATTTGAAGGCTATCACCAATGTCACATCACTAGGGGATATAAATTCCTCAATCACATCACAGGAGGATTACACCTCATACTAGGCATAAGCCTCTGTTAGTTCTAAGACCCATTACATCAATATGATCTCATCATGTCTCATCAAGGCTCATAGCCATCACCCGATGTCATATGATAACTATCATAGCATACACAAGCAAAGACATACATTTCACCCGCAAGGTTAGGGGTTCATAAACAAGAGAGATAAGACATCATAATGTGGTAACCACTTCAAATGAGACAAGCAAACATATCATATTCCCCAACATTAGGGTTAGGGTTACATGTATAGCCAATTAGGGTTCCACAATGTTATTCAAGAACCAAACCCTAATTATGTCATCTCACACTTTCTTGGAGAATACTAGAATTAGAACATCATTAACTAAACATGATTAGAGAATTTTGTCAAAAACACTAAGTATCAACATCATTACATGTACATGTGTAACCATCTCACTATGTTATACATGTGTGGTGGCCATGTACCATATATGTGTATGTCGACCATCCTTCAAACATGTGTCTCGACCACCATCAAGGGAACATGTCTCAAGCGAGACCAAACCATATGTCTCAACCAAATAAGAGCATGTATCGACTGAGATAAAACCATGAGTCATGACCGAACACCACATGCAAGGTTGGTCGACATCCTCATTAGGATGTTGATTTCACCATAATTTTATTAAGTGGGCTCAATTCTCCTCTTAATGTTCATTATTTTACAACTATCAAATTGCATTAAACTCATTACATCTTAATGTTATGTTGAGTTACAACTTTCCACATATATCACTCAACCAAACACATTGGTATGAGGTATTCCCACCATATCGGGCATCAATACACATGTATGCCACCATATCATGCCTAAGATGCACCCTTATCATCATGTCAATCATCTATATTGGGCATGTGGTATAACCACATTACCATATCGGTCTTAGGGTATATCCCCCAGTTCCATATCGTGTAGCCATGTCAAGTTAGTTATCACTTAGGTTTTATCATTCTCCAGTTGACCCCATATCGTGTAAGAGTTAGATGTTGGACCTCATATAGGGTATAAGTTTAATGCTTGGTGCCATATCGGGCACAAAGTATGCATCATGTCATACATGTAATATATGTCTCATTATGGTATCATTTGGAAAGGGTATTTTCAATACCATATTGGGTTCCCACCTTGTTTGCATGTAGGGTAACATATTGGGTTACCATGTTGGGTAGACCATTAGAGTCATATCCTTTTATACTTTCAAGGATCAGTTGTATCATATAATTGCACGACAAGCTAAATATCAAGTTGGATTCTTTCACCACAATCCTTCACACAAAAGGTAGGATTTATCGGGTTTCATGTCATCCCCTAGAGTTTCATCTTTATATCGGTTAGGGTTTCAACTGTATATCGTGTAGAGTGTTCAACTAACACTATACCATGCATGAGGCATGATCTTAACCTTGTATCATGTATAAGGTGTAAGTAGGTGCTACTCCTATCATCCATGAGATATCTCTCATATGGTTCATATGGTATCACTCACCACTATATCAGGTTACTCTTTATCTTGGATTTCATATCAGATTTCTCATCACCATCTAGGGTTTTCAACTCATATCGGGTTAGGATATAGAACTAACATCATATCATACA
This sequence comes from Alisma plantago-aquatica, assembly GCA_963693085.1. NCBI lineage: Eukaryota > Viridiplantae > Streptophyta > Magnoliopsida > Alismatales > Alismataceae > Alisma > Alisma plantago-aquatica. The sequence goes on along the minus strand of OY856414.1, from coordinate 161,264,141 downwards.
TAAGGTGAATGTATGACCCCATATCATGCTCAAGGTGTGTATAAGTACTTACTCATATCGCCCATGATATGTAAACATCTCACTATATCATGTTTGTGGTGGGTTTACTTCAACATATTGGATTACTTATCTTCTAGGATTTACTATATCAGGCTGGAGTTCATGCTTGGTTCCCTATTGTGCATAGGGTGCATGACTTGATCTTATATCATGCACATAGTGTTTGTTTATCAACATATCATGCATGAGGTATGCACTTCATGATCATATTGGGTAAGAGGTACCTACTCATGAGGTATGCACTTCAATGACATGTTGTGAGATGACACCATCTTGATATGGGCCCTGGCTCCTCAGAAATTTATTTTCAGGGACTTACTGTGAGAGCACACTATCATGATATTGGTCACATATCCTCCCAAATGCAATTACAATGACATGTTGTGAGAGAACATTCTCATGATATGGGATGTAGCTCCTCTCAAATGCATTTTTAGGTGCTTCTTGTGAGAGGACACCTTCATGATATAGACATGTATCCTCACAAGATAATTTCCAAGGACATGCCATGATAAGACATTGTCATGATATTGATTGTGGCTTCTCCCATATGTGTTTTCAGGGACTTGTTGTGAGAGGACATTGTCATGGTATGTGATGTGACTCCTCCAAAATGCATTTTTAGGATCTTTCCGTGAGAGGCTACCGTCATGATATGGGCCCTAACTATTCACAAGTTTATTTTCAAGGACATATTGTGAGAGGAAATTTTCATGATATGGGCTTTGACAACTACAAATGAGGTGTATTTATACATGTAGGGAAAACTCTGACACTAACCCTATTGTGTCTAATTTCCTAAAATATAATTAAAACTAAAAAGGAAATTGCTAAAAATATAAAACTACTATTTTTGGGCTGAAATGGACTCGAATCCCGTTTTGAGGGTATTCCTTGTGGCTTAGCCGTGACTTGTGTTTATTGGCCCATTTCCCTTTCTGAAAAGGTATTATGCAGATTTTTCCAACGTCAGACGCCCATTTTGGAAAACCTTGTCAAATCGGATTTTATCTTCAATGCTTGCTGCCAGTCTTCCTATATCATGAGAGGACACCATCATGATATTTATTTTCATGATAGTCCTCTTTTTTTTAATTTTACTAATCAAATAATTTGGTGTTATAATGGCCTTTGCATTAACGTGTAACAACCTTTCCCTCCACTTAATCCCTCCAACCCCCTAAATCACCCATGTAACAACCTTTCCCTCCACTTAATCCCTCTGACCCGTAAATCACCCGCACGTGAAGAATGATCATCGCTGAAAATTATCACGAAAACCCTCCCACCCCTACCAGCTTACCCCGACTTACTGCTTCCTTCATCTCCTCATTTCAATTTCCCTCTCCGTGATTTGCTACCAAATCCCTATTCTCTGTTGATGATAGTTTCCTCTCACAATTAGAGTTTGCAATAGAAACCTCTCAAGAACAACATGGAAAGTAGTCACCTTTCTTACTGAATCCGCACACCGCTTCGGACTCCAGGCATAGCGTGACAAAATCCCTTTTCTTCTCATCGATGGTGCTTCAGATTCCCATCTTTTTCATTTCTAATCGAGCTTTCTTTCTCCTTAGTGGTAAGAGGCTAGCGCACCGGCGGAAACAGGCACCCATTTCAAGCGAGGGCATTAGCGGAAACAAGCACCAAATCTGAGTGAGCTCTCGAGGGCATCGACGGTGGTGACAACATCAGTTCATGGAGGTGGTTGCATCATCATCATCGTCATCCAAGTAAGCCCCTTATCTTCATAAAATTTTTAAAATTTCCTTTTAGTTAGAACATTTTTTTGTCATAACAGGATACATCTTACCTTGCAATGCATGTTATTTTAAGTTATGCCCGCAAATGATCAAAATGCTCACATTATGTACAACCACAAACACCTTTACTGTTTTCTCTCTATCATCCTAATTGCTCCATCAACTTCTCAAAATTTTTTGTTTGTAATATTTATATTTGTTTTCCCAAATCAGTCCCAATTACCAAAATATGACATGATTTAACCTAATTCAAAGTAGATTTTACATTCCATTACCTAATCAGATTTAAGTCTTCAATCAATCTTACCCAAAAAATTAAATTTGATTACCATTCGGCCTTCGAGAACATCTTTGAGGATAGGTGAGATAGTTTGAAAATTTGATGTTGTAAATTAAAGGAGTATACAAAATATGGATGACTTAGGCTTTTCAATGGATGCCAAGGGCCTTAAAATTTATTTATGGTTGGGTCCAAATTAGGGCTTCCTGATTAGGGCCTTTAAGGAGTATACAAAATATGGATGCATACATGTATCTTTGGTGATCATTATAAGGCCAATGAGCCTTTGTCTTACTAGGAAAATTTCTCCTTGGAAACATCTTACATAGACCTCCCACACCCCCAACAACGATTCTTGCAAATGGGAGGTAGTTGCCATAAGCACCCAATCAACCATGCTTCAATTGTCCCCAAACTCATAGATGTCCATTTATGAATAGTTAAGAGGACAATATATATATATACACATCTCAAGGACTTTTTTATGAGAAGACAGTGTCATAGCATAGGCCCTAGCCCCTCGTCAAAGAATTTTAATGGACTTGTCTGAGTGGACATTGTCATGTTATGGGTTGTAGCTCCTCCCACAGTCATTGCACCTCCCAAATGCATTTTTAGGGACACATTGTAAGATAACAATTGTCATGATATGGGCCCTGACACCTCACAAATGCATTTTCATTGACTTGTTGTAAGTGGACGTTCTCATGATATGAGACATGACACCTCTCAAATGCATTTTTAAGGACTTAGTGTGAGATGACATTGTCATCATATGTGTCATGGCACCTCCTAAATGTATTTTCAAGGACTTGGCGTGAGAGGAGATTGTCATGATATGGGCCCAAACTTCACCCAAATACATTTTTAGGGGCTTATTATGAGAGGAAATTGTCAATATACGGGCCATGTATCCTCCTTAATGCATTTCAAAGGACATGTTGTGAAAGGACAATATCATCATATGGGTTGTGGAACCTCCCGAATGCATTTTTGGGACTTACTATGAGATAACATTTGTCATGAAATGGGCCTTGACACCTCCCAAATGCATTTTGATGGACTTATTATGAGAGAATGTTGTCATGATATGGGCCCTGCACCTCCCAAATGCATTTTCATAGACTTGTTGTGAGAGGGCATTGTCGTGATATGGGACCAAACACCTCGCAAATGCATTTTTAAGGACTTACTGTGAGCTGACATTGTGATCATATGCTCCTTGGCACCTTCCAAATGTATTTTTAAGGACTTAGCGTGAGAGGACGTTGTCATGATATGGGGCCAATAATCATGTAAATGCATTTTTAGGGACTTATTATGAGAGAAAGTTGTCAATATATGGGCCCTGGCTCATCCTTAATGCATTTGAAGGGATATGATGTGAAAGGACATTATCATGATCTGAGCCATGGCACCTCCCAATTGCATTTTTGGGAGTTGATGTGAGATAACATTTGTATGATATAGACCCTGACACCTCCCAAATGCATTTTCATGGACTTTTTGTGAGAGCATGTTGCCATGATATGGGACCTAACACCTACCAAATGTATTTTTAAGGACTTACAGTGAGATGACATTATCATCATATGCGCCATGGCACCTACCAAATGTATTTTCAAGGACTTGTCATGAGAGGACATTGTCATGATATGGGCCTAAACTTCACCGAAATGCATTTTCAGGGACTTATTATGAGAGGACATTACCAATATATGGGTCATGTATCCTTGTTAATGCATTTGAAGGGACATGTTGTGAAAGAACACAATCACAATGCATTTGAAGGGACATGTTGTGAAAGGACACTATCATGATATGGGTTGTTGGGTCTTCTTTTGGTTAAGACTGTCATTTCTCTTGTGTTTTAGGTCAAGAAAGATGTGAACATGTGCGTTTGAGGTCGAGATGGTGTTATTTTGGTTGTGATGGTTGGCCTTATTTCAGTTGTGATGGTCCGTTCTGCTTCTGGATGTGACACTTCATTTTGGTTTGGTCGTAACACTGTGTTTGATGCGGTTGCAACGTTGTGTTGTCAAGGTGGGTCGTGACATTGTGATGTGGGTTGGTCACGAAGCCTATGTGTAACACTGGTCGTGACACATTGCTTTAACGTTGTTGTATCATGTTCTATCACCCTCACGACGTGCGTCGTGAAAACAATCGCAGTGTTGTGTAGTGAGATATGGGTTAGGCACCTCCCAAATGTATTTTTATTGACTTGATGTGAGATAACATTTGTCTTGAAATGGGCCCTAACACCTCCCAAATACATTTGAAGGGACATGTTGTGAAAGGATGCTATCATGACATGGGTTTTTGGGTCTTATTTTGGTCTAGATTGTCATTTCTCTTATATTTTTGGTCAGGAAAGATGTGCACCATGTGCTTTTGAGGTCAAGACAGTTGGTGTTGTTTTGATTGTGTTGGTTGGCCTTATTTCAGTCGTGATGGTCTGTTCTGCTTCTGGACATGTCACTTCATTTTGGTCTGGTCGCAACACTACGTTTGATGCAATCACGATGTTGTGTTGTGAGGGTGGGTCTCAAAGTTGTGTTGTGGGTTGGTTGCTAATCCTATGTGTAGCACTGGTCATGATGCCTTACTTTAATGCTATTTTATCACGTTCTATTGTGGTCACGATGTGCGTCGTGGAGACATTCACGATGTTGTGTTGTGAGATATGGGTCATGGCACCTCCCAAATGTATTTTAAGGGACTTGATGTGAGATAACATTTGTCTTGAAATGGGCCTTAACACCTCACAAATGCATTTGAGGGGACATCTTGTGAGAGGACACTATCATGATATGGGTTGTTGGGTCTTGTTTTGGCCAAGACTATTGTTTATCTTTTTTTTGGGTCGAGAAAGATGTGCACCATGTGTGTTTGAGGTCGAGACAGTTGGTGTTGTTTTGGTGTGATGGTTGGCCTTGTTTGAGTCGTGATGGTCCATTTTGCTTATGTACGTGACACTTTGTTCTGGTCTGGTCATGACACTGTGCTTGATGCGGTCGTGACGTTGTGCTGTGAGTGTGGTTGGGTCATGCACCATCCAAATGCATTTTTAGGGACTTGATGTGAGATAACATTGGTCTTGAAATGGGCCCTGACAATTCCTAAATGTATTTAAAGGGACATGTTGTGAAAGGACACTATCATGATATGGGTTTTGGGTCTTATTTTGGTCAAGACTATCATTTCTATTGTTTTTTGGGTTGAGAAAGATGTGCACCATGTGCATTTGAGGTCGATACAGTTGGTGTTGTTTTGGTTGTGATGGTTGGCCTTGTTTCAGTCGTGATGGCCCGTTCTTCTCCTGGACGTGACACTTCATTTTGGTCTAGTCGTGACACTGTGTATGATGCGATGATGATGTTGTGGTGTGAGGGTGGATCGCGACATTGTTTTGTGGGTTGGTTGTGAAGCCTATGTGTAACACTGGTCATGATGTTATGCTTTAACGTTGTTGTATCACATTCTATTGCAGTCACGCCATGCATCGTGGAGATAGTTGCAGTGTTGCCTTGTGAGATATGGGTCATGCCACCTCCCAAATACATTTTAGGGACTTGATGTGAGATAACATTTGTCTTGAAATGGGCCCTAACACCTCCCAAATGCATTTGAATGGACATGTGGTGAAAGAACACTATCATCATATAGGTCGTGGAACCTCCCAAATGCATTTTTAGGGACTTGCTGTGAGATAAAATTTGTCATGAAATGGGTCCTGACACCTCCCAAATGCATTTTCATAGACTTGTTGTGCGAGAACGTTGTCATGATATGTGACCTAACTACTCCCAAATTCCTTTTTAAGGACTTACTATGATATGAAACTATGATCATATGCTCCATGACACCTCCCAAATGTATTTTCAAGGACTTGGCGTGAGAGGAGATTATCATGATATGGGCCCAAACTTCACCCAAATCATTTTTAGGGCCTTATTATGACAGGAAACTGTCAATATATAGGCCATGTCTCCTCCTTAATGCATTTGACAAGACATGTTGTGAAAGGACACTATCATCATATTGGTCGTGGAACCTCCCAAATGCATTTTTAGGGACTTGCTGTGACATAACATTTGTCATGAAATGGGCCCTGACACCTCCCAAATGCATTTTGATGAACTTAATTATGAGAGGACGTTGTCATGATATGGGCCCTGACACCTCCCAAAGGTATTTTCATTGACTTTTTGTGAGCATGGAACAAGACTTCGACTTCAAGTTGACTTCGACAAGTGTGGAAGTAGAAGTTTGTGGAAATAGCGAGGAAACTTCGAGGATTTTTACAACCAAACTTCAACGCATCTTTGACAAAAAATAATCTCAAAATAGTGATTTCATGATGAAAATTTATAAATTTCATCAAATCTATCTTAAAAACCAAATATATGTCTTTATATAGCCATCCATACATGTTTACATATAAAGAATAACACAGTCACGGGCAAATGTATAAGACATCATCTTAGTGTCAAATTCGACAGGCAAGGAAGTGGAAGTTTGTGGAACACATAAGGAACCTTTGAGGAAGTTTTGGACTAACACTTGGACGCAAAATAAGCAAAAGATTGTGAAATTTTGAGGGAATTTGGCATAAAACATCATTTTTTTAGTAAACACGTACTCCATCTATAATCTTCTATGTGAAATGTTTAGAATTTAGATTTGTTCTATATATGTGTTATGTGTCTACAGAAATCCCAATTGGTTCACATTCTAGAATTAAAAAAATATGAGCATATTTTCAAATTAATCAATTTGTGAAGAGGGGAAAAGTAGTAGAGGCGAAATTTTATTAGGTGTATACCAAATTTTGCTAAACTTGTGGAAATCTAGTAGTCGAATAATCGTATCAGTGCTCTTTAGTTAGAAACCAAGGAAATAGTCATCTCAATGTGAAGAATGGTTTCTTACAAGTCCTTTATGCCTTCACTATGTGTGCATCAATAATAACTACAAAGATCATCGAAAAGATGGGAGGCTTTGAGCTTGCTAAGTCAATTTCATCACCAAGTAGGATGAATTCATTGCCACATCTCAACAAGTAGGCAACATCAATGTCGAGGAAGTTTACTAGGTTTCAGCATCGACAAGCGTAGACATATATAACAACGAGGACATATCTCCAGATGTCGAGGATGTTTAGTACCATGATTGTGAGAGGACGTTGTCGTGATATGAGACCTGACACCTCCCAATTGCATTTTTAAGGACTTACTATGAGATGACATTGTGATCATATGCTCCATGGCACCTCCCAAATGTATTTTTAATGACTTGGCGTGAGAGGAGATTGTCATGATATGGGCCCAAGCTTTACACAAATGTATTTTTAGGGCCTTATTATGAGATAAACTGTCAATATATGGGCCATGTCTCCTCCTTAATGCATTTGAAAGGACATATTGTGAAAGAACACTATCATCATATGGGTCGTGGCACCTTCATAATGCATTTTTAGGGACTTGTTGTGAGACAACATTTGTCATGAAATGGGCCCTGACACGTCCCAAATACATTTTGATAGACTTATTATGAGAGGACTTTGTCATGATATGGGCCCTGACACCTCCCAAATGCATTTTCATAGACTTGTAGTAGGAGGACGTTGTCGTGATATGGGATCTAACACCTCCCAAATGCATTTTTAAGGACTTACAGTGAGATGACATTGTGATCATATGCTCCGTGGCACCTCCCAAATGTATTTTCAAGGACATTGTGTGAGAGGATATTATCATGATATGGGCCCAAACTTCACCCAAATGCATTTTTAGGGATTTGACGTGAGATAACAATTGTCTTGTAATGGGCCCTGACACCTCCCAAATGCATTTTCATGGACTTGTTGTGAGAGGACGTTGTCATGATATGAGACCTGACACCTCCCAAATGCATTTTTAAGGACTTACTGTGAGATGAAATTATCATCATATGTGTCATGGAACCTCCCAAATGTGTTTTCAAGGACTTGGGATGGTTTTGGTTGTGATGGTTGGCCTTGTTTCAATTGTGATGGTCCATTCTACTTCTGGACGTCCTTCCTCATGTCCAACTCCTGCTAATCAAATTTGACATGGACTTCTTCATCTACAACCCTCGGTTTTGGGAATTCCAACTCCTTTTTCTTCTTGTACACAGTTTGCTTAAGAATTTGATTGCAAGGAACTCCTCGTCATCCCAAATTGGCATCCTCCTTCTGTGACACATCAACATAGTCTTCCATCTTCTGTGATAAATCTACGTAACCACCCAACTTCTGTGATGTGTCGGCGTCGTCGCACCCCTCCTGTGATGTGTTGGCGCACTACTATGACATTTCGTCATCGACACCCTACTCCCTGTGACACACTTTTGGCTCCCCCTATGTCGCAGCATCGGCTCCCCCCGTGACATAGTGTCATCTCCCGTTGTGACGCAGCATCGACTCCCCCCTGTGATGCAGCGTTGACTCTCCCCTGTGATGTAGCGTCAGCTCCCCCTATGACGCAATGTTGGTTCCCTTCTTTTGTGATGCGTCAACAACACTCACATTCTTTAACACGTCATTAACGTTCCTTATTTGTGACGTGTCAGCATCAACATATATCATATGCACCCCACACATGCAAGGAGGAAACAACCAACTTCTCCAAGATCAGCACCTCCACTTGCACCACCAAGCTCAAGGATGAGCACAAGTAAGAAAAGAGGAAGAAAAGAGATAAAGAGGATACTTGAATGTGAAAGGAAGGGTATCTACACTCAAAGGTAGGAAAGAGGTGAAATATGTGAGGTGTCAAGATACTAGAGCACCCAAGGACACATGTCCTACAAGCCATGGCCTTTCATGAACTCTAAACATGCATGAAATAAAGGGTGATAAAAAACAAGGTAGTGTAGCAACCACTTAGGTCCACTACATCCTTCGATCAAAGCAAAACTAGGGTTGAACATAGTAGCGACCACTACACTATGTCACCCAAATAACAACACATCATCACAAGAAAACCCCAACAACCTCAACCAAGGACAAAACGCCTAGGTCTCTACAAGCACAACTAAAGCAAGGTATGTCGGTCGAATCACTCTCAAGGCACAAAACACATGGTCACTATAGTGATGCTATTATGGATAGCCTAAACTATTTTAAACAAGCAATTTTTTAACGAGGAACAAGCTTTTATGCCGGTGGTCACCAATTTTCACAAGCTCATTTTCAATTCCAAGAAATATTATGACAAGTATAATAGTGTTTTTACAATTGGAGAACAACTAAAGACAAGGAGGTGGTTCTCACGGTCTTAAGATATTGATGGAAATTAATTTGTATGCAAATAGGAATCTGAATGAGCTTAGTGGTATAGGCATCACATTTTGGGTCTATAAAGGAAAACTAAGGACAACCTTCTAACAGAGAATAGGTAGTTTCTTACTAGCATTCATGGAAAATGACATTGCAATTCATGATGGTTGAATCTCTATCTGCATATGCATTTCAAAGCCGTTTAGATCAAGTCTGATTGCAAGGCAACAATGAATGCAATCAAAGAAGGTGGCTCGTGGAGGGGCCATGCAGATCTAATCATCCAAGAACCCTACTCCTATTGGAAGATTTGATGTTGTAAATCTTCCACATACCATGTGAGTGTAATGGGGTAGTTCATTATCATGCCATTAATGCTTGTAGTTTCCATGAACCTCCAATGGTTCACGGTCCTTTTAGTAGGGACTTTCTTGTAATAGCACAATCTGATTTGAATTGATAAATCACTATCTTTGACATTAGAAAAAATATAGAGGAAGATATTTTCCTCTCTCATTCCTAAGTGATGAGAATAATACAAAAATCAAGTTAAAATATAGCTAATGGATATTGTAATTTATAGTTAAAATGTTGTCAAAAGTATGCAATTTTCCGAACCAAGCATTCACTGCATTCCCACTCTGTCTTTATCCACTGTCATGTCATCACACACAATAATCAAAATTGTGATTTGCGAACCCGTCCTCGAGTCCTCCGCTTCTGACTTCTCTTCCTCCGCACGATCACCCCCACCCCCAACTCCGCATCCCCCCAACTCCCAATCCCGATGCTCCTTACCTTGCGCCCTTATTTCTGCAAATTTCTGATTCGGCTCCTCTTCTTCCTATTTATGATGCTGATCTTGCTGCCAAATTTGAAGGGAAGCGAGAAGGATGCCTCATCCTCTCTGTTAGGTCATAAATCTTCTATAGCGTCGTTGGAAATTTTATAGTAAGATTCAAGTTTTTTTATCTTCTTCACATGCGACTTCTCCCTTTCTCATTTACCAGCCTCTTGTACCTAAATGTTCCGCACAACCTACTGACCTAGGTTGGAATTTCTCCTCTCTAGTTCCTTTATTTTTAAGAAGTTGTTCAGGTGGATCCTATACGCTGAGTACAGAAGGAGGCTTGGATACAAAAATCTGGTCTCCATCCGTTGGCGTTCATGAGGTCTGAGATGGCTCCTGAAATTTCGAGGTAATTTTTATGTTTACCTTCTTCGTAGGGAATTCAATATGCTAGCAATCATCTTTGATCTGAAATGTGTGCTAAATGAATAGCAAGTCAAACCAGTAATGCTCACTGGTTGGTAGCATAGTACATGTATTCTATATGATTTTACTGTATATGATTCTTTACCTATCCAAATTGAGCTTTTTGCAGAGGTGTTTCCTTGTGTGGATGTCATCTCTAGTAGTTTTTCTTGGATTGATTGTAAACCGAATCAAGCTCTCTAAAAAAACTACACTCTCATCCTTTTGATTTAGTTCTCCATGTTGTTGATTTTTTGTGTGCATTTTTGAACCCTCATACATATAAATTGTTTTATCTTGTGATAGTTTTGATGCATTACAAATGTTCCAGAGATTTACTACTGATTTATTAGCAGGGCATGTTGCTCTGAGAAAATATTCTAAGGTAAACTGATCATTGAGTGATAATCACATGGTACATGCTTTATATATCAAATCAAACCAACATTTAGTTCCTCATTACTTTTCTATTGAGCAGATAATCAAAATCGGAGATAATGAGCACAACATCTATATATCGTGTCTTTGTATCATTCTATCATATCCAGCTATTACTTTTCTGTTCCTCATTACTTTTTTGTCATTTACGTTATGCATAGACCTTCTTCAATTCTATTATATTTGTCTCCTGTTTGGTAGTTTATTATTTAGTGACTTGTGGACATGCCTTTGAGGGCAGCTTACCTTGGACTTAATTGGACAAGAAAATCTTTGGTTGTTTGCATAAAAATATTTGGCTTTTATATTTGTAAATATTTTTGGGTAACATCCTTTTTGAGTTGTTCTCAGAGTTACATGCTTTACATTGATCGAAGGGTTTCTCTGATAGAGTTTGAATGTGAGCTATTGGTAAGGAATGTAAAAATTATTTCTTATTCATATTATTTCTCTGATAGAGTTTGAATGTGAGCTATTGGTAAGGAATGTAAAAATGTGAGCTTACCTAGATTAGGGTTTACTATTCACATAGCATCACATTACCCTAGATTAGGGTTTACTATTCACATAGCATCACATTACCCTAGATTAGGGTTTAGTATTCACATAGAATCACATTACCCTAGATTAGGGTTTACTATTCACATAGCATCACATTACCCTAGATTAGGGTTTACTATTCACATTACATTCCATTACCCTAGATTAGGGTTTACTATTCACATAGCATCACATTACCCTAGATTAGGGTTTACTATTCACATAGCATCACATTACCATAGATTAGGGTTTACTATTCACATAGCATCACATTACCCTAGATTAGGGTTTACTATTCACATTACATCACATTACCCTAGATTAGGGTTTACTATTCACATAGCATCACAATACCCTAGATTAGGGTTTACTATTCACATAGCATCACATTACCCTAGATTAGGGTTTACTATTCACATAGCATCACATTACCCTAGATTAGGGTTTACTATTCACATAGCATCACATTACCCAAGATTAGGGTTTACTATTCACATTACATCACATTACCCTAGATTAGGGTTTACTATTCACATAGCATCACATTACCCTAGATTAGGGTTTACTATTCATATAGCATCACATTACCCTAGATTAGGGTTTACTATTCACATAGCATCACATTTCAGTGAATTGAGATCCTTCCATTATCATATATGAAGATTAATTTCCTTAATGCCCTTAATATGGTTAAGATTCTTTAATCATCATGATTAGGGTTTCCATGATCTCACAATAAAGGATCATACCCTAATTATGTGTATTCATACATGTTGGAAGTATATTACTTGATTATCATACATATAGGGAGTCTTATCTCTCCTCTTACTAATAGATGATGTTTACATCACTCTGGGTCAGACTAAGTCAAACCAACTTTGATAACATAAGTCATGTCATCACCATTATGGTCATTAGGGTTTGCTTGATCAAGGGGTACTAATCACACTAACCCACTAAGGGTACTTTTGTAATGTTCACCATTGACCATGACATGTATCAATAAACTAATTACTTGTTCCCTTAATCACTTTAGGTATCTCTAAGGTTCAGGTTAATCAACTACTAAACCATCTTGACCACTAAGGCATCAAACATTCTTGACCTTAATAGAACCCAAACAATTTTGCACTTTCAACCTCCAAACAGTTTTGAAACCGCATGGAGTTGTTGACCGTTTGGTACCTTTGACTTTCAAGACCGCATGGCCAAGTACACACTCAAGACCGTTTGCCCTAGGTGAGGTTAAGACCATTTGGTGCTGTTGACCGTTTGGCCAACTTTGACTTTGAAACCGCATGGGCAAATCGACCTTGAAACCGCATGGCCACCAAACGGTTTGAAACCGCATGACCACCAAACGATTTGAAACCACATGACCACCAAAAAGGTCTTGAGACTGTTTGGCTCCAAATGGTCTTGAGACCGTTTGGACTCAAACGGTCTTGAGACCATGTGGTCCAAACACTCTCAAAACCGCAAGGACCAAAAAGTGTATCAACTCTTCCAATTGAGTTAGGGTTTCCATTGTTGAACCCCTCAAACATTTATGCAAAGGTTAGCCACTTATCAATTGAGTCAATTAGGTCAATCCTTACTGATTTGACTCGTAATTGATCGTAAATTGGTCACCAATTAGGGCTTGGATCAAGTGAATTAGGGTTTGGAATCGATCACTCTTCAACATGCATCAACATGAGCCTAATTGATGTTGAACCCATTGAGCCATCACTCAATTGGGTCCTGACCTGACCCCAAACGGTCTTGGGATCGTTTGGACATCCTACAAACGGTCTTGAGACCATTTTCTCAAGTCAACATCAAAAACTAAGTCAACTTATTAAGGTTTGGACCATAGATTGGATCATTAGGTCACTAATCGATTATATTTCAACTTATTGCCTTTCAATCTTCAACCAATTAACCGTGGTCAACCCTAGACCTCCAAATGGTCTTGGGTGACCACCAAATGGTTTGGAAACCGTTAGGACAACCTACAAATGGTCTTGAGACCGTTTGCCCATGATGTCATCAACAACCAAGTTATTCACTTAAGGGTTGAACCCTAGGTTTGGTCACCAAATCATCACTTAGTTACTCAACAAATTGATATGATTGGACCCTCAATTGGTTAACCCCTCTGAACCCTGGACCTCCAAATGGTGTTGGGTTATCACCAAATGGTCGTGAGACCATTTGGGTGATCCCCAAATGGTTTTGAAACCGTTTGGGCCACTCAACCCAAACTTCAACATGATTGCATCATTGAAATCCATAATAGACCCGATTAGGGTTTAGGTGATTAAAGTGCCTTCAATTGGTGATTCTCTTGGAATTAGATGATGATTTTTGGTGGGTGATTAGTCCATAATATGTACAACAGCCCTCCAAACGTTCAACACTTGGTCAACACATCCAAATGGTCTTTGAGACCGTTTGCTCCAAACGATCTTGTGAAACCGTTTGCCCTCCAAACCGTTTTGAAACCGTTTGCTTCCAAACAGTTTTGCAAACCGTTTGGGAAAAAGGTGGAGGACCGTTTGATAAAGTAGGATCAGGATGAACTTTTGAATTAACGCCACCTTCTTCTACCTCAAGAACATGGATTGTTCTTCACGGTTTTGGTTGCAAGAACACATAGAAATGTGAAAGAAAGGAGAACAAGCAACGTTTTCAAGGAAAGAAGATGCATAACAAAACTTTAAGATTTAGAGTTATAAAACCCACCTTAGTATCAGATCTAGAGCTCCAAGCTCCGTAGCTTTAATGGTGTCTTGAGCTCCATAGGTCATCCAAGTTCCGTTCCTCAAGATTTGGATGGAGAAGATGGCTAGAAAGAAGAGTTGTGTGAGGAAAACTAACAAACCAACCTTGTAGTAGGATTTCCTCCATGAATTCGAGCTAGGTGATGGCCAAAGCTTACCCAATTCAGTTTGGTCGTCCTCCTCTTCTCCTGAGCTCCTTCTTAGTCGTCCAAAGCAAAGAGATAAGTGAAGGGATGAATGGAAACGATCCCTTGCTTGTGGAAAGGAGTTTGCTTATATATTTTGGGTATATTTTCAAGGCAAGGAAGGTTATTTCCTTTATTCCTCAAATAGGTCCTTCTCCCCTCCTTTGCCACGTTTCTCCCTTCTTATCACATGAAAAAACTCTCTCTCAACCAAGGTTAAGGAAAAAGGAACCATATATCTTAATAAGTTGCATATATATGAAAGGGGCCATTTTGCTTACAACTTAGTTATTTAAATATCAAAATTACCCTTCTTACTTGACCATTCAATTGAGGCGCCCCTCTCATTTTCTTTGCTCTACTAGGTGCTAAGAAACATGAGAGATACTCTAGAGGGTATATTTTACATGTTTCACCCTATGTTTTGGGTAAATTGCACTTTACACCAAAACTAGGTTTTAAAGCACATGGATGGATTGCTCTACAAGCTATATCTTGGTGCCCAAGCTTGGAGAATCCATACCACTACATCATATTCATTCTCATGATGTCTTAACAGCAGAGGATCATCTTTACATATACTATTTGCATGTTAACCCCTCTAATTGGGTAATTCACACATTAGTCCATTTTTAACAAAACAATATTACAACATTGTTCAAAAATGACAGAAATGGAAATATAAGTTCCTCAAAAGCTTTTAATTACATATCAAAAGATAACCAAAAGCATATAATCACATTTTAAGCAAAAAACCTAGCGTTAGTTCATAACCCAGGTCAGGGGTGTTACAAATTATAAAACCCTAACAAGGATTTTGTCCCTGAAATCCTAGAAAAAGGAGGAACATATTTTTCATTAATCATGCCCTCAAGTCTCCATATATTATTTCAAAGTTATGAAGATATTATGGATTTATAATTCACATGAAGTCCCTTTCATTACTTCCTCCTATCACTCTTTATGTTTATGCTAAGCATAGACCCCTAACATATGTTGTCCATATTATTGAAAGGAAGAAGCATAACAGAACATTCTTCTATCATTACCCAAGAATATTTGCCAAAAGAGAAACATACATACCTAACACAGATAATTCGCTCAGAAATCCTTTATTTATTTGAAATAGTTCAGTGAGAAATCTCGCTAAGCAATTATTTTAGAAATATTCAGTGAGAAGGTTCACTATGCAGTTTGTCTTGAAAGAATTCACTAAGTAAGTTTACTAAGTATGTTGTTTTAAAAGTATTCACTAAGGGAGTTCACCGAGTATGTTCACTAAGTATGTTTTAAAGTATTCACTAAGGAAGTTCACTAAGTATGTTCAATAAGTATGTTTTAAAAGTATTCACGAAGGAAATTCACTGAGTATGTTCACTAAGTATTCACTGAGGAAGTTCACTGAGTATGTTCTCTAAGTATTCACTAAGGAAGTCCACTGAGTATGTTCGCTAAGTATTCACTGAGGAAGTTCACTAAGTATGTTCACTAAGTATTCACTGAGGAAGTTCACTAAGTATGTTCACTAAGTATTCACTGAGGAAGTTCACTGAGTATGTTCACTAAGTATGTTTTAAAGTATTCACTAAGGAAGTTCACTAAGTATGTTCACTAAGTATGTTCTAAAAGTACTCATTAAGAAAGTTCACTAAGTATGTTCACTAAGTATGTTTTAAAAGTATTCACTAAGGAAATTCACTGAGTATGTTCACTAAGTATTCACTGAGGAAGTTCACTGAGTATGTTCACTAAGTATTCATTGAGGAAGTTCACTGAGTATGTTCACTAAGTATTCACTGAGGGAGTTCACTGAATATGTTCACTAAGTATGTTTTAAAGTATTCACTGAGGAAGTTCACTAAGTATGTTCACTAAGTATGTTTTAAAAGTATTCACTAAGGAAGTTCACTAAGTATGTTCACTAAGTATGTTTTAAAAGTATTCACTAAGGAAATTCACTGAGTATGTTTACTAAGTATTCACTGAGGAAGTTCATTGAGTATGTTCGCTAAGTATTCACTGAGGAAGTTCACTAAGTATGTTCACTAAGTATTCAGTGAGGAAGTTCACTGAGTATGTTCACTAAGTATTCACTGAGGAAGTTCACTAAGTATTCACTGAGGAAGTTCACTAAGTATGTTCACTAAGTATTCACTGAGGAAGTTCATTGAGTATGTTCACTAAGTATTCACTGAGGAAGTTCACTGAGTATGTTCACTAAGTATTCACTGAGGAAGTTCACTAGTATGTTCACTAAGTATTCACTGAGGAAGTTCACTGAGTATGTTCACTAAGTATTCACTGAGGAAGTTCATTGAGTATGTTCACTAAGTATTCACTGAGGAAGTTCACTGAGTAGGTTCACTAAGTATGTTTATTTGAAAAGTTTCACTTAGATTTTCTCATTTAATTTCCTTATACTCTCTAGATTGTTTCAGAATGAATACTTGATCAGAGTAATAAAAAAGATAACAATCTAAGAGTTTCATACTTGCCTTATCTACAATAACCATATACCTGGCCAGGGTATATAAGTATTGAGATTAAGTAGTATGCATTTTACTTATTATCATATTCCTCACTTTTCATATTATTATACACATGGGGTTTTCCATACTTGAATATTCTTCAGGCATCACATTTATATCTCATCTTTCAATACACAAACAAGGGATATTATAAATTATTTTAAGGAACACTGAGTAAGATATAAGTTCTTATCTCCCTTGTGTCCTTGTAGGACTAGGCAAAGGAATAAAAAACAACTAGTTTCATATCTTTAACACATAGAATCATGATATGAAGTATCAAAACAAAATTGTTTCATCTAACCTGTCTGGGACTTCTGTCCACGTCCTCTATTATTATTAGAAAATTGCCTCCTTTGTAAGCCTTGCTGACTCTGCCCTTGAGATTGAGTCATCATCGTATTCCCGTCTGGACAATCCTTTGCCAGATGTCCCAGTTGTCTACATTGGTAACAGATCCTGGGTGCAAAATGTCTATGCGATCCAGTTACCGATGTTGATGCTATGTCGGAGGGTCTACTTGGAATATTACTATGATCCCTATCCCTACTTGACACCCATTGTGTCTGGGTAAGAAATCCTGATGTTGCTGTTGGTGTAGAAAATCTTGGCTTCTTAAAACTTTCCGACCATTGATCTTGAGGCTGGGTGCACATCTTCTTATTACTTGTCTGTCGTTTCTCAGTTTCTGACCTCTCAATCCTTCTTACTGACTCCACAAAGGTGGCAAACCTATCTCTGTTCTCTAAGGCAGACATAGGAGTGGCTAGTTCAGCGTTCAATCCCTTTTCAAAATGCCAAATTCTTTCCTCGTCACTAACTGTCATCTGCGGACAAAACCGCAACAACTCCATGAACTTAGCTTCATATTCGCTAACGTTCATCTATCCTTGTTTGATCTTCTCAAATTGAGAAATCTTCTCATCGAAATACGTCTTAGGGAAGTATCTACTGAAGAATTCTCGTCGGAATACCTCCCATCCTATTTCTTCGCCTGGTCTCTTATCTTCCTCTATCATCCACCAATTACCAGCACTCCCTTTTAGGAGGTATACCGCATGTCTTACCTTTTCAGCTTCAGGAATATCAAGGATCCTGAAAGCCTTTTCCAGCTCTATCAACCACATATCAACATCCACTGGGTCATATGTACCAGCATAGTCTATGGCTCCCACCCAACGAAGTCTCTCAAAAGTCTTGCCGGTTCCATAACCTTCATGATGGGGTGGTGCCCTAGGTGCAGATGGTGGCACCCTGTCTTCTATGTGTGTTATGGATGTCAGGAATTTCTCAAATAAAGCATGGAGAGCTGGATTTTCTATCACATCTGGGTCAATCTGGGGCTATTCAGGTACATGCCTCTCCTTATTTTGGTCTCCTGCACCTCCTCCTGGTGCAGTAGTGCTGCCCTCAGCAACATGTTCTTCATGTGGTCCAGACATCTTCAAGTTCTTCTTCTCCTATGTGAGCAGAAGATGCTATCAGATAAACTGAAAAACACTTAGAACAGACTCTACTACCTTAGTCCTATGTCTCTGTAGACTCAGAAAACCTAGAGCTCTGATACCACTAAATGTAACGTCTATCTCGCGAAAACAAGATTAACTAATGCAGAAGCGTTCACTAAGCAGCGGATTACCAAAAATCACTAAAAATTTAAAACTTTTCATAAAGAGATCTTCAGACGGTAAAACTTTTTCATAAAGAAATATGATAAGTTATTTACAAATTGATCCATCGGTACATCTCTGTAATGTCATGTCTCGAGGTTACAACCATCAACTGCCATGTTAACTATGCAAGGCAAGATACAAAAATCTTGAGGCACCGAGCCAAAATCTCGAAAGTACGAACTATTACTCTGAGGACCTGAGAGTACAGAGACGACACATAGGACTCTAACTACATCTACACGTGGCATAATAGCCAGTGTCTCCACCTGAAACTTCACTGCTGTCCCTGGTACTATTGTTCTTGCCCTTCACCTACTGAAGGATTCCTGCTTCCTCGTCCACATCCACCTAATAAATATGATTCCCACGGGGTGAGACAATCGTAAATTATCCCAGCGAGAGATATAACTCTTCTCCAGAAACATTATTATTGCAGCTTAAGAGAATAAATGTACACAAAGAAGTTATATTTGTTGGGTAGCAGTTAATTCAGTGTCTAACAGATTAGACCATTCTTCCTATAAAAAGCAATACAGCTATAATTTGATAAAACAACATGTCACACATAGGAATATTAATTGTAGTTTACTTTCTACTAAGCAACAGAGCATGTGAATATTGATAAGGCCTACAAGACATTTTTAGTATACATAATATCATAGCTCATACCTGGCTATGTTCATCATCTCAACATATCTGCATGATTAGTAATCATGATACCATTACCTATCAATACTATACAATACAAGGGTTAATTACATTCATAACCCATTAGTTTGTATTTGAGCTTTACTTAGGATTATCCTGTAATAGAGTTTCACATAACAACACCCTATATTAGGATCACATCACATATTTTTAACATTGGGATATCAATCCCTAACCATCTCATCATTGTGATTCAGGAATATGGGTGTTCAAACCCTTGAATCATCATAACACTTGTTACCAATTAACATCTTATCATCTAGTCATTTTAAAAATATGACCTTTGATTATAACAATGTATATATTTCTCATGGCTCATCCAGCCTATCAATTCATATGTTACCACTTACCAGATAACATAGAATATCATTACTTTTAAAGCTTATAAAGTGTTTTTAATGCATATGGCATCATAATCCTTACCTGGATATGATCATCTCTTTATGAAAGCCTGTATGGTTAACATTTACTGATAACATGTACATTGTAACTATATCAACACAAAACAAGTTCTTTCCAAATTGAATATAGAATATCATTGTTGTGCTACCTTGCATGGTCATGCAAGAGTAAGCTACCACGACCGTGCTTCAGTGCACGGTCATGCAACAAAGGATTCACCACGACTGTGTCATATTACCACGATTGGTTTCTAGGGTTAGGTTCTCTTTTTAATTCAAATAGAGTTATTCAAATCCTTAGCTTGATTAGGAATAGTAATTCCTTATCTTATACTTCAAACATAGAGTTTCATGGTTAAAAGCATAACCCAGAATTAGGGTTTACTATTCACATTACATCCCATTACCCTAGATTAGGGTTTACTATTCACATAGCATCACATTACCCTAGATTAGGGTTTATTATTCACATAGAATCACATTACCCTAGATTAGGGTTTACTATTCACATAGTATCACATTACCCTAGATTAGGGTTTACTATTCACATAACATCACATTACCCTAGATTAGGGTTTACTATTCACTTTACATCCCATTATCCTAGATTAGGGTTTACTATTCACATAGCATCACATTACCCTAGATTAGGGTTTACTATTCACATTACATCACATTACCCTAAATTAGTGTTTACTATTCACATAGCATCACATTACCCTAAATTAGGGTTTACTATACACATAGCATCACATTACCCTAGATTAGGGTTTACTATCCACATAGCATCACATTTCAGTGAATTGAGATCATTCCATTATCATATATGAAGATTACTTTCCTTAATGCCCTTAATATGGTTAAGATTCATTAATCATCATGATTAGGGTTTCTGTGGCAACACATCCCACTATCACACAGACATCGAGGTGTTACGCGAAAACGTGCGGAAATCACCAGAACCGCAGATTACCAAAAACACGGGTTAATTAAAACCATTTGCGGAAAGCTGATAAATTGAGAAAATATTACATTTAAGTCCTCATCCTGCAAGGGAACATGTTATATATATACATATACAAGATCTGATACGTGTCCACAACTTAGAGGAACATCTGTCTAACCATCTCATAAGTTCATTACCTGTTCATACATACATAAAGGCCCACATCCGGCCAACAACAGGATATACAAAACATCAACAATCATACATCATGAAACAACATCAAAACACCTCCAAGGACCTGAGAGTACAAGGATGACTCTAAGACCCTACTACAAAACATCCAAAATAGCAACATATCCATCGCTTGCCTTCTACTGCTCGTCTAGCTGCTCAGCCACAACTCCGCGACCACCACCACGTCTAGCTCAACCACCTAAAAAGGTTGTAAACTAGCGGGGTGAGACACACAGTCCCAGCGAGAAACATAAATCCCCTCCACAACTACAGAACCTCAAAAAGATAAAGCTAGAACAACAGATAACTGATAACAGGTATAACAAGAGCAGTTTATGTAAAGCAAAGCTATTCTTACCGACAAGCTTACCATATGTACATAAGGCATATAACCAATTCTTCTCTATGCAACATGATTAACAAGATAAGATATATTTCCACATAACTTGAGAAATATAGAAGTAACTACAAGATATAACATATTAACTACACAAACAAGGCCTCAACCAATGTTCCGTGTTTTGCCTTAGTAATTACTATACGACTGAATTACATATTTTATTATGCCCTGAGGAAGTGAACCATA
Organism: Alisma plantago-aquatica; assembly: GCA_963693085.1. NCBI lineage: Eukaryota > Viridiplantae > Streptophyta > Magnoliopsida > Alismatales > Alismataceae > Alisma > Alisma plantago-aquatica. The sequence goes on along the minus strand of OY856414.1, from coordinate 161,242,473 downwards.
CCGTTCAAATCCAACCTTCGGTTGTGAATCCCATAGGCGGTGCCATACAAGGTCAATGAAAGAGCCGGACTTCACAGCCTTCCCCTTCGTGGTCAGTGCACGAAACAAAAGCAGGATTGTAGTCTCATGCTTGAGTGGCCTTAGCCACAGGGTCAGCTCCATAGGATACCCTTTCTAGCCTGCCTCAGTACAGGTCTCGGCGCTAGTATATTTGAGTCACAGGACAGTTCACCGTTCTCTGAGCCATGAACGTGTTCATGCTCCATCACATTGAGCCATGGGCTTACTCACCATGCTCTTCATATATATATATATATATATATATATATATATATATATATATATATATATATATCTGACTCTGCAACCATAGCTGCACTCGTTTTCCTCTCTATTTAATGCTAGGAGTAACCACACATATTCAACAATATGCGCTTCCAGGTTAACCCATAGGAGAACATGTTTCACCATCACCAGCTACTGACGATGATGGATCTATGGCCAGGGCAAACTACATGATATATTTCATTGTGATTAATTAGTATCTTTTATATGGATTGCAAGATTCAACCAAGTTGTATAACGTGCAAACTAAAACAGAATAAACAACATAAACTCAACATTATGCTTTTATTGTAATCACATCAACCTGATCCATCTTAAGGATCCAACATCACATGTTATCACTTGGCCTCTTGCCAATCATCTAGATCCATCTCAAGGATCATTACATACCATGGGATCTCAATCCCTCATCATATATTGCCTCTGCCTTTCAAGGCTAACATCATCATCACATCATTCATGCAATCTCATTAACAAGAGTGACTATCAAAGCGATGTTACTCATCACATATTTCTCATAGCCTTTTCATGGCTATTCATCACCTGCATGGTTAGTGTATACAATAATCACAGGCTCAACACAAAGACTATGCTTACCAATATAGGGTGACATTAAAGATTCTAGACTTTTCAATCATACATCAACTGATGCTCATGTGCATAAGACACATCATTAAGAAACCCACATTACATACTTATCTTTTTCCTTAGCATCATACCGATAATCATGATGATCAAGTTCATGCATATAATCATGTCAGATATAAAGGACAAGTGCTACCATTACCATTACCATTACCATTAAGTAAGCAAGGAGCCACCATCGTGTTAAGCAAGGACATATACAACTAGTCTGCTTTTCATAACAAGGAGAACCCTCACTAAAGGTTCCAAGAACCCTCACTAAAAGGTTGTATCAGGCAACCTG